>CM031239.1:220460-470399 GCA_018340775.1 Taxus wallichiana var. yunnanensis
CATTGCATTTTTGCTATCTGTGCATGGTGTTGTGTTATATCTACATGGTCCGTGTTTAATTTGGTAAAGCATATGTTCTTCATTCCTAAATGCATCACCTCTATTAGCTTAGATTTATTTTATGCATCTTCTTACCTTGTCTCCTTGGCGATTAGATTAGATTTTGAGAAAACCCTCTCGCATATTTCGTGTGCACTGACGAACAGAGGAATAGAACCAGCCTTTCTCTCCGGAGATTCCTTTCTCACTCTGGTGTAGTTCGAAATTTTGGTTTAATCTTCATATTTGACGTGTACTCATTTTTAGTTCTTGCAAATGTTGAACTTGTAGTCGAGTTGTTGAGTTTTGTTCTATACTTATGCTCTGAGCTGGAGTTTTACTCATGTTCATGGATTTGAAAAGGCTTTAAACTCATTTATGGACTGTCTTCTCGATAAGGGCTTGAGAGATTAGTTTTGGTTTGAAGTTGATCTGGTAATCTCCTTGTGATCTCCTTTGTGTAGCTTCTTGAGTGTGAATGGTTTTAGTACTTCTGTTTTAGACTATACAACCTTCTTTGAACTTGACAGGGCGTGTGAATATGAAGTGTATCCTATTATTCTCTTCCCGAGTGAACTTGTGTCCTGTTGAAGGCTTGACTGTCTTTTTAGAAGGATTAAAGGACTGGAATTATATCTTGTTATGGGTATTGATGATTTACATTTCATTTGGAATAAGTTGTTAATAGTTTTAGAGGCTTTTGGAAATGTAGTATTTACTCTCCTTCTTGTTATTGATGTTGAAATAAATACTTTCCATGTCATAAGATTTTTGATGGAACTCGAGGGTCTTGTGGTGATTTTGTTTCATTGAGTTGGAAGTAAGATTGGAACATCTCTTGACTTAAACGTCATTGGGGTTTCTTACTCTCTTCTGATCTTTTTATTTGATTTCTTGGGTTTTATTGAAAGTTGAATCTAAACCTAGTATACTGAGTTTTGTATGAAAGGATATAGTATCACTATTCAGAATGCTTTGTATTATTGTTCTTATTTGGGATCACGAACTACTTACTCCTTGGCATTAAGTGTTGAATCCTTGTAATGGGATTTCAGTCTTTTGAGTTTGTGAGTTGTATTGACCCTTGTATATCTTACACTTTGTTTGTGGATTTCTATTCCTTGTTGGATTCATTGAACGAATCTCTAGGATTTAAAAAGAGAAATGAATATGATCTCTTGGGGATAATATACTATTTTAGGGACTGTATTATGTACTTAGTTCTATGAACTGAATTTGAACTTGTGTTTGATGAATGGAATAGGTAAACCAGTTTGTATGATGTGTAAAGGAAAATTAGAAGTGTGATTTCTTTAACTGTGCATTCAGTTTTGTGTTCTCTTTTGGGAACTAGTTAAGGAATTCTAAGTTTGGAATATAAATGAGAATTCGTTTCATAGTATAAATGAAATGAATTATGGATTGGGTCCTTTTCTATTTGGGATCCTTTTTCATTGTTTGGATAAGTTCATTTGATTGAGCTTCTCTATTTTCGATTCTCTTCTGAGATGGAAATTTCTTGTGGATTGTTTGGTCTACTTTGTATAAGTCATTGGTTGTAATGATGTGGAAAGAGATTAGCTGAATTGGTATGTGGAAAGAAAATATTAACATACTTAGACTGTCTATTTTTCTTGATTGAGTCACACACCATTTGGATTGATATTGGAAGGTTGTCTCTTTTTGCACACTATCTTATTATGAACCCTTCTTGGATGGATTGGATAAGAGAGTTATTATGTTTGAGTCTAGCTTGGATTTGTGGAAAGTCTGGTTTCAGATCCTTGAATTATATCTTCTAACATGCATAAGTTAGTAAGACTTTCAGTTAGACTGTTTTGATTTCCTATTCTTCTTGGATTGATTTGGTATTCTTGTTAGATGCTTTGCCTTAATGTTGAATCCTTATATTGTTATCTTTGAAGTGAGGCAAATTTGTGTGTTCTAAACCTATATTTGTCTTTTTGATGATTAGTGTTTGGGGAATAGCATGTATTGATTCTTCTTCCTTGTTATATGGAATGATGAAGCATTCTAATATGAGATAGGCTGAAATTAACTTCTTTTCTTTGCTCGGAAAAGATAAATGTGTATTTCTAGTGTTATAGAACTATGAAAAATTTGGATGACAAGACATGTTGATTGTTTAGAATTAATTGATAGAATCAATTAAATTATATGCTATGTTCTTTTCTTAAAAGTGAATTCGAGACTCTTTAATTGTACTTCTTTTCTAGATGTTATTACTTATTAAAGCAGTCATTTTAATGGAACAATTAGTGGAATACACTTTACTTTAATGCTTAGTGCTTATCATGCTCAGTTCATTGAACTGACCCGTGCTAGAAATTTTTGCAAATGGACATCGTAAGTGAAAAAAGAAGAATGAAACTTTTATGATGCATTGGCTTATTTAATTCTAGATCTTATGAAAAGAGTTTAGAATCATTCTTAAGTTTTAATGAAAAAGAAAAGTGATATTCTTTTAAGATCTTAATTCTAATTGACATGCAAAATGTCTGAAATGCATAATCTTGTAAATGTATATTTTCCATCAGGAACAAAAAGGTTTTGTGTTGGACTATAATTTGTGATGTGAATACTTTTGTACTTGTATGATGGAAATAATAGTGATATCTTTGTATTCTTTATATCTATGTATACTATTGTTGTTATAAGATGATGAGTTGGATTAAGGAGATAGTATAATCTCCCTTATATTAATGAACTTGTTAAATTTCAAGGATGTCATTCTCTAATTACACAACTATAATTTAATAATGAAATATGCTTTGGACATACAATTAAACTATATAAGTAATGAACGATAAAAAGGTTATGTTAAACCTAACATCTAACCATGAAGAGGAAGAATCTTCCTCTCTCATGGAATGAAAGGTAAAAGGAATAGTGGTATGATCTTTAATAGTTATACTTTGTTTATGAAGTAAACACTACCTAAATCTAAGTGGATGACACACTTGATTTGGACAACTAGGTTACATTAAGAATTAAACGTTTGATGTTTGTTGTCATATTTTTGGGATAACTCTTGTTATGCCACGTTAACTAATAACAAATGCAAACATGAATTAATGAATTTCTCTATACCTAATTAGGCTAGTATTGGATAAAAAACTTAAGGAATGTTGGAATTAGGGTTAGGCATGGTTGTTGTAATCTGAATTTTTAATCCAATTTAATTATGATTAATGACCATTAAGGGGTATGTACATCTCGATGAATCAGTTGTAATGGATGTTGGCACATGCCAACCGTAGGAATGGGACTTCTTAAGGATACACTGCTACGGTTGACATGTGGCAACACCCTTCCGTATTTTTTCATCTATATCTACCGACATCTAGACTTGAAGTTAGTTTCTCTCTAGGTCAAGTTAGTAGCATGTTTGGGATAGGTAGTAGCTTTATATGACTTAGGGTACCTTGGCACATTTGGATGACTTAGGTCAGCCGAGTATGCCCATATAACCTAAGTCATTGTGAGCATCTTGTTGGTACCCAAATTTAATCTCCTTCATAGCTTGAGTAGCATCATGGATTTTACAAGACACTCGTGAGGTAGATAAATTATTTATATGTCGTTTTGTAGCCGGGGAATCAATTTATCTAACTTGTTAGCACTCAGGATTTGAAGAAGCGGGTAATTGCACTTGAAAGGATTTTGATCTAATACTCACTATTTTAGGTTGCGCCTTTCAACCAAGGTAAGAAAACCTATATTGCAACCTCTATTTTTGAAGGAGGTGGAGTTATCCTTATATTGTGCATATTGTATGGAGATGGCCTTGGGAAAACATGATCAATTTTCCATTATTCAAACTCATAGAGATGTCACTACTAAATGATGGAAATTCTTTCAAGACAAGGTTGAGGCTGCTAGAGACATGGTATGATCCTGATTTACTTTGTGCATTTTTGTAAATGGATTGTGTTCTTTTGTTGACACATAATGCAATGCAGGGGTAGTATGGGGTAGGATTAGTTATTCTGAATGAAATTTTTGGTGGGAGATTTTAGACAAGACTAACCATAATTTTCCGATTCTTTGAGGACCTTTGTAAGAAATTTGTAACACCTAAACAACAAAATGCTTCAAAGGGGTTAAGGTACTCCTTCAACCAGGATATGTGCACCAAATGGAGGCCCAGATCTACACTCTTCCACACAATATTTGACAACCTACCACAAAATCTTGAAGCAAATGAACCAACAAAGTATCCAGAAATATCTATTTTATCATGACCTAAGGTGCACCCAAAGGCTTACAAACAATCTCAGAATTCAAGGAAGGTAAAGTTATTTTAAATATGTTTATCTCTTTATCAGATGAAAGATATTCTGAATGTGAGACTGCAGATGCCACTAAACTATTAACAAGAAATGAGACCATGTATGATCAAAAGATATTTTAAACACAAGACTATAACAGAGCAAGAAACAAAAATTGAAAACATTCTGAAACATAAGTGCATGCAAACTTTGCCAAGAGACAACACAGAATAATCCAGAATGACCAAATTTATCAGCAGGGGAATGTTATAAGAACAATCTCAGAGCTTGTTGATGGCTTTACAACTGAAACTAACTCAACATGATACAAATCTGATGTAAAAGGAATTAGAAATGGTTCTCATGTAGTTTCTTAGAGAATGGGCTTCTTCCCATATTTTCCCATGAAATTCTAAGTTTTTCTGACCTTTTGCATGTCTCAAAATATGCATTATATAACTTTCAATTACATTTGATCCTTCTTTCCCAAGAAAATAATATGCCCAACATCAATTTTGTTACAAAATTCCAACATGATTCACAAATAGGGACATTTAACAAATTTGCAACAAGAGTTGCCAAGTGTTTCAAAAATGGTGAATCATTACAAATCCTTCATCATTATCCATTATGGAGGCACATTTTTCATTCTCCAAGCATGCAGACCCCTTTCATTTCATCATTTCATCCTTATCATTCCAAAATCTGATTATGTAACTTTATAATTTGATATTTCATGTTTTACACGGGCCTAAGTAAAAATTTATTTTAAAAACACCTCAAATCTATAAATTAATCCCTAAAACCACTTGCATTGATCTTTGTAGGCACAAAGGACACAAATTCACCAAAAATTCGATGAAAAATGATGCAAAATTTGCATTTCCACACTTCCTGGAGCAAAAATGGTGGCCAAAAATGAAAATGTACAGTTACCCTTGATCTACTCTTTCTCCTTCAATATGGGTCCTCCATGTGTCAAAATATGATTGGGAATGAATTCAAGCTCACATTTTGACTTTTTAACATTTTTGGAAAAATGGAAAAAATTGAATTTTTTCTCCACCCCTCCGCCCTTGAATTTTGGTGATGACACGTTTCATGCTCTCTATTGCTAAAATTCCGCAAGCTTATTTCATGTTTTAACCCCTTTTTTCGCTAAGGGAAAAATTTCCATTTTTCTTTCGCGGGCTGCGCTTCCGATATCTTCCCGCCATGTGTCTCCTTCTATTTTGTCGAGAGAGCCACGCCTCAAATTTTCATTCTAAGTCTTTTTGTAAAAGGGAAAAATTTCCTTTTTGCCTCCGCCAGCCCGCCAACCCGCTCTTCTCACCACGTGTCTCCCTGTGGCTCATTCGCGGGCCCGCAACGTAATTTTTTACCTTAACTCATTTTGACCAAAAAGGGAACAATTTCCCCTTTGCCCCGCTGCCACCGCTCCGTCCCCACCCTGCCACGTGTCCATCTCTCTTCCATTGCAGCCCCGTGGACCTTTCCACCTTTTTTTCCCTTTTCGCAAAAAAGGAAAAAAATTCTTCTAAGTCTCCCATCGGCCCACTTTTCCCTTTTTGATTTTTACGACACGTGTCCACCTGTGATTTGTTGTGGGGTTTCAGGCTAGTTTTGACTTTTTTTAAAACTTTGCAAAATAAAAGTAAAAATCTCCAAGGAAATCCGACTCCCCCGCTTCTCCTCAGCCAATCAAAACATGCCACATAGGCAATTTGGAAAAAGCGGAGCCCTAGGCCCGAAAATGCCCCATTTTCCAAAAAGGCAAAAATGATAAGTTATAACACTTCCCGCTTCTCCTCAACTAATTAGATGCCACCACATACCCTCCGACTTCTCAAAGAATAATTTGATAGCTAAAATATGCCCGTTTGACCGTAAAAAACATAGAATATTTCCAGTTGTGCCCAAAATCTAATTTTTTCACCAAGGATGGAATTTTTTTGAAATAGAATCAGATGAAACATGATTCTCGAGCATTTCGACCACGGGGATAGATTTTCAAAGGCATATAGGTATAAAACAATCATTTTTAAGCTTCCACGATCGAGAAAATGGAAAAATGACATAGCCCACAGATTTGAAGAATTTAGGGCAAAAATTAGGGAAAACTTGAGTATTCTTGCAAAATGGGGCATGTCAAATGATTTGAAAATGGATTAAGGCATGTCAAATGATTTGAAAATGGATTAATATCAAAATTGGTGAGAATACTTTTTTCTCAAAGATTTAGATGAAGAATTACTTGAACTTCCTGTTAATGACGGTATATGAAGCATTTCTTGGATTAATACCTAAATTTTAGGTATGCACCAACTTGTACTGATGTATAGTGTTTGGTTTTCGCTCTGTTTTCCATTGTTTTGTAAGTTTGTGGTTTGCCTTAGTGTGTGGCAGCCATTTTTGTTGGGTTCTCAGTTGGTTTTTGTGATTTTGGCTCATGAATCCTTTTCCCAATGGATTATTTTGGCACTTGGTCTACTTATTGTTCTTGTGGCACTCACTGGGAGTGCCCATCCCTGAGCAAGAGCCGATGTTGGTGCCCATTTTGATCTTACACCACCTTTGCCCTAATTTTCTTTTCACTCTGCATTTCTTGAAACATTTTCTATAGTTTTAATGGGTAAAATGAAGTTGTTGCCTTTGTTCCCATGCCTTAATCCATTTTAAAATCATTTGACATGCCCCATTTTGCAAAAATACTCAAGTTTTCCCTAATTTTTTCCCTAAATGCTTCAAATCTATGGGCTATGTCATTTTTTCCATTTTCTCGATTGTGGAATCTTAAAAATGATTGTTTGACATGCCCCATTATGGATGGGCCCATCCATAATGCATCAAAATTTCCATTTTTGCCGTTATCCTCATTTCTACTGTCCCATAACAAAACCAAATCTCTAATATTGAAGGCCCTAGGAGTGACCTTCTTGTCAAACAATATTTTTAACTTCTCTCTAAATCGACATGCCTCTGTAGAATGCTCTTCTCTCTTCATCTAGCTCCATAATCTGATTAATCCTTGCTTCATATGGACTGACCTCTTGATCCTCAAGCTATTGAATAAACTGAAATGAAGATAATCATGCAAATGTAAGGGTAGTAGGGCCTAAGTTCCATACACCAACTCAAATGGTCTCTTACTAGTAGCTCTCTTGGTAGTGATTCTATCAGCCCAAACTACAAATTTCAATTGTTCACCCCATTTTCTCTTATTCAACTCCAAGGTCCTCTGAATGATCTTTAATAAATTCTTATTGCTAGACTCAGCTTGTCCATTCCCTTAGGGGTTATAGTTTGAAGAATAAGTCAGATTGGTTCCATACTCCTTGCACATTGCCATCAATGGTTTAGATCTAAAACACATGACATTATCAGCCACAATTTTGACTCACACACCAAATCTGCATATGATATTGTTCAACAAGAAGTCCATAACAACTTGGTGTGTTTCTTTCTTAATGGGGATTTCCTCTACCCACTTGGTGAAGTAATCTATGGCTACAAGGATCCATTTATGTCCAGCACTAGAAGGGTCTAAAATCTCACCAATGAAGTCCATCCCCCACTTTGTTTGAAAGGATCTTCAATTGACATAGGCTGCAAAGGAAGGGAGCCTGAAGCTTTCATTCTTCCAGAGAAACACTGGTAGCTTTCACATTTTCTGATCAGCATGGTTACATCTTTGAAGAGAGTAGGTCACCAATAACCAGCTCTCAAAACCTTGTGTGTTGTAACCCTTCCAGCAAAGTGTCCTCCACAAACTCCCCCATGGAAATCAACAACTACTTTGGGAGCTTCATCTTCAGTTACACACTTCAAGAGGACACCTTCAGGGTTCTTCCAAGCTAGCCCAAAGTCAGTGATGATGTATTTTTGAGAAGCCAGCTTGAGGGATCTTTTCTGATTTTTATTTAAATGATCAGGACAGCATAGGTGTCTGAGGTAAAATATTATATCCTTATACCACTCAGAACTTACCAATTTCCCAAGAACATCTACCCTTTCTTCCTCTACTTCATTCACTTCCACAGTCTGCAAGTTGCTCTCAGCCATGAGCTTAGCAAGACCCAAACCTCTTACCAACTTTGTGGTTTGGATGTCCATATCATACTCCTACAGTTTGTTCACCCATCTACATATTTTACTTGATATCTCCATCTCTGATAAGATGTCTTTTACCATGGTGTGGGGAACATAAGCAAAAACTTTTGAACTTAATATATAAGGCTTGAAAACCTTTGTTGTTTTCACCAAGTCAAATTCTTGTTTTTCCATGATTGTATATTTCAACTTAGCAGAATTGTAAAGCCTTGCTAAAGAAGGCAATAGGCCTCTCAGCCCTATCTTCATCCTTTTGGAGCAAAACAGATATAATAGTATTTTCAGAAGAAAAGGAGAAGATTTGGAAAGGCTTCTTGTAATTCGAAGCTGCCAAGACAAGTGCATGTTTAAGTGCTTCCTTGATTCCTTCAAAATCCTAAATAATAGCCTCCTCCCATTTGATAACTTGATCTTTCTTTAACATGCATGTGATAGGAAGAGTCAACTTAGAAAAATTGGACACAAACCTTCTAATGAAATTGATTTTCCCAAAGAAAGATTGGATGCCCTTCTTCGTTCTTAGAATTGGCACCCTATTGATTGCTTCTACTCTCTCTGGATCAATCATGACACCAACCTTTGAAACAATATGACCAAGTATCTTGGCCTTTTTCACCCCAAAGTGACACTTCTTTAGATTGAGAGAGATTCCAAATTCTCTACATCTGATCAACATTCTTTCCAAATGTTGCAAGTGATCTTTTCTACTCCTTGAAAATATAGTCACATCATCCTAATAAACTGTAATGAAGTCATTTATATAACTAGCAAAAGTAACATCCATTGCTCTTTGGAAAGTAGCTCCAACATTCATGAGACCAAAAGGCATTCTCACATAAACATATGTTCCCCAAGGAGTGGTAAAGGTAGTTTTAAATCTTTCTGACTCCTTGACAACAACCTGATTATAGCCAAAGAAACCATCCAAGGTGGACAACAATTCAGATCCAATCACTAACTGCAGCACATGTTCTCCATATTTGGCAAAGGATAATTGTCTTTCAATGAAGCTCTATTTATATTTCTGAAGTCTACACAAATTTTGATATCTCCATTCTTCTTTCTGACTTGCACAAGGTTTGCAACCCAAGATGAATACCTTGTGGGCTAAATGATCTCTCCCTCCTTCAGTTTCTTCAATGAATCTTACATTTTCATGGAGAGGAGTGGATTAATTGGCCTTTTCTTCTGTCTGAATGGTTTGGCATTTTTCTTAAGAGGGATCTCATGCTTAAACAAGTCTTCTCTATATGCTTTCAGCTCTGAATATGACCAAGAAAGGCAGTCTTGATATTGTTTCAACAATTGAAGATAGGATTGTTTTTATTCTTTTTTTAAACTGCTGCCCAACCAAATTTTTCTTGGTTTATACTTTGTTCCCAAGTCATGCTCTTCCATATACCTTGAGGCAGATATGTTTCTATTGATGATGCAATTAGTATTGCTAAAATTTGACTCAAGAGCAACAAGACCTCTTGAATAGTGTTATTTTCAATTGATAATATCTTTTCCAAAAAAGTCTCTCTTCCTTCAGATCACACATACCATTGGTTCCCAATCAATATGTTGATCTAAAAACTCACCTTGATTTTTTAGGAACCTTTACACTTGAGCATAATCATTAAACATTTGCCAATGTTTGATGTTGTCGAGACAATGGCCTAGTTAACACTTCAACATTGTACTCACAATAAGGTGAAATGGTGCAAATCCAAATCTTGACTCCAACACTCTTTGCCAAATTATTAGCAAGAGCATTCAAAATTCTTTCATGGTGCACAATATTAAAGGAATCAAACATCTCAATTAGATCCCAAAATGCATGCTTATACTATTTCATCTACTATTTTTTTGTAGCATACATTTTTCTTATTTGTTTGACAACTAGCTCTAAATATCCCTTTGCAATGATGTCCTTGACGCCATACTTCCATGCAATTCTCAGACCCAAGAAAAAGGATTCTTAGTAATGTTGTTAGTACATTCAAAATTAAGCTTGAAGGAAAAAACAAATTCTTCCAAGCTAGGAGAAATCAAAATTACACCAGCACCATTTCCAAATTTGGAGCAAGCTCCATCAAATAGCAAGGTCCAAGGAGAACATACCTGTTCAAGGATGTTTTACTAATCCATTTTGTGTTCTTTTCCATCAACAAAACCAATAAAATTATCATCATCAACATCAGCAAATAATACTTCATAGGAAGCATTGTTTGGGTCCTCAATTAGATGCAACATTTTCTTTTCCCATACAACTTGACAAGGCTGCCTTCAATGGGAATGGTGGAAAAGACATATCCATTTGGACACTCCTCTAACTCTTGTAGCCCAATTTCTTAACAATAACATACCCCATTTGTTAGGGAAATCAACAATCACAACATCCAATTTTAAATTTCTCCCGTGATAAGATGCAAGTTGCAGCACCAAACCCTTCACACAACCAAAAACTCGACACTTCTCTTGAGTCCATGGTAGTAAATTTGCCATATGCTGTTGTCACTTTGATATCCAACTCATTCATGACTTCTAGAGGCATGACATTACATGATACACAAGAATCAAACATACAATTGTGAAGTAGCCTATCCTTTATGATCAAAGTTGTGAAGAATGGATCAACATTCAATTAGGAATAAACCAAGGATTTCCCCAAATATACCTCAAGTGTCTCTCAAAGATCCGCTACTGCTAGTGGTGTTTCAAGGTCTGTAATTATCTAAGGAGGAGCTTCAATAATATTTATATTTCTGCCTGGAGTAGTCTTCTCTTCTTTCAACCCCAAGTACTCAAATGCTCTCTTCTTATGCTTAAGAATTCTAAGCAACTCAATGATTGGAACACTCACTTTGATTTGGCTCAATACTTGGGCTATGTCATAGGGAACACTCTTTGGAAAAACAACATTGGAAGGGAGACAAGAAGATTCATCAGATGGCATGGGATTCTTGGCAGCTTGGGCATGAGGAGGACTGTAATTTTTGCTTGGGACAAGTAGAGCTTTTGGCAAGTGTTTCTCTCTTAGGAGCTTCTTTTGGAATGCTTGTGAGCAAGGGTGTTTTAGGTTTGACTTGAGGCCTAAATCCCTTAACAACTTTTCTTCTAGTGTTATAGTCTTTCTCTTGAGCTACAACAACATTCATCAACAATTGTCTATCTTCCTCCGAAGGAATACCACCATCATACTTCTTAATCATCAAATCTCTTAAGTATTCAAAGTCATTTTTAGGAATTTCAAAAGCTTGCACTACATCAACTTCAAGAGTATGAGGGGAAGGAAAACTTGTACCCATTTGATGCAATCCCAAAAGGTTATAATTGTCCTTGCACTTATCACTTCAGTAGATGTTGCTCCTCCTTATGGACTTGAAGAACAACCCACCATGCAAATATCATCATCAGTACCATCATCATTATTAGCTTCACCTTCTTACTGGTCCACTTCACATAGAGGATGGGGTAAAAAACACCTATCACACCAATCAATATCAGCAACTTCTTCAACAACAATAACCCTAGCAGTTAGGGGATCAGGTAACACTCTTCCTTCACGTGCTTGAGGATGTCTATTTGTAGACCCCATGGGTCCTTTTCCTCTATCATCTTCCCTTTGATCACCTCTAGGATGATTGGATGACCTTGTAATTTTTTCCCAATTCCTTTCTCAGCTCTTTTCTATCTTGTATGATATTTCTTTGACAACCCCTGCCAAAGTTTTCACAACCTCCTCTAAATCAGCACCCTTGCTAGCTTGAGGTTTTTCAAGGTTTATCAACTTTACACCATCTCTCTTGAGAGGTTTCCCAATTGCTTTGATATTGTTTTCAATTTGAAGTGCCATGGTGAAATATTGTCTTAGATTGGTAGGGTTCTTGTCTCTTAGGTAATAGGCTGCCTTTTTATCAAATGCATCTACATATTTGATTAAACAAGACTCATCACAAGGCCTTAGACTAACAGAAACCTTCTCAAAGTTTTGTTAAACCTTGTGTTAAAGTCATGGACTGATTCATTGGGGTTCTTCTTGATATTCTCAAACTTAGACAAGAGAAATCTAGGATCAGTCTTGTCACCATATTGCAACCTAAATGCATTCTTCATCTCAGTCTAAGAATCAATTGAATTATCAGGCAGATCCTTGTACCAATCCCTAGCATCCTCTTCTAGTGTATGAATGAAAAATTTAATATACACATCTTCAAACTCTATCTCAAAATATTCCATCATGTTAACAAAAATTTTGAGATGCTGATCACCAGTTATTACATTGTTACCTTGGAATTTTGGCAATCTATTTCTGACATCTTGTGGGACAACATTTGGGTAACCATCCATTCCTCTAAAGTCTATAGGACCAAAGGTGTTAACAACAAATGGAGGTCTAGGCTGAGCCATATTGTTTGGTGGAGGTGATCTTGGGGTGACACAAGCTGATGAGGAGTGCAAGGTATTTGGGGCTCAAGAATGTGATTCACAAGACTGGTATTCTCTAAGTGCTGATTTTCTTGGAAAGTTTTATTTGAATTAAAACACAGAGGTGCAGATTAGAGAAGGAACTTACCCGGTATAGTAGAAGGACCTTCACTAGCTAAGGAAAACAATTTATGAGAGGATTGCTTGAATCAGAATCACTTGAAGAAGAGTGATAATCCTCTACCAAAGGTTGATCTCTCTCACCAATGGATATATCTTTTCTTGATGTCTGACCTTTAACAACCTTCCAAACTCTTCTCCCTTCCAACTCTGAGTTTCTTGAATCTGTAAACAACTTCTTAGTAGAGTCTCTAATGAAGAGAGATCTTCTTCCTTCCATTTTTGTAGAGATTAGCAACACCAAAGTAAATGAAAAAAGGTTAAGACACTGGTACTTATCAAGATCAAATCAGCATGGAGTCACCACTAAGGAATTTCACCTTAGTTGTGCAAATGCACTAAAATACTCTGTCAAATAATTATCAGCATTGAAAATATTGCCAAAATTTATAGATCAGACCTTCCTTTTCTTGAATTTATCAACCACAAATGATAATGAAGTGCAAATCGATGGAAATCGGTAAAATTGCAGGAAGAACTTATATCTTCACTTAATTCTTACAAGTCTGATTATAAAATGATGCTTATATAATGTATTTGCAAGGGACTTTACTGGGTTTGATATGTAGTCAAATATCTCAAATATGTATGCACATAGATTAGATTTAACTAAGAGAATATACAACTCGAAAACTCTACTCTTCTCTTCATTCCAATCTTATAAATATGATTAGAAGATGATACTTAGATTTGTAATTACACATAAATCACACAAGAAGTATTACCAGGATCTGAAATAATGAAATATTGAATAATGTCCCCAGAAATGGTGCCATTTTGGTGTTGTTTATGGGATAAATAGACTTGGACTAGAAAATGAATAAGCAAATAAATCTCAACAGTGCAAATTATTTCCCAGAATTCAAAATAGATCCCCTAAAATTGGTGTCATTAAGGTGTTAGTACCTGATTTAATCTCATTCACAACTTGAGTAGCATCATGGATTTTACAAGACACTCAGAGGTAGATAAATTATTTATATGTCATTTTGTATTCAGGAAGCAATTTATTTGACTTGTTAGCACTCGAGGATTTGAAGAAGCGGGTAACACCTTGAAAGGATTTTGATCTAATCCTCACTATTTTAGGTTTTTCCTTTCAACCAAGGTAAGAAAAACTATATTGCAGCCTCTCTGTTTTGTGAAGGAGGTGGAGTTATCCTTATACATGTGCATATTGTATGGAGATGTCCTTGGAAAACATGATCAATTTTCCATTATTCAAACTCAATAGAGCTGTCACTACTAAATGATGGAAATGCTTTCAAGACAAGGCTGAGGCTGCTAGAGACATGGTATGATCCTGATTTGCTTTGTGCATTTTTGTAAATGGATTGTGTTCTTTTGTTGACACACAATGCAATGCAGGGGTAGTATGGGGTAGGATTAGTTATTCTGAATGAAATTTTTGGTGGGAGATTTTAGACAAGACTAACTAGAATTTGCTAGATTCTTTGAGGACCTTTGCAAGAAATTTGTAACACCTAAACAACAGAATGCTTCAAAGGGGTTAAGGTACTCCTTCAACTAGGATATGTGCACCAAATGGAGGCCCAGATCTACACTCTTCCACACAATATTTGACAACCTACCACAAAATATTGAAGTAGATGAACCAACAAAGTATCCAGAAATCTCTATTTTATCATGACCTAAGGTGCACCCAAAGGTTTACAAACAATCTCAAAATTCAAGGAAGGTAAAGTGATTTTAAATCTGTTTATCTCTTTATCAGATGAAATCTCTTCTGAATGTGAGACTGCAAATGCCACTAAACTATCAACAAGAAATGAGACCATGTATGATCAAGAGAGATTTTAAACACAAGACTACAACAGGAGCAAGAAACACAAATTGAAAACATTCTGAAACATAAGTGCATGCAAACTTTGCCAAGAGACAACACAGAATAATCCAAAATGACCAAATTTATCAACAAGGGAATGTTATAAGAACAATCTCAGATCTTGTTGATGGCTTTACAAACTCAAACCAGCTCAACATGATACAAATCGATGTAAAAGAAATTAGAAATGTTTCTCAAGTGGTTTCTCAGAGAATGGGCTTCTTCCCAAATTTTCCCGTGAAATTCTAAGTTTTTCGACCTTTTGCATGTCTCAAAACATGCATTATATAACTTTCAATTACATTTGATCCTTCTTTCCCAAGAAAAGAATATTCCCAGCATCAAGTTTGTTACAAAATTCCAGCATGATTCGCAGATAGGGACATTTAACAAATTTGCAACAAGAGTTGCCAGGTGTTTCAAAAATGGTGAATCATTACAAATCCTTCATCATTATCCATTGTGGAGGCACGTTTTTCATTCTCCAAGCATGCAGACCCCTTTCATTTCATCATTTCATCCTTATCATTCCAAAATTTGATTTTGTAACTTTATAATTTGATATTTCACATTTTACATGGGCTTGAGTAAAAATTATTTTAAAAACACCTCAAATCTGTAAATTAATCCCTAAAACCACTTGCATTGATCTTTGCAGGCACAAAGGACACAAATTCACCAAAAATTTGATGAAAAATGATGTAAAATTCACATTTCCACACTTCCTAGAGCAAAAATGGCGGCCAAAAATGAAAATGTACAGTTACCCTTGATCTGCTCTTTCTCCTTCAATTTGGGCCCTCCACATGTCAAAATATGATTGGGAATGAATTCGGGCTCACTTTTTGACTTTTTAACATTTTTGGAAAAATGGAAAAAATTGACTTTTTTCTCCGCCCCTCCGCCCTTGAATTTTGGTGATGACATGTGTCATGCTCTCTATTGCTAAAATTCCGTGGGCTTATTTCATGTTTTAACCCCTTTTTTCACCAAGGGAAAATTTTCATTTTTCTTCAAAGTGTGCCCACACCTCCGATATCTTCCTTGCCACATGTCTCCTTCTATTTTGTCATAGAGCCACACCTCAAATTTTCATTCTAAATCTTTTTTTTGCAAAAGGGAAAAATTTCCCTTTTGCCTCCACCGGCCCGCCGACCCGCTCTGCCCAACATGTGTCTCCCTGTGGCTCATTCGTAGGCCCACGGCTTAATTTTTACCTTAACTCATTTTGACCAAAAAAGGGAACAATTTCCCCTTTTCCCCCGCTAGCCCGCTCTATCCCCACCCTACCACATGTCCATCTCTCTTCCATTGTGGCCCCATGGACCTTTCCACATCTTTTTCCCTTTTCACCAAAAAGGCAAAAATTCTTCTAAGTCCCCCATCGGCCCACTTTTCCCTTTTTGATTTTTAGGACATGTGTCCACCTGTGATTGGCTGCAGGGTTTTGGGCTAGTTTTGAATTTTAAAAATTTTACAAAATAAAAGTCAAAAATCTCCAAGGAAATCTGACTCCCTCGCTTCTCCTCAGCCAATCAAAACATGCCACATAGGTAATTTGGAAAAAGTGGAGCCCTGGGCCCGAAAATGCCCCATTTGCCAAAAAGGTAAAAAATGATAAGTTATAACACTTCCCCACTTCTCCTCAGCTAATTAGATGCCACCACATACCCTCTGACTTCTCAACAATAATTTGACGGCTAAAATACACCCGTCTGATCAAAAAACATAGAATTTTTCCAGTTGTGCCCAGAATCCAATTTTTTCACCAAGGATGGAATTTTTTGAAATAGAATCAGATAAAACATGATTCTGAGAATTTCTTGACCACGGGGATAGATTTTCAAAGGCATATAGGTATAAAATGATCATTTTTAAGCTTCCACAATCGGGAAAATGGAAAAAATGACATAGCCCATAGATTTGAAGAATTTAGGGCAAAAATTAGGGCAAACTTGAGTATTCTTGCAAAATGGGGCATGTCAAATGATTTTCAAATGGATTAAGGCATGGGAATAGAGGCAAAAACTTCATTTTACCCATTAAAACTATAGAAAATGTTTCAGGAAATGCAGAGTGAAAAGAAAATTAGGGAAAAGGTGGTGTAAGATCAAAATGGACACCAACACATCTTCTTATAATAAATTATCTTGCTAACTGGGACTAGGTTGAACCTTGGGCAAGTGGACTGACGATATTCAAGAAAGACCATTCTAGATAACATAAGAGTGAGGTGAAGGATGTATTCCGAATGACGAGTATGCCGTCTAGGAATAGTAACATGAATAGTATGTTGAAAATCTTTGGCCAAAGTATCGCAAGTTGTTGGTTGTGTTGTCCTATGTCACCTAGTTTAAAGCAACATGATGTCAGATGAATATTGGTAACAAATATTCATATAGGTTCTTTAAACAGATCACTCAGTACCCAGAATAGGGTAGGAGAACCAAGTATACATAGTATACATAAAGTATTCTATACTTTAAGTAAACATGAGAGATCGATTAACTAAGTCATGGAATGAGAGATCGGTAGTATACCGAGTCATTATAGCTGCATATGGTTATCTGTTATGAGATTGATTGGCATGGAATGTGTGTTCTAAATGATATTTTATTTAGAATAGAGAACATTATGTTTCAAAAAAAAAAAATTCCCTTGTTTCTAAAGTCTTAAAATGGGAATGTTACATCTTGGTATCAGAGCTGAAGGTTGCAGCTCTTGAACCTATTTTGTCCATAATATGATGAAACTTAAATTTTATTGTTAACAAAAAATGGTTAGAACAAGAGGAAATGTTGCAAATAATCCTCCACCTGAGGAAGGAGCAGTAACTACCTAAAAACTCGATGAGATCCTTGCTTCCCTGTTGGACATAAGAGATTGTTTGGCTATACTTAAACAAAAAGTAATGGGCAATGAGGAAGAAGAAGATGCTGGTAACAATAATTAGCCACCTCTTGAGGACAACGCCAATTTAGGTGTTGATAATAACAATGTGAACATACCTGATCTTCCTAAGAACAAAAAGGCTAGGCTAGTTGTTGAACTCACTAATGATATAAAAAGGATAACTCCACCCAAGTTTGATGGCACCACATTAGGGGATGGAGATGAGAATTGGATCAGTGAAATAGAGAAATACTTTGCAATAAGGAATTTCTCAGAAGAAAAAAAGGCAATATGGGGAGCATATCAGCTTTCCCATTAGGCATCTTCATGGTGGGACAGCCGTAAGGCTGAGCTAAACATTGATGAAACTAATATCACTGGGGATTAATTTAAAGTTTACTTTAGGCAACGTTGGCTACAAAACTTTACTATGATCAGAAAATGACTGAATTCCAGAATGTAGCTCAAGGAAAGCTAAGCTGTAATCGAGTATTGGGAGTGGTATACTCAACTCTTAAGTATGTACCTCAGTACCAAACTTATGAGAAGTTCAGGATATAGAAATTCATCATGGGATTGAATCATGTTATAGGAGGAGAGGTGGATGTTCACAACCCAACCACGATGGAAGGGTTTTTGAAAAGGCCATAAGGAAGGAACAGAAATTGAAGGCAATTTCTACTCACAAGGAGGAAGTAAGGAAGAAAATCCCCAAATCCTCTTCATCATCTCTTGCACCTAGGAAAGGATCATGGAAGAAGTTCGGAATGAAAAGTAAGTTTTCATCTGATACTAATAAGAAAGTAACAACAAACAAGTTTGTTGGAAATGCACAGAACAACTTTGTCAAGAACAATAATAACGAACATAAGTCCTATAGAGGTCAGAATGATAACTCTAAGGCTGGAAATAAACCTGAGCCTAGAAAGGGGCATGTAGGAGGTTGTTATAACTATGGCAAAGATCATTACAGAAATCAATACCCTTTGAAAAAGTACAATCGTAATCAATGAACACAAGATACACACTGCAGAGTAGCGAGCAAAGCAGGAAAATAGGCCACGCATATAGAGGTTCCAGTAAGTTATTTGGTTTACCTATAACTATTATTTTTGACACCGAGACTCTTTCAATGTTTTATTTCTAGTAAATTAGCATCAAGACTAAAAATAAAAGCTAGAAACATGGATTGTACATTATAAAAACAATGTTGTTTATACAGTTAGTATGTGTCTTTTTGGAGTAGTCCTTGACTTACCTAGCTTTTCCACTTTGAAGTTGATATTTATGTTGCACCTTTGGGGTCTTTTGATGTAATCATAGGTGTTAATTGATTAGCGTAAACATAAGGCTAAAGTGGACTATTTTGAAAAACACATCAGTTGTTTAGATGACCAATAGAAAACAACAAATATTTAGGGTGTGAAACGTGATATTTTAGTTAGGAAACTATCAGTTATGCAACTTAAAAAGGCCAAAAATAAAGGTTGTACCTTATATGTAGTAAATATTGTAGAAATAACTGAAGAGAGCAATGATATCATGGAATGATATCTCATTGTTACGAAACTTCAATGACATGTTTCGGAAGAGTTACTGGGGCTTCCACCCAAAAGGGAGTTTGATTTCACAACTAAGATCAAGCTCGGAACCAAGCCTATTTCAAAGGCACCGTATCGAATGACTACTATAGAATTAATAGAGCTTAAGTATCAGTTGCAAGAAATTTTGTCTAAAGGTTTGATTAGACCAAGTGTCTCACCTTGGGGAGCACCAATAATTTTTGTGAAAAATAAAGATGGAACACTTAGATTGTGCATTGATTACAGAATGTTAAACAAAGAAACAATCAAGAATAGATACCCACTCTCTAGAATAGATGATCTATTTGATCAAATACGTGGAGCATCATTTTATTCTAAGATAGATCTTTGATCTGGATATCATCAATTGCAGATTAAGGATGAGGACATTCATAAAATAGCTTTCAGAAAAAGGTATGGACATTATGAGTTCACGGTTTTACCTTTTGGATTAAAAATGCACCTAAAATATTTATGAATTTAATGAATAATATATTTCAAGAATACTTGGACAAATTTGTGCTCGTATTCTTGGATGACATTCTCATATATTCTAAAAGCATAGAGGAACACCATGAGCATTTGAAGATAGTTTTGGAACTCTTGAGAAAGAGACGGTTATATGGCAAACTATTTAAATGTTCTTTCTATGACACATAAGTGCACTATTTGGGACATGTAATAAGTAAGAATGGAATAGTTGTGTATCCTTCTAAAATTGTAGCTATAACTGAGTGGTTTGCGCACTAAGGAATGTACATGAAGTTAGAAGCTTCATGGGGCTTACTTAAGCTACTATAGAATTTTTATAAAAATATTTTTCTAACGTGGTTGCACCAATAACTTCTTTACGAGAAGAAGGATAAGAAGTTTGTTTGGAGTGAGAAATGTGAAACTACATTCAAAACTTTGAAATAATAGTTAACTTCAACACCTATTCTAGCGATGCAGATCCTAATGGAGACTTTATGGTAGTAAATGATCCATCTAGTGAAGGAATAGGATGTATTTTGTTACAAAAGTATCATGGTATAGCTTATGAAAGTAGAAAACTAAAGTTACATGAGTTGAATTATGCTCCACATGATTTAGAGCTTGCTGCCATTGTTCATGCACTACAAGTTTGGAGGCATTACCTACTTGGTAAACCTTTTGAATTGAAAACTGATCATCTTGGGCTGAAGTATATTTTCACTCAGCCAAATATAAATGCAAGACAATGAAGATGGTTAGATTTTTGTCTCAATATGATTTTGACATCAATTATATCAAGGGTAAGGAAAATAGAGTGGCTGATGCTCTAAGTTGTAGGAAGCACATTTCTACTCTTATAATATTGAGAACTCAATTTAAGGATGAAGTAAAAAGTGTTATGGAATCTGATTCGAACTTTCGAGAAAGTAAAGTCAACACTTGCTATAGATCCAAATGTTTTGAGGTATAAAGGTTTCCACTTTGATAATGAAGGAATCTTAAGATTTGAAAACATAATATACATACCTTCGCTAAATGATTTAAGAAAGAAATTGTTAGCAAGATTTCACAATTCACCTTTTTCTGGACATCCTAGTATTATAAAGATGTTTGCTGATATAAAACAACAATATTTTGGAAAGGAATGAAAAAGGATGTTATTGATTTTGTGACACATTGTCTTGAATGTTAATGTGCTAAAGCGGAACATATGCACTAGCCGGTTTATTGTATCTACATAGCATACCACAATACAAGTGGCAAGTGATAGGCATGGACTTTGTACAAGGGTTGCCTATGTCACGAAATAAACAAGATGTTATTTTGGTAGTTGTTGATAAACTAACAAAGGTAGCACATTTTATTGTTGGTAATCGAAGGATGATTCTCCGTATTGGCTAAAATATTTGTGGACGAAATTTTCAGATTGCATGGAGTACCTAAATTAATCATATAGGATAGAGATCCCGAAATGACATCAAGTTTTTGGCAAATGCTTAATGTAGCTTCAGGAACTAAGCTAAATTTGAGTTCTACATATCATCCGGAAATAGATGGATAGACTGAAAGAGTTAATCAAGTTTTAGAGGATATGTTATGAATGTATTACATGGATCAACAGTATAAGTGGGAAGAATACCTTCCACTAGTTGAGTTTGCATATAATAACACATATCATGCCTCTCTTAAGATGACACCTTTCAAAGCATTATACGGAAGAAAATGTAGAACCCCTGTTAGTTGGGACAACATTGAGGATAGAGAGGTAATTGGACCTGAAATCCTTACGAAAATGGAACAACAAGTTAAAATGATTTGTGAGCACTTGAAAGAAGTAGCAGATAGGAAAAAGAGTTATGCTGATTTAAAGTGGGTTGACAAGAAATTTGAACTTGGTGAGAAAGTCTTTCTTCGAGTTAAACCAAAAAAGAGCTCAATAAATTTTGGCAAGGTTGTCAAGTTATCACCTTATTATGTGGGACCCTTTGAGATAGTTGAAGTACTCAACCACCGTAGCTTACCATTTAGCATTACCTCCTACTTTGTCACAAATGCATGATGTTTTCCATATTTCTTTGCTTAAGAAATATGTTTCATTATCACATGTGTTAAATTGAATTACTTATAGGTCTAAGACCTAGGAATAATATTAGTTAAACCCATACGAGTGATGGAAACTTCTTGATTGCATTTAAAAATCATAAAATAAGTCAATGTAAGGTCTAGTGAGACCAGTTTAATGAAGAAAGTGTAACTTAGGAAAACCTAGAAGATATGAAAATTGTTTTTCCATATTTATTTGATCAGAATTGACTATGATGACTGATAAATATTTTGGTTTTATCTTTATTTTACAATGATTCTGCCATTTTGGGTAGATGGCTATTTATTTTTGAATAAACGACTATGTGAATGTTGATTTTTGGAACTTTAAATTCGATATTGTTGCAAATATATGTTAAGAAAGTGAATAAATTGATTATCCTTTATGCAATGATCAAATGAGATAATCATTGGGACAATGATTCCTTTTAGGAGGAAGTATGTAATACCTTGACAAACCATTATAATTCTCTTTTGCATTACAAGTGTTGGCATGTGATTTTCTTGAATGAGGTGTGTTCCATTGATTGTTGAAAATCATGCTTGTTATGGATAAATTATTTCTTCTCTAGGATTCTATATAATGAAATGTTATGGATTGCAAAATCCACTTTCACTTCTTATAGGTGAGTTGTAATCTGGTTTTGAGGGTTGCAAACTTATCTTCTTTACTAACTTGTAACATCCTCATTTTATACATTAGAACAAGTCAATTTTTTTTTTTTTGATAAATGCTTCCTGGTTCTAAATACATAATTTAGAACTCACAAATCAAATAACCATTCTTATAACAGATAACCATATGCAGCTGTAATGACTCGGAGTACCTCCGATCTATTCATTCCATGACTCGGTAATCTACCGATCTATTCATGAGTAATAAGAGTTGGCATTTTTATTTAACACACCACTCTTGTGGTTCTCTTCCCTATTCTGGGATTCAGAATGCTCTGTCTAAGGAACCTATCTGAATAATTGTTACCATTATTCATCGGCATCTCATCCCTTAGACCAGGTGACTTAGGACAATGCAATCAGCAGCTTGCGATACTTTGGCCAAAGGTTTGAAACATACTGCTTATGTCTCGTATTCCTTAACATCATACTCAATTCAATCTGAATACGTCCTTCACCCCATTCCTATGTTATGTAGAATGTCCTATACCGAATTTTGTTAGTCCCTCTTATCCCAAGTTATTCACTCGAAATGGATTAGTAAGGTGACAACGTTATATGGGTGCTCCCGAGGACTAGGGATACGCTGACATACTGGGTCAACCCTAGTTAAACCAGTGTGTCAAGATACCCCAAGTCTCCTAGGTAGCCATATAATGTGACCACATTCCTAATCAGTCCCAAAGTAACTTGTTCAAGTTAAAGGTGTAAATCTTAACGATCAATGCAAAGGGTGTCGTCATAAGTCACCTGCATTGTTGTATCTTCGAGGAGATCCTAATCTTCTCGAAGGTACAACCCTCCGCTTGACTTGTGCCGTCAACCTTTAAATCCACCTCGAAAAGATCTACTTATTAAGAAGTGTTACATACATTGAGTTAAATTATACCATAAGACACTCCCTTTAAGAGTAGTCTTTCCCAAACCCTGGGTTCCCCACCTTAGAATGACCCTTCTTAATGAAACCCAATACACAAGAGAATTTATTTAGACTAGAGGTCCCCTCAAGGAGTTCATAGAATATACATAATTCTAAATCAACGAAATTGGACAATTACTCCCATCCTTCACATGAGATTGCTAACCAAACCTTTTTTGGTTTATATCAGTTCTCATAACTGAATTTATATCTTACTTATTAGTATCAAGATATAATGATTAAGAATCCAATTAAATGGTGTCCTGGCTTAATCAAGACTAGGAATTAATAATTTAATCTAGCTTGTTTAGCGTCTTGCTTAGGTTTATTTTTACCCTAGCTTCCAGAAAGACAGTGATCTAAATTTTAATTTAGCTTTAGATAGAACATACTAGAACTGCTAAACAATCATAAGTATTCATTCACATATTCTTGCAAGCTTACATTGATAATCACAAAAGTCTCCAATTTAAACAATAATAACAAGCTCTCAAGATCATTTGATCCGAAGAAGGTCAAACTATCCAGATAAGAATACAAACACATAAGTAACAAATATCTCACTTTATTCCCTTCAAGCTAATCAAATACATTTTATGCTTTCACCTACATGATACAATACTTCAACCGAAAAGAACATCTTTCCTCATATAGTACATTTAGAGAATCAAGCTGAAATTCATCATAAAACCAAATTAAACAATGTGAACATCCTATTAGATCTGCGTGCTTTTACCACTTACAAAGCAATGTTATCCCCGTTTTGAGTTCACGACAAAACAATCGGATAACCCCCAAAATTTTGAAGTGATTTTGCATTATGGCCTCTTTTAAAGAAAATCGGGTTTTGGTGTTACCACAGACTCGACATACCTAAGTTTAAACTTTGCTTTGTGTCGCGTGACCTCCGAAATCGAAACTTGCCTTGTATTGAAAAAATCCTTTGAAATCGGGTTTTGAAATTCAACGCATCGGAATGTACATAAGTTAAAACATGTTTTATGACATCGACTTCCGAAATCCGAAACCCGCCTTGTATTGAGAAGACCCTTTGTATTCGGGTTTTCGAACCCTAAAGCATCGGAACATCCATGATCCAAAACATGTTTTATGCGCCATGTTCTCCGATTCCCGAAGTCCGCTCAATCCTTTGTATTCGGGTTTTGGGGCTATGTAGCACCTAAGCACTTCATGTTTTGTGCTCTATGTTTCCGAAACCCGAAACCCGGAATGCACTAAATCTCTTCGTGTCGGGTTTTCGGACCCTCCAACATGCTGACATGGCATTCATGCCGAATGGTTGGTGAGTTGGCACGTGCCGAGCTGAAGTGTATTTATTACTAATTTTCTTATAAATACGCGGATTTCCACGTCATTCTTACCATTCATATTTTTAATTCGTGGATTTTTCGCATGCTCTTCCGCTTTCAAAACCCGCAAACTCGCATTGCCCGATTGGATCGTTTGTTTTTGATCTTACCTGTCTCGAATCGAAGGTATTCTTCTTTCCTTCTTTATTCTTGATTTTTATGGATCGATTGCGCGCATTTTCTTCCCAATTTCTTGCCAGTTGTTGAAGGTTTTCTTCCCTTCTTCTTTCTGTGTTGTTTTGGAAAGGGTTTTGGGTTTTTAGGGTTTATTTTCTTTTTGAGACTATCAATTGATGTTGTTTCTTCCAAAATTCTAATTATATGCATGATGTATGGAATATGAATAACAAAAAAGAAAGGAAGTTGTATATGTGGAAATACAGGAAAGACTTTGTTTTTGCTTCTCGGTTTTTGAAGACTGTTTTGCAGATTCAAAGGCCCGGAGTATAAAGGAAGCTTGAAGTATCGGGGTTTCTCAACATTCCGACCTCAACAGTAAGTGTCGGGAATCTCCGAAGTTCCGTCATCAAAAGTGGGCGCCGGGTTTCCTCCCGTGTCCGCCATTAACAGTGAGTGCCGGGTTTCCGCCTGTTTCCGTCATCAAAAGCAAGTGTCGGGCTTTGCCAAAGTTCCGACAGATCAAACTTGTCGGGTTCTCAGGGTTTTCCGACATCCTCTTCAGCGTGTCGGGTTCTTCTCTTCTTCCAGCGCATTCGATCAATCAGGATTTCCATTTTGAAACAGCATCACACGAGTTCCGAGTCTTTCTCCCTCCACATTCTTCATGTCGGACCTGGTCCATCTTAGGAGAAGGCCGAGAAGTCTAGCAGGATGAAGTACAAATTTAAGAAACCAGAATCCCCATCATATATTGATTGTAATTATGATATCAGGGATACTGAACTTGGCAACATAGATATGGATGACTTTTGGAATAGGGTGAAGAGTTCTTCTCAAACCCCATGGATGATGGCTTTAGCTAACAGTGGCTTGCCCCTTGCAGCAGGCTTTCCCATGTCTGCCCAATGTCCAGAGTTTGTTTTGGCTTGTGCGTCCAGTTACGACTCGGCTTCTCGTTTAGTAAGGAATCAGGCTGGTGAGGTAGTTATCAAACTAGATGGAGCTTATTTTGATGATCTCCTGAAACTACCTAATTTCGAGGAGTATGGGGACCTAAATATCAAGTCGGCTCAGAAGGCCTGGGACAGTAACCAGGAAAATTGCATTAAGGATGTCAATAAGAAGTTCTTGGTCAAGGCAAAACCAGTAATATCTAGATTTCTAAGAACTATTCCTAGATGTAATTTCATACAAGAAATCAATGACATTATCACCTTGTTGAGCCGGGTTTTTGGCTTGCCGGAATCAAATTTATTTCATGGATGGATGTATCAGTTTATGGTCACCATCAAGAAGAACCAACAAGGGATTGACTGGGGAACCCTTATCAGTAATGAGATTGACTCTCAGATGACGACGGTCTTATCGACCGGAAAGTTTTATATGTTCTCATATGTGGCTGTGCATGCAGCAGCTAGGATGAGGAGCTATCCCGGACTGGATACTAAAGGAAGCAGAACGACAAACCCAGTCTATAAGTATTATCCTCAAATAACAAAGAAGGGGTCCAAGGATCATTTTAGGAGGGTGAATGACGCCTTTTTCTACGAGAACATCCGCCGCCGAACCTGGGGCTAAGAAAGACAAGGGTATCGGACGAAGCTTGGGCTTGAGGTATCTAGGTATCTTCTTTAAATGGGGATGTATCTTTCCAGTCACAAATTCCAAGAGGATAGATTGATACTAATAAATTAGTCGAGCAATATTGGATTTTCACAAATTCCAGGCATAAGGCAGCGATATCCTTCCCAATTTCTATTGGGAGATATACTTGCTCGGCATGTGGCAAAGGCTAAAAATGTTGAATGTGAACTCCGGAGAAATTAAAGAAGCATATGAAGTCTCGGGATGGTTTTGACATCCGAGGAGTACTTAGAACCTATGGAGCCCAACATCTCACAGCAGCTTGACATTGAGGATATCTAGGTGGATCTGCGTATGAAGTTGCGATTCGCAGAAAAAGATAATAGTAGGTTAACTATTAATGAGATTCAGACGCTAGAGCTTTCTGATTTGCCAGATGGCACAACTGACAATGAAAGTGTGTTGGATATGTCCTATGATGGGCTTAATGAAGATCGATATGTTTTCCCGCCTATTGATTGGTCGGCCAGCGAAAAAGCCTCTATCACAGATAGGTCGGCTCTCATTCTTGCTCGCACCAAAAAATGGCTCTCTTCTTGGGGCATGAATTTTAAAGATGACAAGTTTCCAAAGTTGGCTGAAACGGAGGTGGGGCCCTCCCAAAAGAAAAAGGACAAAGAATCTTCTGGGGTCTATAAAAATCAGGATTCCCAAGAAGAGGAAAGAAAGACAAATCTCTTCAATTGTCTCTTCAGCTCAAACGGTGGTTGTGCCAGAATCACCAACACCACCAGAAATAGGGGAGATTAATTTAGAAGAAGGAGGAAGCCAGCTCTTGACTTCACCATTTGCTGATTGCTCAACTAGAGAGACCTTATCTCTTGCATTCAAGGCTTTGGAAACTGAATCTGTGCCTCCCCCTCAACAACCATTTCAGCCTCCTCATTCCCCATCCACTTCTTCAAGCATGGCCAATATTTTCTCAGGCTCTCACCCCTCTCTGGAACCCAAGTGATCACCAACACTCCCCCACAACTTGTGCCTCTATTCATTGCACCTACTACCACGTTGGCTATTGTTCCCCCTCCAATAGTAGAATCTTCTCCCCTTGAGAGTAGAATACCAGTTACTACAACATTGGCAATTTCCTCTGATACTCCACAATGGTTACTCGAGCAAACTCCGAGGAAGAGGAAAGTGATTGTACCCCTACCAGCCTTTGATTTCAGCTCACTTAAGGCTTCTACTACGAAATCAGCCAAGAAACCCAAAACAGTTTCAAGGGTTTTGGTAGATGCTTCAGGAGATAAGTTCGCAGAGATTGCCACTCCCTCGGCTGACAAAACTAGAGAGGATATAACAGCTTCTGATTATCAGATAACCAAGGTGGCTCTAGGGAAAGTGACAGCAGAAGGAGCGCAACAAGATGCACGGGCTTCCATAGGCGTCTTTGTGCCAAAAGTTGAAAGAAACAAAGGACAGCAGAAATGAGCTTAAGGAAAAAGTGGAGCAGTTGACAGAGGTTTTGATTAAACTCTCAACACCCCTGGAATCCATACCATCTTCTTCTGTATCTGCCGGATTTGATTTCTCATCAGTGCCTACGATTGAGAAGATTGCTAAAAAAGGAAGGGTGGTTGATGAATGGATCCAAAAGTTGCTCCAACAGGGGAAAGAAGTAATTCAAGACGTGGTGAAGGTTCATAAGTCTTTGGGGGAGATTCAGAAGGAAGGAGAGAAGATGGATGAGGAATTCACTGAAGAAATTGGACAGCTTGATTTGACTTGTGAAGCTCTCCAAGTGCTAAAGCAAATACCAGCACATCTCTTGGTAGAAGAAGGCGTTCTTCCACATACAGATAAACACTTTCAGCTGACCAAGGCCATCAAGTTCAGAGTAAAGATCCTCAACGAAGCCTGCAGCAAGTTGAGAGAATCAAGGGATAAATTGATCGATGGGAAAAGTGATCTGGAAGAAGAATTGCTAAAGATTTGTCCGAAGGTGTCAGTTGGGAACTCAGGTATCCTATCAGCAGATGATCTCTTCAAACAAGTTCAGGAATCTATTCAGCATGAACCTGTACACGGATTTGACCTTGAAGTCATTGGTCAGTTTGTAAGGATTGAGCACACTTTAGAGGCCTTAAGAAAGCTCAGCAAAGGATTGAAGAAACTTCCCGGCACTGCCAGTGATGTTCATGAAACCTGCGAAATGTGGAATGATCATTCCACTGCGCCTGATGAGAATGAAATGCAAGGCATTATTCGGAAGTTCCAGGAGTTTCGTAACAAACAGTCTCAGCTGGAGGAGGAGAAAGAAGAAGAAGCAAAAGATGATGATTCGGATTAAGTCCCAACGTCCCATGTCATTTCTATTTTTAGATTGACATGTCTTTTCTTATTTCCGTTTTGTCATATTTTTAATTCATACTTTGACTTGATCTCCTGCGTGAGAGTCATGCAAAACTGAAACTCCAGTTAACATGCTACTCTTTAGGATCTGTCCTGTTTTATCTCTAGTTCCTTTTGTTATAAATAAGGGATGCTGTGCATTCAAAAGGGTTGAAATTTTGAAGCATTAAGAGGCTATTGGAAAGGAGAAAAACTTTGTGTTTTCTTTCAATCATTTTGAAGAATAGAAGTTGATATTGTTTTGCAGACTTTGTGTTGTGAAATATATCTTATTTAAGACAGTGTTCTTATGTTCATGATCTTAAAGCTATTCTTTGCATAGAATCTCAGTGTTTCTAATTATCTCGGACACTATATCTGTGATCTAAAACTCGTATGATTATTTCGTGCTCTGTGTTTACTCGAAAGAAAATACGTTTCTCCCATTTCTTTTCTACCGTGCTTCTTTCAACATGTAAGTTTCTAACCTATTTCACTTACGAAAGCAATATCCTTGAATCGTGTGAATGTGGATTTCGGGATTTCATCCCAACCCCCAATGGTTAGATTAGTGTGAATATTGTATATATTATTTACTGTGTTTTAGATTAGCAATAAACAGGCAGCCTCACCTGTCTTTGAGGAGGATTTAATCCCATGTACTTGTGGTTGAACCTCATATTTTGGTTTGACAAAATATCCAACCAACAAAGATAAAACCAGGTGAAGATGCGAAGCATTTGCAAAGCACATGCTACATTACATGAAGAAGTAAGGGAGAAACTAAAATTTAGTAATGCAAAATATAAAGCAACTCATGGATACAAGTAAGAGAGTAAATGCATTTTAAGAAGAAGATATGGTGATGGTTCATCTCGTAAGCAGCTGATACAAGTCATGAAAGAAATGTTGAGAAGATTGGGCCAAGAGGTGGAAGAAACGTGGAATACTTGAAAAATTTGCTAGCGTTTCGAATATATAAATTGTCATGAAAGAAAAGTTGAGAGGGTAAATAGCGGATATGTCTTAGAAAAAGAGAGGGTAATACTAAAAAGACAATCACTACTAGGCAATGGAGATACAATAAATATTTGGTACGGTGAGAATGTTTGGAGCGGAAGAAAATACTTGTATTTACGAGTGGGAGTTGAAGAATATTAACAATGGAAAATTGGATGAATTCCACCAACCGAATTTGCGGAGCAGAGTTATTTTTAGCCGTGTGAGAATAATGCAGGGCACATAACTTGTGGAGACAATAACTTTTGATCTGACCGTTGGGTCGTCTTGAAATTTTCCTGGGTGGTAGATCTTGATTTGAAATTTTCCATGACCAACTTTTTAGTTAATGTTGGGTGGTTTTTGAAATATTTTTGGGTCCAAATTCCTTCGTCTAGTGGTCTAAAATTGGCTCCGAACGTTTTTTTGGTTTTGTCTAGAACTTAGAGTTTTAATATATTTTTCTATGTTTTATGTAATAAGCCAAGATTTGGTGTATGCATTAATTTACAAAGGCATATTTTATACGCAAAAATTGGGGTCCATCTGAGGTGTTTTAATTTTTAGGGTTTTTACTTGTTTTAGGTGTTTTTTCACATTTTAGGGTTTTCTTAGAGATAATGGGAAATAAAAGGAAGATTGTAATGTTGTAAAAGATTAGTGTGGATTCGAAATGAAAAGATAACTATTTTGAAGCTTCTGAGTTTTACAAAATTGTGTGTGTGTTTTGGAGGCATTTCGACCTCTTGTAGTTGGATCCACATTAGCTTCACTTCTTCCATGCGTACATCCATTGCTTAAGCATACCTTTGTCTTTGAAATTTTAAAGTTACTTTGTTCTATAATTAGTGTCATCCAGGATACAAGACAAACAAGATTGAAGCCCCAATAAATTCCTTAATAGCATATTACTCGGGTGGTGTTTTCTATAAAAATGTTTCCATATAACAAATAATGATAATGGAGAGGGCATTATTATTATATGATATTGTTCCATACATATGTGCTAACACTCAAAGAAACGAAGGATATCCCATTCAATGGAGAGGAAGGGATTTATTTTCTTGTATTCTTATTGATCATTATTTTATTTCTCATATATTGTCTAGATCCCTTATATCGCTTTACTTGTCTATTTTTTACCAACTTTGAATTTGATTAACTAATTTATCTAACACTTTTTTGTTTTGATTTTTACACACTTTTGGAAATTATTTCCATGCATGTAATGTGTCAAGTTCACAGTATATTTTTTAAACCAACAAATTTCCAACGACTTATTTTCATTTGGTAAAATTGATCATACTTTTAAAAGTTATTTCCATACATTAGATGTGGCTTTCAAATTAGTAAGGACTCAAGATGGGGAGTATATATTTTAAACCTACAAATTTTGAGTGTCTTATTTCCATTTGATAAATTTGATCATACTTTTAGTGGTTATTTGCATGCACTAGATGTGTCTAGTTCAAGTATATGTTTTACATTAACAAAATTTTATTATATTTGACGTTACATGTGTTTTTTTCCTACATTATTACTTTTAGGATAATCATCATCTATGATCAATAAGTTTAAGCTAAAGTCTATAGGTTATTGGTTAAATGCCTTATTTGTATGCCTCATGACAATTACCATAACAATTGATCAAACAATCAAAATAAAATCAAAATGGAATTAAGAACAAATGGTTTTATGTGTAAAGACTATGTATACCTAAGTAGAAACCCGACATGATAATATCCATGCCCTATTAGTGTGAGTTATCCTATGTGTCCTCCTCTCATGTTAGAGGGTAAACTCACATGGATTATGTTTAGGGTTAGGTTTAGAGTTTCATATGTGTTCTTCACTAGGGTTACTCAAAGCACCCTATATGTACCCCTTTTCTATTCATTTATGAGCATGCCAAGACACTCCAATGTCTTTCCTCTATGCAAGATTTGTTTCTGTTGAGCAAGTTCTTCCATTAATAATTATTTTTTTCCTTCGCTATCGCTCGGAGCTTTCACGATTCCGTTGGAGTGCAACTACTTCATGGTGCCTCGTTTCTGATTCGATTCTCACAAACTCTTTTCATGGTATCAGAGCTGAGATCGGGTAAACGTGCACTCGATTTGTTTTTTGTTGCTATTACTCTTACTTGGTTTTGTTATTTTACTCTGCATACTGAGTCTTTTGATCATTATTTTAGAAACTATCTTGCTAATATCTCTAACAAGCTTTCTTGGAAAGTTTTTGTGTTTTTTTTTCTTGTGCATGTGCAGGTTTTTTAAAATACCTTGAGAAATCAGGTTTTTTTAAACTAGCTTTTTTTGGATGTATCAAAATCCAAAATAGAGATTCCTTTCATTTATTAAAATGGAAGTGAAATTTTTTTAAGCTCTCTGGTTTTTGCAGGATTTGCATGTTGTCTGTGGTTGCAGGATCCTTGAGTTCTTCAGTCGTGGTTGCTCATCAACGAACTGCTGTCCCTCTGACCATTTTTGGACTATTCAAACTACCATCATTTCTTCATTCTGCGCATTTTGCACTTTTTTCATTCCAGGCTTTTTTATTGTTCAGGCATTTTTAATCATCTGCCACATTTTTTTTTTTTGCTTCACAGGCATTTTTAATCACATCTGCCACGTTTTTTGGGTGTGGGCAAGCTAAAACGCATTTTTGTCGAACTTTGTGCATTTTTGGGATTGTTGCTTCGGCTAATTTTTTTTCTTTTCTCACGTTTTTGGGTGTGGGCAAGCTAAAACACAAGCACAACAGTTTTTTGATTTTGGACTGTTCTGGCATTTTTTTTCTGTTCCTCACGTTTTTTGGGTGTGGGCAAGCTAAAATGCGTGGTGTACACTCATATGCATGGCCTGTACACTCAAATTGGTAAGTATTTGGTAAGTTTTCACTTTCTTTCTTTTTAATCTTCCTCAAAAACAAAAAAAAACCTCTGCTTTTATAAAAACGTGCCACTTTTTTTCATGCTAAGTTTTTTTGTTTTGTTTGGTAAAACAACTCAAACCTTCTTGGTAAGTTTTTAAAAAGTTTCTAATTTACCGTGATTTTAATCAAGTTTCTAAAACCCATTTAGAAATTTGTTTTAATTAAAAGTTTCCATATATATTTAAAAATCTTCATCTAAAAATATTCATTAGATTAGATCTAATTAGATTTAATTAAATTAGATCTAATTTTATTTAATTTCACATTATTTAAACACTATATTTCTTTGGCATTATAATTTGGTCTTTGGCTTTGTGTATTTTAACCTTCCGTCGAGTGCCGAAGACGAAGGGTGAGGTCGGGATTGGCAGGTGGCTAATCCCCCCTCGCAATACAAACAAACCCTATCTCAAATTCCATGTCATTTCCAACGAGCATACATACGACACCCTTTGCATGCATTTAGGGCACTTTTTTAATCCGTTTGCAGGCTTATTGGCTTTTTCTCATCAAATTACGGGAATTGGTTTTTGCTATAACTTTTGACTCGTTGCTCGGTTTTGAGCACTTCTTTAGTCAAAGTTGCATGTTTTTTCACACTCTAGATGATGGGATCATTAGCTTTGTAAATGCACTAATTTTATAAAGTGCCGCATTCTGGGGGGGTGTCTTTGTATTGCTTATTTCAGCTCATTCTTTTGAGCTTTGTTCTATTCCTTTTTTTCGTGGACTTGTGAGCACGTCCACCACAATATTTATGACAAAGGGATTATTTTGTGACGTGAGACACTTTTTCTCACCACCAGGGTTGGCTTTTGCCTCCTTTCTATTTTTTTGCTTGTGCTTGTTTACGGTGTTCCTTTTTTGTTGCGCTCCACGAAACACTGTTGTGGTCTCCTCTCTTGCGCGTTATTACGCTAATTGCAAGACGAGTTACCAAGTGTTTCAAACCACACGCATGGACCCGATTGTAATCAACGCACTAAACTATAAAGTGCCGAAAGTAGGGGGTTGTTATTGTCCTAGGTGGTTGTGTTTCTTTTCTGCATTTCTTTCTCTCTCTCTCTCTCACTATGGATGCACTTTCAATTCCTTTGCTTACACCGTTCAACTTTTTTCGAATGGAGATCGAAAATAATAATGAAACTAAGGGGTAAAGGGTTATACCGCATCACCATGGGAACTGAGACTGAACCAGACGACGAACTTGAAAAATCTAAGTGGTTAAACCGTAGTGATGAAGCTTTAGGTCTTCTTTGCATGTCATTTCTCCTGACTTGCTCTTCCACATTGAGGCATCTGAAACACCTACATCTGCGTGGAAAACATGTTGGATGCGATGTTTGGACAACTAGATGACATGAGAGCGCATGAGTTGGAAAACGAACTACTAGGGTTAAATCCTAGTGACTTTGAAAACCTACAAGCCTTCTTCTCAAAATTTGTCCACATTAGATTATTGTTAAAAGGATGTCAAGTAGAAAAGAAAGATTCTCAACTGATCTTGTCGATTCTCTCTAAACTAGGTCCCGAATATTCTGTCTTCATGTCAACTTTCTACGCTACAAAAGCTGCTTTGGGCGATACTTGGACGATGCCCTCCTTTGACTGTTTTTCATCCCAACTCATTCGAGAACAGGAAAAACTCATTCAAATGGGGTCTCTCAAGTCCAAGTCACATGCCCTTGTAGCAAGTACTAGCAAGGGAAAGAAGACTGAAAAGAAGAAAGAAACTAAGGATCAACCTAAGAAAGAAACCAAGATCAAACCTAAAAATGACACAAACACTTTGACTTCTGAGCCTAGGGCACAAAAAGCAAAGTATTTGTGTTCCTATTGCAAGAAGACTGGTCACGATGAGCAACACTGTTTTAAGAAATAGATTGATCACTTATCTCATTTACTTGAGAAAAATAAAATAAGTGTTCCTGAATCAATAAAACAAAGTGCTCCGAAGGCCGAGTCTTCTGCTGCAAAAGGTGCTAGAAATGATAAGAAGAAAGGAAAGGCCCTTGTAGCCAAAGTTGCTCCTTCATCAACATGGATTATAGATTTTGGTGCCTCGCACCACATGGGTTCTTCGCATGTTGAGTTTTCCAACATCGAACCTTGTGGAATGTCCCAAATCACGATGGGTAATGACACGACAGTGTCGGTTTCGGTAGTGGATCGGTAGAGATGGATGGGGGAACATTTAACCAAGTGTTGAGTGTTCCTGATCTCTCTACCAATCTCCTATCAGTTTACCAAATTACTCACCTTGGTGAAGGAATGCGAGTGGAATTTGGTCCTAACTCGGTGATTATTCGTGAGCTTAACAATGACACTACAGTGGCTGAGGGAAAGGCAGATCACCATTCATGGTTGTACACCTTCTCCCACTTTACTTCTGATTCTACACCCACTTGCCTTGCTCACTCATGCAAATGAGGTTAGTAAGCTATGGCATGAGCATTTTGGACATCTAAATTATCGCTACCTTGAACAATTGAGTCAAAATGAAATGGTCAATGGGTTGCCTCGCGTCAAGTTTTCTAAGGGTCTTTGTGAGGGTTGTACCCTTGGAAAGCATCCTGAAAAGAACTTTGACAAAGGAAAATCCTGGAGAGCCACTCGTCCCTTGGATCTTGTTCACAGTGATGTTTCTGGTCCATTTCCTTCTCCTTCGTTTACTAGAGCTCTTTATGTGCTAACCTTCATTGATGACTATTCGCGATATACTTGGGTATATTTTCTTAAGCTTAAGTTTGAAGTCTTTGAACATTTTCAGGACTTTAAGGCTCTTGCTGAGAAACAAGCAGGCGGATGATCTATCAAGGTTCTTCGAACCAACAATGGAGGTGAATATGTAAACAATAGGTTCATGGATTTCTATATTACAAGGGATCTCTTTGCACATACGATTGCTTATAGCCCTTCGCGAGAATGGAGTCGAAAAGAAAGAGAACCGTACTCTTAAGGAGATGGCCACTTGTATGATTCACTCAAAGTCTCTTCCTCCACGTATATTGGGCAGAGCGTGAATTGTGTAAATTACATTCGAGAACCATGTTCCACACAAGGTAGTAAGAGGATGACACCCTTTGAAGCTTTGGTTTGGATGCTGAGCTCGATGTTGAGCACTTTCAGTCTTGGATCCAAGGCTATGGCTCGGATTCCCAAGAAGAAACGCAAGGCCTTGGAACCACAATCCAAACCTTGTATCTTTGTAGGGTATCCTGATGGCATGAAGGGATATCGATTGATGAATTCTACTTCTCATGAGCTATATATTGAGAGAAGTGTTAAGTTCGATGAGTCTTCTTCGACTTCTACTTCTCCACCTATAGAGGTTCTTCAGCTCACTGATTCAGATTCTGACTCATCAGATGATGATATTGTTGAGCGTGCTCCTCTTCCGAGATCCTCCCAACCATCAGATCTTTGAGTCTTCTGATTCTGACAGTAGTGATGATGAGGACTATGTCCCTTCTCACTCAAGTGAAGAATCTTCCGACTTTGAGCCTGATCCTCCTGGTCCCCTTTGGGCGGGAAAACTTGCAAAGTGTTGGAGATTTAGTTGGAGATACTTTGGATATGAGACATACTCGCTCAGATTTCATTGGACCCCACTCTTTCTTCGCCTCTGCTTCTGATCCACAGTCTTTCGGGAGGCTTCTGGTATTCCTGAGTGGGATTCTACCATGGATGAGGAGTATTCCTCTCTCATGAAGAACGATACTTGGGATCTCACCACTCTTCCGAAAGGAAGAAAAATCATTCGGTGTAAGTGGGTGTTCCGAACAAAGTATGGAGTAGATGGAGACGTCAAAAAGTTTAAAGCGTGATTAGTAGCTAAGGGTTTCTCCCAGATAGTTGGGGTTGATTATACAGAAACCTTTGCTCCGGTTGCGAAGATGACTTCTATTCGACTGACCCTAGCCATTGCCATGAAAACAGATGGAAAGTCCATCAAATGGACATTAAGAGTGCCTTCCTTCATGGTGACCTAGAGGAAGAGATCTATATGGAACAACCTCCGGGTTATGTCCAAGATTCCTCCCTCGTTTGTAAGTTAAAGAAGTCTCTTTATGGCCTTAAACAAGCCCCTCGGGCTTGGTATGCCAAGATGGACTCCTTCTTACTTACATCAGGGTTTACTAGGTGTCACTCTAATCCAAATGTTTATATTCTATGGCAAGATGACTCCATACTCATTCTTGTTCTCTATGTTGATGACTTGTTGATCACAGGCAGCTCTTCCTCTATTATTGATTCTGTGAAGATCGCCTTAGCCAACAAGTTTTCCATGACTGACTTAGGTCTGCTTCATTACTTCCTTGGGATCCAGATTTCACAATCTGACTCGGGAATCTTGATTTCGCAACCTAAGTATGCTCTTGATTTGCTAGCTCGGTTTCAGATGTCTGATTGCAAGTCTTCTCCTACTCCTTTTCTTTCTGGGGTTAAGTTGGTTTCAGATTGCTCTACTCCCTTGGTTGATGGTACTCTTTACCGACAGTTAGTTGGGAGCTTGATCTACTTGACTCACACTCGACCGGATTTATCATATGTTGTTGGGATCGTGTCCAGATTCATGCAGGAGCCACATGAGCTGCATTGGAAAGCAGCTAAATGGATCCTTCATTATGTTCATGGCACTTATGCTGATGGCATACACTATCATGGAGGGGTTGATATTGACTTGATTGGATTCACAGATTCTGATTGGGCGGTGACTTAGATCATCGGAAATCTACTTCAGCTACAGTTTCTCTCTTGGTTCGGGTCCTATTAGTTGGTCTAGCAAGAAGCAGAATGCAATTGCGATATCATCTACAGAGGCAGAATACGAGGGAGCGATTAACGCCCCACGAGAAGCTATTTGGCTATAGGGTATTCTGATAGAGTTTGGCATCCACTTTCGGTGGCCTACCATTATCTACTGTGATAACACGAGCACTATCTCTATTTGCATAAATCCAGTTCAACATCAGTGGATGAAGCACATTGAGATCCATATGCACTTCATACGGGAGCTTATTCATGATGGTATCATCGACATTTAGTACATTCAGACAGCTGATCAGATTGTAGACTTATTCACCAAGCCTTTCACTGAGATGAAGTTTCTTCACTTACGGTCTCTTCTTGGGGTGAGGTCTTCTGCAGCTTCCCATCTTCTTAGGGCTATTTAGTCCTTCTTTTCTTCTTCTTCTTCTAGGAAGATTGTGTTTGTATATGGGCACCTTATCAGGCCTTTAGTTGCGGGCCCCATTGGCACATCTTTCTTAGTTGTTTAGGAGTGTCTTCCTCTTCCGTCTGACTCATCATAGCCACTACCCCAGCTTCGATGAAGGGGGTGTTCCTATGTGTCCTCCTCTCAGTGTGGGTTAGGTTTATCATATGTGTTCTCACTCTCATATATGGGTTCATTTATGAGCATGCCAAGACACTCCGTTGTCTTTCCTCTATGCAAGCTTTGTTGGAGCAAGTTCTTCCATTATCGATCATTTTTATCGCTGGGTTTCCGTTGGAGTGCAACTACTTCGTGGTGCCTCATTTCCGATTTGATTCTCGCAAACTCTTTTCATGCCCAAACCCCAATTTGTACGCCAAGACACTGTGTGCTATAGGGTTACTCACAAGTTATATGTGCCCTTTCATTTCCTCATTTCGATTTATGAGCATGCCAAGACTCTTTTCAAAACTTTTCTTATGTGCGAAGCTTTGTTATTAATCATCCTCTCTCTCTCATGTTAATGAAAATTCATTAAATACACACTAAAATTAACATATAAATTATTCAAAGTTGGTGTCATTAAAGCATCTACTCAACTAAGGTACAAAATATGTATTTAAGTATGTACACATAATTTAAAAGGTGCTTAAAATGTATGAAATGCACATAAATATACACACAATATGTAGTTTACGAGTTCTTTATCCTTTAGTTTTAAAATTGGTTGAGGGGTTGAAAGGCCACTCTTAAATTACAAATTTCCTTGTCACTTACTACTCATTCATTACAATGTGATCATAGGTTATTAAGGTCCACATCATAATTAAAAACTTACTCATGAGTCTCCCATCATAATTCAAAACTCGTATAGCCTTATGCAACTCTGGTTTATATATTTACACATTAATGTAATCTATTAAGGATTTTGTGTTTACACGATATTCAAGATATGGCGGAGGAGGGATTTGAGCTTCTAGGGCTTTCATCTAGTCTAGTCATCTCCCTAATATTTTCCTATAGGAACTCGTCTAAATCCACTCAATACTCAATAATTGTTGCATTAAATAAGATGAATGTTTGAATTGATTATTCATATTTAAATATATAATGGTGCATTACAAATATATTTTAATATAATATTAGAGTACACGTGAGGCAAATAATGGAAATCAACTAGAATGAAAATATTCAAAGGGAAATAAAGACATGAGGTTTTAGAGTTCTTCTAATCTAAATGTGATCTCTTTGGATTGCTATTATACTTTTTACGGCAATATTGGATGTGTTTTTATCGTTGTTGATTAATACAACTCATGCATACAATTGAGGGATACTAAAAAATATATCTATATTGTAATTTATTATAAAATAATGTAGCGATGGTCTCGATTAAGTCATGCTTAAGTTTTGATTATTTTTTATGGTTAGCCTAGTTGAAAGACCCTAACAGAGGAAATATCTCCTCCATCTCCTACATCCTTCATGCCACACATGAAGGTGTTTTAGAAATATAATTGAATGCTAAAATTCTCATGCATTGCGCCAAAAATTGTTGTTTACTTGTAGACTTTGAAGTTTTTTTATTGTTTAAGTGTACACATGTTTAAACAACTTCGCATTCATGTCTGAGACAACTCAGTAACTCCTATTTATATGTTTACACATTAATGTAATCTCTTGAGGATTGTGTGTTTACGCGGTCTTTGAGAGATGGTGAAGGAGCGATTTAATCTTTTAGAGTTTTGAACCTGGGCTTAGCATCTCCCTTAGGATTATCCTATTGGAACCCCATCAAATCCACTCACATTGTGTACATCTTGTGCCACACATTAGGCTTGTTGGAAATTTAATCAAAGGCTCAAATTCTCAAGCCTTTCACCAAGAAATTTGTTGGTGTTTGATGTCGAATGTCCTAAGAAGTTTCATTTTTTTACTAAATCCGGTGAAATAATGTGAGGTTGAAGATGACTTCTAACTTGGCCTATTCAATTATTAAAGTAAGAAACAAAGATGACTAAACATTTTTGTTATCATAATTCTAGGCAACAAGTATTGGTTTGAAAAATATTAACTCATGATTTAAGGGCCCACGTCAAATGTCTACTCCTTATAATCTTATGTACCATATACAAAATAACTCCACATGATTTCATGTCCATACCTAAATGACAATTGTTTTTTTGGATAACCACTTTAATATGAATCCATTTCTTCATTGATTATTGAAAGAAAGATTGGTGGTGTACATGATATGGGTTGTTTACTCCCAAGGTTAACAACTTGTATACCACATGTCCTTCACCATAAATGCATCTGCGAATTTTTCAATTGTCATTTTTCCAATTAAGAAATCCCTCTTTTTAATCGCGACATAAATGCAAGAAATAAAAACATCATGAAATCAAACAATCATGTAAATATTTCTTATAAGTCCTCGTTTTCTTCCATCTTACGCAACTCAATTCTATTATTCTAGATCGAAGTATGTGGATCTATTATCTTGATCCACCAACTAATAGCCTTTGTATATGTTTATATAATTTCTTACCTATCATAATGTAATTAGATTATTATATGTTTTATTTCTTACACGTTAGAATGTAGTTGGATAATTATATACATTTCTCTTATTTTTGTCATATTTTAAATGAGGGAAGTACAAAATTTCAAGTTATCTTGCTCTCCCATGTTTGTAGAAAAATGTGCAACCACTTAAAACAATGCCTCAAACCCCCTTAAGCATACTTTCTATGTGTATGTGTAGAGCCTTCTAGTCTCCCTTATTGATTCAAATTGTATTATACATAGTTATAACATCTATATTAACATTATTATCAACCCCTTAAAGACAACTCGATTAACAATTTTAATCATCATAATATTCAACCATGTCTTTGACTCACTTGCAAGATTACCTATATAAATGTGGTTAATGTGTACCATAAATATACTAGCAACTTTATTAGTTGTTGATAATCATGACGACTCTTGCAAATAGTAATTATACCTTTGGGAACAACATTTGCATGGTTGTTAATAATGACACTAATTAGAATTTGATAATAATCGCAACATTACTCTTGTCAATATTAGCTATATAAATGTGGTTAATGTGTACCATAAATATACAAGCAACTTTATTAGTTGTTGATAATCATGACGACTCTGCAAATAGTAATTATACCTTTGGGAACAACATTTGCATGGTTGTTAATAATGACACTAATTAGAATTTAATAATAATTGCAACATTACTCTTGTCAATATTCATAACAATTATGCTAACCATGTTGTATTCAATTGGGAGGAAACAATGGTGGTTAGTCTTTCCACTATTTTATTCGATAAGAATGCCTTTGCTATATTAAAACAAGGATTGGGCATTGTAATCATCCCACAACATGATATCATCAAGGAAGACTTCATTATGGGAATTGAAAACATGGTATTGTGCCTTCCTATATAGTTCATTGATGAGAATAGACAATATGTGGTTGCTTTAAGATGTGCCAAACCGACAACCAAAATATTCCAAGCACAATAAAAGAGCTTTGTCATTGTAAAGGTGGACAAAGGTAATGTTGTAATAATAATGAATAAATACGATTATGATTCTAAAATGGAGGAACATTTTAACAATAGTGGGAGCTAACGTAGTAGGCTTTCAACTAATCCAATTTTGGTTATAACATGCTTCAAAATTTAATCTTAATATACCATATTTTTTTGTTCCAAAGTATATTTTATTTTCATTATGTTTACAATTGTTTTTATCATTGTATTAGTTCAATGCAAACCATCGACTTATAGTGTTTTGTGATTATCAATTTCAACAACTACATTGGCCCTACATGGGATGTCGAGTTCCCACGATATGTCCCTATCTCTTATGTTTCTTGCGAGTAAGCACAAGGGAATTCCCCTCGAAATGTTGCATGGCTATAACTATCCACAAAGCAAAATTTCAGGGGGTCGACATTGGAAAAACATATGTTGAAATTGGTAGTTCGAACCAAATAAACTTGCTTTTAGAGCTATCTTTGAGTACACTATCTCAATGCACTATGCATCACACTCCCTTTTCTCCTTGTGAAAACTCATAAAAAGACACTTGGTCCATAAATGACTTACCAAAATAAACAAGAGGAGTGCATATGTTCCCTGCAATAGTTTCCTCAACCTTACATTTCTCCTCCCTTAAGTGCCCTCTTTATCACCCTCCTCCTATAATGTTTCACTTTCATTCTCTCAAATTACACCCTCCATATGGACATGTCCATTACACTGCTATTGCTAGTTGTGATCCGCTCAAAAGTGAATAAAGACATAAAAATTAATATCTCCCTAGTTAATACCCCGTAAATTCACCGACATTTTAAATAGGAGCCCAAAACAAAAGGAAAGCGCTAAAGACCTTACTTAGTTAAATAAAGTACACATTTTTAATAAAAAAGTGGTTATCAAGCTTTGGGCCACCAACGTTCGAATCTCTCTATGGATATTCATGGCTTTCTTTCCGTTAGATTCATTCCTTCCTCTGCGAAACATGGTAAGCCGCTCCCTTCATCATGGAATCTTCTCGTTATCTCTTTTTATATACTCGTTTTCATGATGTTTGTCTCTCTTTTTATCTATGCATTTAACATTGCTTAACATTGTGCTTTTCAAAGTGATAGGTTCATAGCCACAGGAGACAATTTCGACAACCAAAGATGTCTCGTTTCCCACATCTTGCATTGAGTTTCGATCGATTTACTTTATGAGCACTTTGAATTATATGATCTACTTATGTACACATTATGAACACTTTGTCACATAATTTGGTTCCTCTCTAACCCTACAACCATATTTTAATTTATTAGTTCTTGCCTATGGCGTAACTATAGGTTTCAACTCAACCTAATAGTTTAGACACTTGTGACCAATGACAGAGACATGAATTATTTTCATGACTATAGTTATCTATTTTATATAATATTTAAATATTTTTTATTTTAAATATTAAATTTTTAAAATTTGTTTTCCTGATTTTCTATTGGTGTTTAGTTTTGATTTGACAAATTTTCCCCCTTATTACGGTACAGTCTTTTTCAAAATTTTAAAACCAAAATTTCAAAAAATGCCATCTGTAACTGACATTAATTGCATTAACTTAATGCGGGTCACTTTCAGTGGTGTACAGATTTGACGGCAGAGCTGTCATTCCGCCGAACTCCCACTTTCGACGCCCAATTTAATGTTTCCTTTTTTACCTACCTTAAGTTGTGGACTAACCAATTTAGTAATGGTATTTTTAGCAGAAATATGATGCATTGGTGGGTGATTTTACAATCCTTGCAAACCGTAGCAAATACGTGGATTTCACGCAGCCGTATTCAGAATCAGGGCTGGCGATGGTGGTGGCGATACAAAAAGCGGACTCCAGCAACCCCTGGGCATTTCTGCGGCCTTTCACTCCAGGCATGTGGATCGCAACGGGCGGTTTTTTCCTCTTCACTGGAATTGTAGTGTGGTTGTTGGAACACAGGAGAAACAACAACTTCAGAGGAAAGCCGAGGAGGCAAATCATTACATTACTTTGGTAAAATCTTCAATCTTAATTCTCCTTCAATATCAAGAAGTTTGTAAAAGAAGTAATCCAACCCTTGATTTGTTCTCCAGTGCAGGGTTTCCTTCTCTACACTCTTTTTCGCGCAGAGTACGTGGCTACGATTATATATTATACTAGTCCACATGTTAGAAAAAGAAATTCCTTTACGCTTCGTCCTGAGTCCTGACCCTTTGGTGTTGAACAGGGGAGAGGATTGTGAGCAGTTTGGCCCGAGGAGTGATAATAATCTGGCTGTTTGTGGTGCTAATATTGACGTCAAGCTACACCGCAAGCCTCACTTCGATCTTGACAGTGCAACAGATGGAGCCAAGCATTACGGACGTGCAGTGCCTAGTGGCGAGCAGAGCGCCAGTGGGTTACCAGCGAGGGTCTTTCGTAGGGCATTACCTGCAAGAGCAGCTCAACTTTCACGAAACCCAGCTCAAGCAATATTCCTCTCCCGACGAGTATGCAGAAGCGCTCTCCAAGGGACCCAACAATGGCGGAGTGGCTGCTATTTTTGACGAGCTCCCTTATATTCGACTTTTCTTATCCACCCGATGTGGATTTACCATGGTTGGCCCTACCTACAGAACCGGCGGCCTCGCCTTCGTAAGTTCCTATACCAACGCTTGAATTTTTCTCTAGACCTGCGAATAAATCCTAATATTCTTTGATTTTTTTGAGTAGGTGTTTCGAAAGGGGTCTCCGTGGGTATCAGAGATTTCAAGGTCGGTGTTGAAACTTTCGGAGAGCGCGGATATGCAGAGAATACAAAACAAATGGTTTAATATGACGGCGTGCAGTACACAATCTGGGGCGCCAGTAGAGTCGAATAGGCTGAGCATGAAGAGTTTCTGGGGTCTGTACCTCATCACGGGAACAACATCAGTTGTAGCGCTGGTATCATTTATAGGACGTCTCCTATACAAGTATACTCGCGGCCATGGTCATAGTCCTAGTCCTAGCGCTAGCCCTGTCACCCCATCCATCTCATCTCATTTCAAAAGCTTTGTCAATTACATGGACCAGAAGGAGCCCCCACCCAAAAGGAAGAGGAGGAGCTCTGCCACTGCACCTAGTCATATTTTTAATAATAGTTACAGCCCCAACACGAACAGTCCAATGATCCTGACTGCTATGACCACTGCTCCCTTCCCGGAACAAGGCAGCGCATCTTCCGCCTCGTGGGTTTCCATACCCTTGGACTCTGAGATAGAACCAGAAGAAGAGGAAGAGGAAGATAGAGTCAATGATGCCAATCACTAATAAATTTGAAAGATTAGTCCAACTTACAAGTTGAACATTTTATCCGGAAGCGGCCAGTTGGTGCGGTAAATGGTTGAATTTAAATTGCTGTAATTTGTAAAAGCTTAAAGTACTACTGTCAATAATTTTGGGTAAGAGCCTAACTATCACCGTTTCCGCCGTTGGAGCAGTCTTAAATACATATAGTCTGGAAAGTATTGGATGTAGCAACGATTACAATCCACTCATTTTTACATCCTCAATTTTTGCAATCTATAATTATAATTACAATTACAAGGCAGAACTGGCCGCTGCGGCTCTTGTTATATTCGAATTGGAAAATGTGTTGAATAAAATAAGCGTGGAGTAATTCAAGATTATTATGATTGTTTATCTTAGTTTTGAACCACCATCATCAAGCACAATATCCGAAATTAGGAACAAATTCCAAATTTTGTATTACACTCATCTAGTGGTCTCTTGGATAGAAGCTTCAAAGTTTCACTCAAATGGGCATTTTAACTAAAATCAATGAACAATAGTGAATATAATTGTCATATAGAATTAAGATTATATTATATGGAATATATAGTTTTCATTTTTTTGAAGATTTAGAGAAAAAACACAAAATTATTGTCTTTGAATATTATGACGTTATCGTATGGCGATAAAAGTTTCAAAAAATTATCTAGTTGGTGTTGGAAACCCTTGATTCCTCCTAAAAAAATGGCCACTCCTATTTTTTAGGAGAAGATTCCACATTTCCCAACAAATTTCATGGAGTGAACTCTATGGATATTAGAATTTTAGGTAGTGGTCCTTTGAAAGGGGATTCCAACTTTTCTCAACATTAGTTTCTTAGAAAATTTAGGAATAATTTGAATAAATAGTTCCATACTAAATGAATATTACTCCTCGACTTCTAAATTTGTAGGATAATACATATAAAAGTGGTATTTTAAAATTTTAAAATGAATTATTATTTTGAAAGAGTGAAATTTTGTGTATTTATATCCCAAAATACCTTTGTTTATATGGGAAACCTCTTACTCCCCCTCCCATGCATATAAAAATAGAGATTTTGAATTATGTGTTTACACATTTTTTTAATTTGTTAGATGAAGGGTTGAATGGTCCTCACATATTTGGGACGTAATCATAGGGACCCAATATGCACACTGCCAACCATCTTACATTCCAATAAGTCATTTTTGCTATTGCATTGCACCATCAAGTAGATTTTACATAAATTTTGGTGTAAGTTTTCTTATTGGTAGTGGAATTTGAACTTAGGTTGTTCCATTATGTCTACATATTGTTATGCCAAGAGGCATTCTACAATCACAGTCAGGGTAGGGGTAGTGGGTTGTAATTTATGTGAATGTGTTCATTTCTAATTCCGGCATTATATTTGATGTCCACTTGACCATCATTGATAAGTTTTTCCTTTTTACAATCTTGGCCATATGATGGAGTTTGGGTCCCATTTTTTCCCACCAAAAATATGTTTTTGAGACTTACACACAAGTATATCTAAATTAACATTATATTGTGATGAAAATAATGAAATTCTTAATAATTACACTGATAGGCATTCCCTTCTACTTGAATGATCAGAAGATAGATGGGTGATATTAGTTTACATGACATATGTTGATTGATCAACTATCACGGTGCCTTTCTCCCTATATCCTTTTTCCTTATTTTGGTGGTGTCATGTTGCGTAGGAGGGAATATCATTGACGTGTGTCAAAAAAAAAATCATTGAGGCACATCAGATGGAGGAAATGTTAGGCAAATCACTGATGGAATATTTTGTGTTTAGGTGTGTAGTGGTACCAACACCATGGTCAATATGTGGTCTCTATTTTTTTCAAGTTTTGGCTCACATTGACATCGATGAGGATTACCCACTTTCTATAACAATCATGACCAAATATGCAAATACCAATACTGAGGAAGCTTATATTGTTGTTGTACTTTCTATGTTGAGTGTTGGAATTATGGCGGGGAGTGAAGTGGCTATGACTGTGTCTGATTCTTTTGAAGCAACATATTCTAATCCAACACACTTGCAATATGACTTGGCATGGAAAATAATCTTAATGGTTAGAGCGGTTCCAACAAGTTTCACATATTATTCACCTGAGTAGTTTGGAGAAAAGAGATTCCTTATTTGCAAGGCAAGGGAGCATGTGGATGTCAAGGGAAATTACTCGAGGCTCACCCCGTAACGTGGGTTATAGTTCTTCCTTGAGAAGGCTCTTCACTTGTTCTTCATTCACATTCGGATGGCTAAAGCGCTTTATCATTACCGATATCTTCCCCATCCACAACATCTTGTGGATCTATGTAAGCTCCTCAAGATGTCCTTTAAGCTATTGAGATTCAAGGAAGCACGTGTTCAAGATATGAGGATGAGGAGTGTTGTTATGAGGGGGAGAGAAAGGAGGACATTAAATTCCATCGGGGCTTTGGGGTGTGAAAGGTATTATTTTGTCTTTGTAAACCATGTGCTATGTATGTTAAGCATTATTTCCTATGATTTTACCTTTAAAATAGTCTGTAATGGCCATGTGTTTGCACTTTAATACTCTCCCTGGTAACAACGATTAGGAAAAGAACAAAACGAATTATGCAGCTTCACCTACCATGCCATCTTATTTTGTTGCTTCACTTGCAATGTGTCCCACTTTTTCCTTGTGTACCATCCATTTCTTAAGCATACCTTTATCTTTGACATTTTAAAGTTACTTTAAGTTTTATAATCAATGTCATCCAATATACAAGAAAAACAAGATTGAAACCCCAACAAATTCCATAACATGATATTATTCGGGGTTGTTTTTTATAAAAATGCTTTCCATATAACAAAGTATAATAATGGAGAGGGCATTGTTATTGTATGATATTGTTCCATACATATCTACTGACACTTGAGAAATGAAGGAGATCCCTTCCAAGGGAGAGGAAGGGATTGATTTTCTTATATTCTTCTTGATCATTATTTTATTTCTCATATTTTGTCTAGACCCCTTATATCACTACTTGTCTATTTTTTACTAGCTTAGAATTTGATTAACTACTTTAACTAACACTTATTTCGATTTGATAAATTTTTTATCACACTTTTGTCGATTAATGTGTGGGATTCGAGATATGTCTAAACCAACAAATTTCCAACGAATTCTTTCCATTTGGTAAAATTGATCATACTTTTAAAAGTTAATTTCCATGCACTTATAGATGCGGCTTCCAATTAGTAAGGAATCAAGACGAGGAGTATATGTTTTAAACCAACAAATTTTTAGTGGCTTATTTCCATTTGATAAATTTTGATCGTACTTTTAGTGATTATTTTCATGCATTGGATGTGTCTACTTCAAGTATATGTTTTAAACTAACAAAAATTTAGCGTATTTGACCTTCCATGTGTTTTTTTCCTACATTATAACTTTTGGGATAATCATCATATATGATTAATAAGTTTAAGCTAAAGTCTATAGGCTATTGGTTATATGCCTTACTTGTAAGCCTCGTGATGATTACCATAAGAATTGATCGAACAATCAAAATAAAAGCATATTGAAATAAGATATAAATGGTTTTATGTGTAAAGGCTATGTATATGTAAGTAAAAATTGACGTGGTAGTCTCCATGCCCAAACCCCAATTTTATTATAATTTTGTTACTAATCTAACTTTACTCCGCCTTCAACATCATCTCTCATGTTAATGAAAATTCATAAAATACACACTAAAAATAACAAATAAATTATTAAAATTTGGTGTCGCAAAGCATCTACTCAACTAAGGTACAAAATATGTATTTAAGTATGCACAAAAAATTAAAAAGGTGTTACAAATGTATGAAATGCATATAGATATACACACAATATGTAGTTTATAGTTGTTTATCCTTTAGTTTGAAAATGGGCCAAGGGTTTAACGGCCACTCTTAAATTATATATTTCCTTGTCGTACCCGAACTCATTACAATGTGATCATAGGTTCTTAAGGTCCACATTATAATTAAAAACTTACTCATGAGTTTCCCATCATAATTCAACATCATTATAGACAATCTTGTTTATATGTTTAGACATTAATGTACTTGCCCATTCCACCGCCACCGAGGCCTCCCCCAACCACCCTACTGCAGAATTCATCCTGTGAGGTACAGTTTTTTCTATAATGTGACACAAATATTTGCCCATTTGGCGGAGTTGTTAGATAAAAGATATAGTTACATGACATCCAAGCTAGTAGTGAGTTATCAACCGACAAAGAAATTAATATTAATCCGTATTTCTGATATTGTCGACCACGTTCTGCTTGCTTAAGGAAGGGTAAATGGCATCGATTGGGATTTTGGATAGACAATCTGCGGTTCGAACCCCTCTGAAATAAATAACAATAATAATGAAAGTAAAAATTTTGAAACAAATAAATTTAAAAAAATGGAAACGGAGTGGAGGGCGTGGGAAGGCGCGTGTTTTCTTGACAAGGCGCAGTAGTTTGGTGAATGTATTTAATTGCTTGACCAAATGAAAGAATGGGACGGTTTTTCTAAGAGAATTGAAGGCAGGTGGGTGAGAGTCGGGTCAGATTGGCAGGGGGCGCCCTCAGTAGCTGTCACAGTCTCACCAAATGCAATAAACAAGGACCAGTACACTCCTAGCCTGTGCCTACCAAACGTGGAGCGTAGAACTGAAATTCTCCTAGGAAAGTGCCGTGAGGAGTTAACTGGCTATATGCGGCAGCTACAGGGTGGAGAAGAAAACTTATCTCAGAAAATCAGTGGCCTCTAGAGAGAGTTAAGTGCGACAGCTGCCACAGGCCGATCCCAAGGCACCGTCGGTGTTGATCCTGATGTTTTGGATGCACGCGACCTCAGTCATGTTCAGTTGTTGCAAAATCTTGCAGCTAGCAGAAGCTGTCTTGAGCGCTTCCAACGTGTAGGTTGTCCACTATGTTGTTATCTGTTCAGTTCGACTGCATCCTCAGATTCGGGTTTTTTTTTCCCCTTCAAGATATGTTCTCAAAATCGACGAAGTGACAGTGAGAGTGTTGCAAGGACAACGTGTTGACGGGATGACCATTTTATGTGTTCTGTCCATTCTGTTCTGGACATTTTTGGACCCGTTTATTCTGTATTGTGTTTTTCAATGTAGTGTTCTTTTGTGTTGTGCATCTGTGTGGTGCGAATGGGCCCGTTCTGCCGTATGTATATTGTGCTTGTATTTCGGTTGTAGCCACTGTGTGCATTATTTCAGATTAGAAAACGAAAAAAAATGGAGGCTCTTCCAATATATTTGGATAAGATTTTTCACCCTGTTGTTGCTGTGATTCTCTCTGTTACCTTTGTCTTGGCCTTTGGTGAGGTTACTCCACAAGCAATATGTGCACGATACGGCCTTGCTGTTGGTGCAAACTTTGTTTGGCTTGTACGCGTGCTTATGATCATTTGCTATCCCATTGCCTATCCTGTTGGGAAGGTGCTAGATTGTGTTCTTGGGCACAACGAGTCTGATTTAATCAGGATGGGGCAGGACGGATTGGTAAGATGCTCTTTGCACGTCAGGGTAAAAAGTTTGACTGTGATCTGAAGCAGCTTCGGTTTACTAGTGATCTCTTTATGGATTTTGGTGCTGCTGTGGAGTTGGCTACAGTGGCAGCTCCTCATTTGTTTTTACCGTTTGCCTGTGCTGCTAATTTGGCTAAGAATATTTCCGCTGTGACTTCTACATCGACTCGCTCTCATATATACAGAGCTTTTTCCCGAGGAGAAAACATTGGAGATGTGACTGCTAAAGGAGAGTGCATTAGCAATATTGCAGATTTGTTGGGGACGGGACTCTGCGTTTGCATCACAAAACAAAATCCATCATTGTTGGCCACTTTTGCAGTATTATCATGTGGATACATCTTTTGTTCATATCAAGAGGTAAAATCAGTTGTATTGAACTCCTTAAACAACTCAAGATTTGCTGCAGCTGTGGAATCTTTCCTTGAGAAATGGAGATAATAGGATGCTGGATGGCATTGAAGAAGGGGAGGTCATAGGTATTATCACTTGAAGATGTTTTTGAAGAGCTGTTGCAGGAAGAAATTGTGGACGAAACAGATGAGTACATTGATGTACACAAGAGAACAGAGTGCTTCTATCTTCCCGGAGTTGCTCCCGAGGATTCCAAGAAGGCATGTTTCATCACCCCCTTTCCTATGCCAAGCATGGCCGTTAACGAGTTTGGACCTTCCCTTGAGTAGCCGAGGAAGAGAAGTTGCTACTGCGCTGGTTGGGTTGCTGTTGCAGGCCCCGTCCATCTTGTGATCGACTGCGGGAGCTTAATCAGGCACGATATTCTCTATACCATTAATTCTTATGCTGTTATTTAATTGAATCATTAAATAACTCTACTCTTCATATAAATGTCTCGTGTGATGGTATGTTGTTTGGTTTCCACTTTCCTGGCTCATTTGTATTTGTTTTGGCGTTAGAAATGATTGCGCTGGTTGAAGCCTTTTATATTGTTTTCTGGGTTTTAATAAATATTAGTTGGGTGAACTTTGTTCTTAAGTCTAATAAAACAAAAGAGGTGGGGGTCCTGTAATGAACACCCCCTAGTTCCTTATGTTGGTCTCACGATTTGAATGTTTTATCAAACATTGTTGTTGGACTCAACCTTATAGTTCCTGTTTTGTTCTTATTCTTGTTTCGGTTCGAGATCTGTAGTCCTGGGTTATGTCGGGTATTTGCGAATTAGGGATTGAGTACTGCGAGTGCATTGTGTATAGGTGAATGACGCTTTTCCTGTCTCTATTCTTTTCTTTTAGTTGTTTTAGTTTCTAGTAACCCTTCCCGGTTGGCTTGGTGTGTGCTTAGCTGGACTGACTATCGAATTGAGCCAAGTTGATATTACTCTCAACTAGGTTAGTTGCTTTTGTTATTTTTTTTTTTTAAATCGCTCGAAGAAATACTTTTATTCGTCAAGCGTCATGGTTGATCTTCATAATTTGATATCAATTCATGTTCACCGTTTGGAGATTGTTTTCTTTGGAACCACCTTCTCTCCCTTGGTGACTGTTGTATGTTTGAGGAATGTAGCTGATCCTATGGAATGCCTTCTTTAGACGTTACTCACATTTCTTTTAGATAGCTTAAAATGTCAGAGGAAATACTCTTTTTCGTACCTTGATTTTGTTTCACACATGTTGGAGGATACGAGATCTACTTGATCATTAGTGAGGAAGTTACAAATCTTAAAATTGGGATGCTGGTTTTATGCGTGAGAAATTACTCTACGTTTTGCTCCGTAAAGATGCTTAAATTTCATTCTCCTGTGACTTAGAGGTTGGTGTGTTTGGAAACTCATTGGTTGACTGGTTTTTGTGATGATCGTTGTGATACGACCTCCTTGCTGTCATTGTAGTAGAATGGTTATGTGTTGACCAGAAAGGTTTAAGTCAACTTGTTGTTGACGACAGATCCTTTGGAAGCTATGTATCCTGTGTTGTGTTCTTGTGAATGATTGAGTAACCCTCTTGTAAGATTTATAATGGTTATGTTTGGTCTTGCCAAGTTTGTCCTTTTTCTTAAGACATTCTCTTGATTAGAAGAAAGTTTAATAGAAGGATTGTTAGGATAGGATGTAACCCATACGAGGTCATTTGTGCATTTCATCCCTTTTCTGTCCAATTTATTTATTCTGTACTGACATAAAATTAACTATTATAGGCACATCATCTTAATATTAATAAGTCATGTTGGTTTAGATATTCTCATGTCGATTGATTGTTTGGGATCTTCCAGTGGCATAGTGAATCCTTGGCTTGGTGAACTAACTTAAACAAATAGGGACAGATCACGTTTGAAATTAATTCTCTTCCTGTAATTGTTTTTGTTTCGAAATGTTATCTTGTAAAATGACGGTCATTATTGTGATATGGGTGAAATTCACTATGATGTTTATTAACTGCTCCTATGAGAAAATGATAATTAAATAGAGTTAGTGCCGTCCCTTTTATTTAGACATTTTATGCTTTTGGACAGCTCTTTAATTGCTCTTGTTTAGACTCTTGAATTATTGTTTTCTTCTTCAACGGTGCTTTTCTTCCTTGAAACAGTTAGATAACAACATATTGTCTTAATGTTATAGCTTTTATCGTGCTCAGTTCTTGCGAACTGACATGTGCTAACAAATGTGCAGGAGGATTTCTTGAGTAGAAAAGAAAAAAAAAAAAGAGAGAGAAAAAGATATACGTGTAGAGAGTGGTTTCCAGCCTTCTTAGGAACTGCTGTTGTACGAATGTTTTCCTTGCTTTAAAACGTTGGTATGGAAATTGTGAAGACTATATAGAAGGCATTGTGTTATAATTTTGTATTGTTCTCATGTAGGCTGTTATCATTTGAAAGTCAATTTGAGAAATATTATTGTCAATAAGATTAAATGAACTTGTTTTGACATGTGTATCCTTCGTTGAATTTTCACTTTTCAGAATATGATTTATCCTTGAATTGTCACACCTAATTATAATTATCTAAACTTGAATCAACTTACATCACTTTGGTTACCTTTGGTCATGTGTTGTTTGGTAGAGGACTATGTTTTGAACCTAGCAAAAAGAAAACAAGGGAAACAAATATACCTTGTGATCCCACGTAAACTAATCAACAATCTCTTATTGTGGTGAATCCTTAGAACGGTCTTAAGGTGAAATCAATGATTGAATTCTTGAAAGATAATAAGATTATAATAAAAAGAAGGAACTTGACTAAGAAACTCTTCGATCTATCTTACCCGTTGAAAATGTAAATAGTATACTTATGTCTATCTCTTCAAGTGGAGCCCAAGTGAAACCTTTAATAATTCGGGTTAGTCTCTTGCCCCAAGGAAATCCTTTTTAACCACTAATAAGATCTTAATGATGAACCCAAGTCTTAGACAGTCATGTACTGTAAAAATAAAATAAAATAAAAATATGACCGCTTAAAGGGGGTAAAACATATATGTTTAAAAGCACAACGTTGAAAACAGTTTGATGAAGTTAAGAGCCTTGATAAACTAACTGCCTCCTAACCAATGAACAAGTTAATCAAGTTAATGAAGCAACCTCTTACCATCCAATAATTGGTTTACACTGTATATTAACATTATCAAGGTAGGGGAAAATTCTTCAAAGGAGACATGACTTTCAGATTCTCCTATCATGATTTCTCTGCGAAAAGTAAAGAATGTAGAAACACTTACAGCTAAAACATGAATCTAAAGAAACCTGCTGTGGGAAGACCTTGTTGTAAGACTGCTTAAGTTAGATGAACCAGTGTGTCCTTAGTGTGTGCCTCATGTTTGTCTGTAACCAATGTGGGTCCGTGTTGTGGAAAGCATGTCTTTAGTTGATTGTATTCCCTAGAGAACTTGTGTAGTGTCGTATTATCTTCAAGTAAGTCAAAAAAAAAAGTTATCCTGTATTTCACTGTGTTGTCCTTGTGTTGGTTTTTTTTGGTGTGTTACAAATCTCTTAAGGATTACGTGTTTACATGATATTCAAGAGATGGTGGAGGGATTTGAGCTTCTAGGGTTTTCAACTTGATTGGCCATCTCCCTAGGATTTTCCTATAGGAATTGTCCAAATCCACTCAATAGTCAATAATTGTTGCATTAAATAAGATGAATGTTTGATTGATTATTAATATTTAAATTTATAAAGGTGAATTTCAAAATATATTTTAATCTAATATATATATATATATATATATATATATATATATATATATATATATATATATATATATATATATATATATATATATATATATATATATATATATATATATATATATATATATATATATATATATATATATATATATTTATATTTTAGTTATTATAAAACAATGTAGCGATGGTCTCATTAAGTAATGCTTAACGTTTTGATTGTTTTTATGGTTAGCCTAGTAAAAGACTCCAACAAAGGAAATATCTCCTCCATCTCCTACATACTTCATGCCACACATGAAGGCATTTTAGAAATATAATTGAATGCTCAAATTCTCATGCCTTTCACCAAAAAAATTGTTGTTTACTTGCGGACTTTGAAATTTGTTTTTTATTGTTTAAGTGTACACATGTTTAAACAACCTCATAACCTATGTCTAGACAACCTTGTAGCTCTATTCATATGTTTACACATTAATGTAATCTCTTGAGGATTATGTGTTTACGTGGTTTTTGAGAGATGGTGAAGGAGTGATTTAAGCTTCTAGGGGATTTCAACTGGGCTTACCATCTCCCTTGGGATTATCCTATTGAACCCCATCAAATCCACTCATGTTGTGTACACTTGTGCCACACATGATAGGCTTGTTGGAAATATAATCAAAGGCTCAAATTCTCAAGCCTTTCACCAAGAAATTTGTTGGTGTTTGATGTCGAATGCCCTGATAAGTTTCATTTTTTTGCTAAATCCAGTGAAATAATGTGAGGTTGAAGATGACTCCTAACGTGGCCTATTCAGTTATTATGTAACCAACAAAGATGACTAAACATTTTTGTTATCATAATTATAGGCAACATAAGTATTGGCCTGAAAAATATTGGCTTGTGATTTAAGGGTCCACATCAGAATGTCTACTCCTTATAATCTCAGGTCCCATATCAAGAATAACTCCACATGATTTCATGTCCGTACCTAAATGACAATTGTTTTTTTGAATAACCAATTTTATGAATCCATTTCTTCATTGATTATTGAAAGGAAGATTTGTGGTGTACATGATATGGGTTGTTACTCCCAAGGTCAACAACTTTTACCACATGTCCTTCACCGTAAATGCAGTCATGAATTTTCCAATTTTCGTTTTGCCAATTAAGAAATCCCTCATTGTAATTGCGACATAAATGCAAGAAAGAAAAACATCATGAAATCAAACAATCATGTAAATCTTTCTTATAAGTCCTCTTTTTCTTCCATCTTACACAACTCAATCCTATTATTCTAGATCAAAGAATGTGGATCTATTGTCATGATCCACCAACTCATAGCCTTTGTATATGTCTACATAATTTCTTACCTATCATAATGTAGCTAGATGATTATATGTTTTATTTCTTACACGTTAGAATGTAGTTGGATAATTATATACATTATTCTTATTTTTGTCAGATTTTAAATGAGGGAAGTACAAAACTTCAAGTTAGCTTGCTCCCCCATGTTTGCAGAAAATGTGCAACCCCTCAAAATAATGTCTCAAACCCCCTTAAGCACGCTTTCTATGTGTATGTGCGGAGCCTTTCAGTCTCCTTTGTTGATTCAAATTGTATTATTGATAGTTATAATATATGTAGTTAACATTATTATCAACCCCTTAAAGACAACTCGATTAACAATTTTAATCATCATAACATTTAACCTTGTCTTTGACTCACTTACAAGATTAGCTATATAAACGTGGTTAATGTGTAGCTACCATAAATAATGAAAATAAATATAGTGCAAACTTTATTAGTTGTTGATAATCATGACGACTCTGCAAATAGTAATTATACCTTTGGGAATAACATTTGCATGGTTGTTAATAATGACACTAATTAGAATTTAATAATAATTGCAACATTACTCTTGTCAATATTCATAACAATTATGCTAACCATGTTGTATTCAATTGGGAGGAAACATTAGTGGTCAATCTTTTCGATATTTTCTTTGATAAGAATGCCTTTAATGTGTTAAAACAAGGATTGGGCATTGTAATCATCCCACATCATATCCTCAAGGAAGACTTCATTGTGGGAATTGAAAACATGGTATTGTGCCTTCCTATAGAGTTCATTGATGAGAATAGACAAGATTATGTGGTTGTCTTTAAGACGTACCAAACCGACAACCAAAATATTCCAAGCACAATAAAAGAGCTTTATCATTGTAAAGGTGGACAAAGGCAATGTTAATAATAATAATGAATAAATAGGATTATGATTCTGAAATGGAGGAATATTTGAACAATAGTGGGAGCTAACATAGAGGCTTCCAACTAATCCAGTGTTGGTTATAACATGTGTCAAAATTTAATCTTAATATACCATAATTTTTTGTTCCAAAGTATATTTTATTTTCATTATGTTTACATTTTTTTTTATCGTTGTATTAGTTCAATGCAAACCACCGACTTACAATGTTTTGTGATTATCAAATTTAACAACTACATTAGCCCCACATGGGATGTCGAGTTCCCCGATATGTCCCTATCTCTTCAGTTTTTTGCAGCAAACGCAAGGGAATTCCCCTCGAAATGTTGTGGCTATAACTATCCACAAAGCAGAAGGGTCGACATTGAAAAACATATGTTGAAATTGGTAGTTATGAACAAAAAGAGTTTGCTTTTAGAGCTATCTTTGGAGTACAATGCCTCAATGCACTATGCATCACACTACTCTCCTTTCTCCTTGCAACAACTCGTAAAAAAGACACTTGGTCCATATGTGACTTACCAAAATAAAGAAGAGGAGTGCATATGTTCCCTCCAATAGTTTCCTCAACCTTAGATTTCTCCTCCCTTAAGTGCCTTCTTCATCACCCTCCTCCCCCTATAATGTTTCACTTCATTCTCTCAAATTTAACTTATACCTCCATATGAGCATCTCTATTACACCACAATTGCTAGTTGTGATCCGCTCAAAAGTGAATAAAGACATAAAATTAATATCTCACTAGTTAATACCCCGCAAATTCACCGACATTTTAAATAGGAGCCCAAAACAAAAGTAAAGCGCGCTAAAGACCCTACTTAGTTAAATAAAGTACATATTTTTAATAAAAAATTGGTTATCAAGCAGTTGGACCACCAGCGTTCGAATCTCTCTGTGGATATTCATGGCTTTTTTTCCGCCAGATTCATTCCTTCCTCTGCAAACATGGTAAGCCGCTCCCTTCATCATGGAATCTTCTGCTGATTGGATTAGCCGTTGAAGTTGCTAGCCGTTACGCTGTCTCTTTATATATACTCGTTTTGATGATGTTTGTCTCCGCTTTTTTATCTATGCATTTAACATTGCTTACGATATCAGGGCGAATAATATTGAATTTTGCTGTTTATTTCTGTGAAATCGTTTGAGAATGTGTTCTTTCGAATGTGATTATTTTCTTTTTTCTCTGTGACCCGTTTTCTTTTCCTCTGTGATTGTTCTTAATGTTTATTATTTGTTTAGGATTTTGTATGTTATTTTTTTTGGATAGAGGTTTCGTTTGAGCGTGGCCATGCTATGATTCTATGTAGTTTTGATGTGCATTTTTGTTTTATTGCATGTTTTTTTGGTTTTCTTTCTGTATTTGATGCGGTTTTGTTTTGAGAGGGTTATTCATTGTAGCAACAGGGGAGGCGGGAGAACAAGCACAGGAACAACACGACAGACGTCTTCTTCTTTTTCAGGTAAATAACTTACACTTGCTGCACATATCTTTGTTTCTATTGTTTTTGTTATTTTTGTTGCATTAGTTGCTTCAGTTCCCTTTAATTTTAGGCCATGTGTTTATATTTGCAGCATAGATACGATTTCTGTTTTGTATTTCAACACATATTGTACAGGGTTTAGGATTATGTGTCAAATATTGCTGTCAGTTTAGAATACTTTTAAGACATACATTCCACATGAATTCCTTCATATTTTCTGCATTATCTAGCTTTGTTAAGATTTCCCCTTATTTTCAGTATATGCCAGATACATATAGGGTTTAGGGTTTTGTGTTAAATATTGTTGTCAGTTTATAATGATTTTTAGACATACATTCCACATTAATTTCTTCATATTTTCTGCATTATCTAGCTTTGTTAAGATTTTCCCCTGTTTTCAGTATATGCCAGATACCTGGCTTAGGGTTTGGATTGAAGTTGTTTCAAAATTCTTAATCAGACTTGTATTTTTCAAATTGATTTCTTTAATATCCTCATATTTTCTGCATTATCTAGCTTTTTAAGGATTTTCTCCTGTTATAATCTATTCCAGATATGTGGCTGAGGGTTTAGGCTGAGGTTGTTTCAGAAGGCTTTTGCAGATGTATATTTTTCAAATTGATTTACTAAGTTTTTTCTGCACTAGCCAGTTTCGTTAATGATTTCCCTTATTTTCAGTATATTATCATTTCCTCTATATGCTGCATTAATAACTTTACTTTTTTCCCTGTAGTTTTTGAGTACATATTCATATTTGCTGCATTAACTAGCTGGTTCATTTACTTTCACATCTTATATTTGAGTATGTTTTGTTTAGGGTTTAGGGTTTTGTGTCAAATGTTGCTACCAATTCAAAATACTTTATAGATAGATATTTTTCACATCAATTTCCTAATATTTCTATGCATTACCTAGCTTTGTTAAGGTTTCTATTTCTGTTGCTACATATCAGGATAATAGTGAATGATATTGAATTCTGCTGTTTATGAGTTAGGGCTACTATGTTTTCCTCCCTTTTAATTTTTGTCTTACATTTTACTATGTTTTCCTTTTTCCTTCTGGATTTTTTTCACTGAAGATTGAATTAAATTTTTTTGTTGATGTTATACTCAGCCTTTTTCTCTTTGGATCTGCATTCCTCACTGAAGATTGAATTCTGCGAAGATTTGTTATGCAACAATTTGTTGGAGGTGGTATATTGCTGGATAGTGAGTCGGCCAGTGCACTAATAAGGTATATCTGAAGAATCTGCACTTCATATTTTCAGTATCAGTGAAAATTTAGTGATTAGACACGGCCGGTGAATGAAACTTGTATGCAGTTGTAGTCCACTTGTTGTTTTACTATATGTTCTCTATAAGTTGTAGATGATGAGGTTGAAAGTTATTAAGGCAATGCCTTTCTTGAGATAGGTCAGGCCTTTGCAAGAACTGAACTCTTTTAAAGTCTACTTTTCTGTCAATCATTTTCTTAAGGTTTAAATTAAGAAGTCCAAACCTACACTGAGGTAGTGTCTGGAAATACCTTCAGACCTTACTCTGTAAGTAAATCAGCTTTGAGGAACCAATCTAGGAATGAGTTGTATGCCCTAGAAGAAGGGTTTTCGTCACCTCAAGAGGGGTTGCCAACAATGAATGGTTTTCTCCCAAAAATCCAAGCAGCCCTTTATCACAAGAATTATCTGTCCTCAAGTGCAAAGGAATGAGCGGCAGCCCAAAAACCTTAAGAAAATTATGATAAAGAATAGATGATAGATGCCCCAAATGAACCCCTTCAACCTGCTTTTATAGCTTCTTTCAATTTTGGTGGCCAAGTTAGTTTATTTAAAAGTCACTTTTATTTTAATAATAAAACATAAGTTGCCCTATATATAACATAAAGTTACATTTGATGGACTTAGTTAAATCATTAATTTTACTTTAAACATTCGAAAATACTTTCTATTTTAATAATAATATTATTATGAAGTTGCCCAAAATTAGAAATGACCAGGCCTAATGTAAATAATATTATTAATTATTTTAATCTAGAAAGGGGGCATTATAGTTTGCCCTTCCCAAATTTGCTTTCCCTCAAGCAAATGCCAACTCATATGTGCAAGTATCACTATGTTAAAGTGATGAGTCATGTTGTAGTGCTCATAGAGCGTGGACCCTATACCTATCAAATGGGATAGCTCCTGCCAAAGAACATAGTATGATATATCCCAAATGGATAATGAATGCCATTCTACAGGTCAAGTTGATTATCAAAAAATTGTAGATATCTGGAAACATCTGCATACTTCTGCAAAACTGAAGGCTGCCATATGCCCATGTCATTGTGTTGCTGTTGTCCTACTTGGCTCCTATGCAAAGAAGGTTTTGGGATACCAAATCTTTGGGTCCCAATGGCTCCTCCCATGATTTGACGGGTTGTTCCTCCCCATATCTCATAAAAATCAGATGGTGGATAGGCTGGAGATGAATTATAATGGCCACAAATCACTTGGATTTTCATCCAACTAGGTACCCTGGTGGCTGCCATGAAGATCTTCAGCTGAACCCTTTTTCCAACTTCTTCCACCAAAGACTTTTCCTTATTTTGTGCAAGCTCGCAGTTGTCCTTAGCTCATAACAACAATCCCATACCTATTATTTTTATGACCAACAATATGAAAATTATGATAAGGAATAGATGATAGATGCCCCAAATGAAGGCCTTCACTTCATCCTCCTTTTATAGCTTCTCTTTCCTCTTTCTTTCAATTTTGGTGGCCTACTTTATTTAAAAGTCACTTTTATTTTAATAAGAAAACATAAGTTGCCTTATAATATAACATAAAGTTACATTTGGCCGACTTAGTTAAAACATTAATTTTACTTTTAAGTATTTAAAAACTATTAATTTTAATAATAATAATATTATTAAGTTGCCCAAAGATTAAAAATGACCAGGCCTAACTTAAATAATAATATTAATTATTTTAATCTAGAAAAGGGGACATTACAGTCCGCCCTTCCCAATTTTGCTTGCCCTCAAGCAAATGCCAACTTATATGCGCAAGTATCACTATGCCAAAGTGATGAGTCATGCTATAGTGCTTATAGAGCCTAGAGCTTGTACCTGTCAAATGGGATAGCTCCTGCCAAAGAACATAGTATGATATATCCCAAATGGATAATGAATGCCATTCTACCTAAAGTTGATTATAAAAATTGTAGATATTTGGAAACATCCGCATACTCCCACAAAATTAAAGGTTGCCATATGCTCATGTCAATTTGTTGCTGCTGTCCTACTTGGCTCCTCTTATGCAAAGAAGGTTTTTGGGAACGCCTTGATTTTTGTAAGTTATCATGGTAATTACCTTCATGATGTCAGAATCTCATAAAAATCAGAAATGAAGATAAATATGTTAAGACACATCTTTTTCATCTTGTAGAGGAATGTGTTCGCTGATCCGACCCTTATCATTGTGAATCGATACTGGGACAAAAGTTATTATTGCTTGTGTGATTGCTAATGAGACAACAGACTTGTCGTATGCTTGATGAACTCTATTCGCTGATTGATAGCACACCTTGAATCAATTCCATTGATCCAAGGTATGCTGTGGCCTTCTTTATGATCGCTTTGTCGATTTACTTTTAAACCAGATGAAGGTTGATATAAATGTCAAGAAAGACCTCCGATTTCGTGTATGAATATCCGTACATAGATGCCACGATGAAAAAGGTTCGATTCTCAACCACACACCGTCAGAACGCTAGACAACAGAAGACGATAAGGGCCTGGATGCAAGTGGCACAGTATGTGGAACTTAGGACGAAATGTCCCGCTTAATGTCAATATGACCGGTAGGCTGAAGACTTGATATGGAAACTAGTTAATTAAATATTAGGGGATTAAACCCTAACCTACCCCTAAGTTTTATCTTATACCCTAACTACTATCCTATATGGATTTTAGATTTCATAAGGGAGAAAATAGATATAAATTCCATTAACCTATAACCAGGCGAATGACCTAGATATGGACTATTAAAATCCTAAACTAATCCTAACCTAAGGGAGGGGACGATGACCCATGTGGATGGAAAGGATAAGGAGGGAAGGTAGGAAATTTAATGAGACAAGAAATGAAGTCCTTACATGTACAAATAAAGTTTAAGCTGATGAACAAAGAAAAGTTTGTCCAACTAGCTTAAAACTAAATGGAATTTATATGCAAATTTGAAATTTGGAAACTCACCAACCCGAGTCGGCGGTGGCGTGAGGAATGAGGAAAGGCTCAAACATTCAACATTAATTATCTTCGCTCTTAATGACCAGCTCGCATTAAATGAAGTCCTTACATGTACAACGCCAAGTTTGGCAGGAACAAAGAAAAGTTGGAGGCGTCCAACTAGCTTAGAAACTAAATGGAATTTATATGCAAATTTGAAATTTGGAAACTCACCAACCCGAGTCGGCGGTGGCGTGAGGAATGAGGAAAGGCAGTGCATTCAATGCATTAATTATCTTGCTCTTAATGACCAACTCGCCTTGAAAGAGGATAGAGGAAAAAAGAAAATTGTTTGTTTGCTTGTGTGCATTTGGATTTTAGTTGCTCCGCATTTTGCTTTCTCCATGGTTCTGATTTAACCAGCCGTGTTTTGATTATTATCTCTATTCTTGGAAAACAAAGGCTATTCTTGAGCCTCGTGGAAGTTAGTGATCCTCGGGAAGCCCGGCCGAGGATGTCGTGGAGAGAAACAACTCCAATGGGCGCGGTTTTCTCTCGAGCCACAAGAAAAATTAACAGCATGTTAAGCCCTTCTCCTTAAACCGCTTGCTTTTGCTTAATAGTCTTATTAAAACAACCCCGCTCTTATGATGGGGGTTTTGGTTATTTGATTTGGGTACATGCTTGAGATGATTTCGAGTCAGTCCACTTGCACGCGGCTTGAGCATTCTTTTCGCATAATGATTAAGTCAATACACCGTCCTCGCTGTGTGGCTCAAGCTTCGATAGTGTTGGGTATTCGCTTTATTACCATTTTGGGTTGTGCTAATAAATACATTAGCTAAATGAATATCACTTCTGAGTTCTGAGCATTCTTATGAAAATGAAAAGATGAGATGATTTGTATGTCCTGGGTCAACTGCCCTTAAAAGAATGAACATCCACGATCTGGGTATTCTCGGGTGTTTGAAAAAATGATTGTTCTTCTTATTGAAATCATTAATGAATTATGTTTTCTTTGCACGCTTCAAATCAAGGTAATGGGAAAGAGGATTTTATTGTGCATTTTGATGCGGTTTGATCTTCTAGTCCGAATCTGCATCATGAAAAACGAACATGGCTTAGTGTTTCAGGTGCAAATGAATGAAACAAAATGAGATTTGGCTTGCTGCTGAGATTGTTTTGATCGTATTACTGCTCATGCATCTATTACCCTAAGGCTTTGATTGATAAAGGCATCATATGCGAATATTGTATTTTTGAGTTCAAGGTGTCAAACGTTTGGGAAAAACAAAGCTGTGGTGATATAATTAGACTATTATGCGAGTTATAATTCCTTGATGTTTTTCATTGCATAAAACACGGGTTCCCCACAAGTAAGGTTATAGCATCTTACTTTGCTGTACTAATTTGATATGGTATTCTGCCTGCTGGTTCTTGTATTCATATAGGACTGTTTGGAAGGAAGTTTTAATCTGACGAGGAATAGAAAATCAGTCTATATAATAGACTGAGTAGAGCATGCAAATTATATTGTGTCTTGCTGAACTCAAGGATATATATATATATTTAAGGATTGTGGACCTTTCATCGTTTTCATTAAGAACAGAATATGAATGGAATTATTCTTTGTTGTTGGAAAGTGAAAACTCTCATTATTAGGATGAAAGTGTGACTGGTTGTAGTCGCTGTACACTCTTTATGTTATAAAGACGTGAATGTCCAGAGAGTGAAATGTTTAAAAGGAAATGATCATGTTATATAGGTTCTTTTTCGTACTAGTGTTTATGTACTTACTGCAATGAACTCGTCAACTTTTTTCGAAAGGTAATAGTAGTTTTCACCATCAATATACTACTCAATGAATTATACTTTTGGAGTATGTCTGCTTCTAAATAAGAGGTATTTGGATAGACAAAGAAGAAGAGGTGATATGATCTTGCTCCCTATATTCGATTATTGATTTTCGCTTATTTCTCGACTCGTTATCATTGATTGATATCACGCTTGGATTAAAACTTCTAAGATAAATGCATGAGGAAAATAAAGAGAGTGTTAATGGATAATTTGAATTAATGATCATTTTTCTCTCACACACTGGAAATCTATAATTGTTATGGAATGAATTTCGCATCGCTTTGGCTTAAGCATTTGTATTTAATTGTTGTTTGCTTGTTCTCTTCAAATTTTTGATCATTGAAATCGATGAATCAGTATGAAAGAAGGGACAATAATTCACCTTAGATTTTAGTTAAGATCTATCTTTTCAATTCACAACTATTGTAAGAGAATGGAATCGATAGCATTTATGTTAGAACAGCAGCTTGCATAATTGTGTTTTTAGTTCTTACAGCATGTTTGTAATCTGAACTGTCAAGGAAATTACTTGTAATAATTATTTGGGAAAGAGGGCAAGAATTTTTTCGATTAGAGGGTTATCGATGATTGAATTGATATGATGTTCATCTTTTTGGTATTTAATTCTTGAATGATGTTCATATTAACGCTTCATAAAAGCAGGTTCTTTTATCGAGACAATTAATTAAAAGCACCTCATTTTAATGACAAGTACTTAATATGCTTAGTTCAATGAATCAACCTGCAAGTAATTTTGGCAGATGAAACTTGAGTATAAATGAAGACATGGTTGTTTCCCTATACATCTTTGATTAATCAAGATGGATCAGATTGATAGCTTATTACTCCTCTCCACGAGGAAATGAGAAAGGAAGAAGTTACATTCTTCTATCTTTATGAGTCAGAATGTTGTTTCGATATAAACAAAGTCCAAATGCTTGACCGATAAATGTATAGATTGTAAATCTGATGGATGAATACAAGTAAAAGTGTGATATTTTCAATAATCAGACTTTGATTGATATTGTTGAATAAGTTTGAGAATATAACATTATTCCTTGACTTGGAATTATTCAAATGTTAATGGATGAATTTAAAAGGAAATAACATCTATTCTTTACCTGAATGCAACTTTTACGTTGAAATGTGCAATTAGTTCATACTTGGGTTAAGATGAATTTTGAATCGACATTAAAAGATTTAGATAAACACGAAATCCTAATCGAAGGTATTCGGATTAGCTTGAAAGTTAAGGGATATCAAATAACTTAGGGGCAGCCAACCTTGTATTTGACTCATAGTAATAGCCTCAAATGTTTAAATTCAAAAAATAAAGATATGGGAAATCATATCTATTGTTAACAGACCTTAACTAAGTAAGGTTAAGGAGGATAAATGAATAAATTCATTTAGAATTAGACCTCGTTTAAAATGACGCCTAATAAGATGGAATTCTCAATTTGTTTACATACAGGGAAAACTTGGTTAAGTTTAATAGGTTAAACTTATTAAGTTTATCGATAATGGACTCGATTAGTCCAAAGATTAAGGAAGGAACCAAGAAGTGAATATGCAACCCTTCGTATGAAGGAGGAGATGCGTATTAAGCCAGAAGACGGATTAAGTCTCTCTTAGCTACATACAACTGGAACAAGAACAAGGATAAAGGATCAGCATGGCTGCTGAAAGTTGATCTTAAATACTAAGATTATAACCAAATCACAATTGAGCCGATGTGTACCGATGAGAGGATTCCGTAGGACATTGACATACGCCAGCTACAATATGGTGTCTTCGTGAAGGCGGGGCCTTAATGACGACACAATGTTATAGCCGATATATTACAATGCCCTCCGAATTAAATCATCAAGTTTACATAAGTTGATACTAAGTTCTTGGCACAGATAGGAATGTGATCACGTATACGGAGTGACTCCGAGGACTAAAGGTAATTAGACACACGAGTCGCTTAGAACGACACCGTATGTCTTCGTATCTTTAGTTACTATGAGTAACTTCCATACTCGCTCATATCAAGCTAGTTGGGGTTAGAGGTTGACCTTAAATGGAAGGACCGGTAGAGACCATGAAAGACCATTCTAGATAATGATGAAGTGAGGTGAAGGACGTATTCCATGGGTGTGTATCACATCTAGGAATATGATCATGCAAAGCATGTGAAAATCTTTGGCCAAAGTATCAAGTAAGTGCGTTTGGCCATTGTTGTCCTAATCACCTAGTTTAAGATGCAGATGTCGATGAATATCAAGAATGTATATTCGATAGGCTTCTTAAATGGATCACTTCGATAACCGGAAACGGTAAAAGAACCCCGTATATTCATTATACTATGCATGAATTAACATGAAGGATCGTAAGTCGCCGAGTCATGAAATGAGAGATCGCTGAAACTCCGAGCCATAAAGTGGGAGGTCGGTAGTTCTTCGAGTTATTTACAAAGAATGATATGGTATCTATTATATGATCAATGGCATCAATGTGTGTTCCATATCAGCAAATATGTGAACAGAGAACATTAGTTTTAAAAGGAAATTGTGTGATCCAAACCGCATTAATCGGATAGAGAACAATTATTAAAACTTGAACGTGTGTTTGAATTATATAATTCATAACAGGGAACGTTGAAAAAAAAAAAAATAAATAAAAATTTTCCCTTGTTCTAGTATCTTAAAATGAGGATGTTACGCTTTGGGATACCGCATCCTTGGGTCCCAATGATTTGGCGAGTCATCCCCATGTCTCATAAAAATCAGATGGTGGATACTTGGGATGAATCACTTTGGTTTTCATCCATCTAGGTACCTTGGTGGCTCGCCACGAAGATCTTCTTCAGTTGAACCCTTTCTCCAACTTCTTCCATCAAAGACTTTTCCTTATTTTGTGCAAGCTCGCAGCTGTCCTTAGCTGATAACAACAGTCCTATACCTATTATTTTTATGACCAACAACATGAAAAAGGTACAACTAAATTGAAACCTTTTTGCAAAAATCAACAATGCGGGCAATGTAGTGGCTGAGAACAACCATGTAAGGACTGAAAATATCATATTAGCAGTCACAAATTGAAAAGAACTCCTTCCCTGGCTGAAGGCACCTGTAAACCCATTTGTATTGGGAAAATGAGGTGATGTGGTGGTTGATAATGGTAATGGCAGCCATACTAAAAATCAGACTCATTGTTATCCCAAGTGTGTACCCTTTACCCTTTGATGGTAGGATCCTATCAGCACTTGCTTCTTTCATATCCAAATGAGCTCATGAATGATAATATCACTGCTGTTTTGACCATTGGGAAGGCTTGTGATGAAGTCCATGATCACCGTTCCAATCTTGATGGGAATAAACAATGGTTGTGTAATGTCCCTTTCTAGGGCTGAAATTGGAAATAAGGGTTTGGCCTTAAACCCAAATGAATCAAATCTGAAATTGCACCTTCAAACACACAAACATCAATCTGAAACAACTGAGAATGCTCTTCAAACAATCAACACACAATATCAATCAGCCCTCTAGGGCAGCGAACTGCATATGAGATTCACATCAACATTTAACCATGCAAATAGAGCTGAAATGCCACCAAATAATTTATCCAACCACGACAATATTTATCAATCTCAAATACATAAAAATATGGAGAAACGAATGATAAATCACAACTTGTAATTAATTTCCAAGACAACAACAGTACAACCAAACCGAGGGCTGGAAAAAATAGATAAACTTCTCCAAAAATCACCAAAATGTAGATTCTAGCCTTATAAAATATGAAGAACAAGAATACCAACTCAAAATACTAAAATGTGCCCTAGAAGGCACCAAACCCAACCCCCAAGCAAGTTGCTTAGGGATAAATAAAATGTTCACCTTGAAGTTAATGTGACCTTCGGCACCAAACCCAACCCCTAAGCAAGTTGGTTAGGGATGGAAATGAAGAACAACTGCATAAAATCACTTTGAAGTTCCAATGTGACCTCTCCCGATAAACCTGAGAGATCACCCTTCCACATATCCTCCTTTTTGTGCACCAAGCATAAGGGTTTCCTTGGGATTGTTCGTCCCTTTAATGTAGTGTGATCCTATCGAAGGGTTTCGTCTTTGACATTCAATAGGCCATAATTAGACAAATAAGGAAGGGTTTCCATCCTTTAATGGAAAGAAGAGAAGCTACTTGCTCCACCTCCAAGAGAAATCAATATCCAAAATAGCATAATCTTTCTTAGGCCACTTGATCCACCTTTATATCCTCCTTTTTGGCGCCAAGGATAAATTAGAAGAACAAAAGGAAGACTCCTTGGGATTGTTCTCCCACCTTTATCTTCAATGTAGGCTCCAAGAAGACCGACCTTAATAAAAGAAAGTACTTTTCCATCTCTATGTAGGCTCTCAAGATCGACCTCATGAAGGAGAGATAATCGTTCTTCTTTGCTTTGTCATTCAACCATCACCTAGTCGAATCACTCCAAGCCATAATTAGTAATCAAATAAATAAGGAAAATACAATCACTTACAATTATGGCAATGTTCACCTCCCTTGCTTCCCTTCCTTGAAGCCACAAAGATGGAATGGGCCCAAGGCCTTCATAGTGACTAGCTTGGAAAAGGGGACTTTATAGGCTGCCACCAACTATCATTATGCTCCTTCCTGATTTGTTGGCAGATGGCATTTTCTTCTCGACATTTGAGGATATCCTCAATCTTCTGCAAGGACAAAGGAGTTGTACTATGGCTGTATGTGACATATGGCATCAATCCAAAATTAGAAACCCTGGGGCTCAACAAATAGAAAAGAGTGCTGCAGCTGTAATACTGAAAATACTTTGCAAAAATCAGTAATGTTAGCAACATAGGGGCTGGAAACAACCAAACAATGATAGGAAATGCTTCATTAGTAGCAACAAACAGAAAATCATTCAATTTTATGATTGAAAACACTTGTATGGTTGCAAATGATGCAATGTAGCAGCTAGAAGTAGTGATGATTTTAGCCTTCAAGCTGAAAGTTTGGGGCATGGCTGTCCCCATTATGTTCTCCTTTTCCTTGGGAGGTAGTAGATCATCCACCCTTGCTCTTAATTCCTCTCAAACAACCATAAGGGTGTTGGAATATTTGCACTCACTGATCTCATCAAGTGACCCCTTTCATACATCATGTTAGACCAAGAGAACTTCATCAAACTTGCCAATCTACCTCTATCCAAGGAAAGTACTATCATTCCAACACATGAAATTATAAAAAGCATAATACCGTAGCTGTAGCATTGTACTTTCTTACTCAACCTTGGTCTTATGGTGGATGGAAACCATCTTGTAACAACTGCAGAAATCTCACAATGACCGTGTGAGATGGAATATTCATATTTCTTGTGACAAAATCTTCTTCTATCTCAACAAAATGTATGGGAAAAACTAGAAATGTGGTGTGCCTTTGGTGTGTTTGACTTCATCCTTGACCCATTTGTATCGGTTTTCCCTTCTCATGAATATAACATCCTAGATATATAAGTAAGGACTCTCGAAAACAACATCAAATGCATCAAGTGGAATTACATCAGCTTCTAATACATACATACATACTAACATACATACATACATATTAATAATATTATATTGAGAATTGATCCCAAACTTGAACTTACATCTTCTTGTTACTTGAATTTTTACACCCTTTTTCACCCATCCCAAAGGATAAGGATGTGGATGCTCATAAGTTTCAAGACCAAGCTTCTTTACAACCGCATCAAAATCAAATTAGATTGAGACCCAATATCAACCAAAGCATTTACCTTAGTCCTCTTAATTTGGATTTGGATTTGGAATAGCTTACTCATCTCTTCCTCTTGTTCTTGATTGTCCATATTGGTGGTTGTGCATCCTCGCTTCTCGTCTACATCAGAATCATCCTCTATCTCAATTCTATGGACCAAGTTCTCTTCTTCCATTTGTTCTCTAATCCTTTGTTTCCACTTCTTCGTAGATATCTCTGGATTGCAAGGTATTACTTCTTCGCCTTTAGACCTTGTCATTGTCATACAAATCACACAAGAATGAATACCACAGTCCCTTGGATAATATTGTCAGCTATGATACCAAAATGATACATAAACCTCTACTTTGGAAACTTACAAACCACACAACTGCTGTTTCTACTTTCAATTATTCGAAAATGATAGTTTTGAAAGTTAGTGAATGAATTCTAGCACTTAGAAACTAATTTGCAGCAAATAAGAATGAACAATTCAAACATTAACACAATATTTTTATCCTGGAAACCCCCAATTTGAGGGAAAACCAGTTGGGAAGGGCAATTGCTCTTTCTTCCCAGTTATATATTGGCCAATTGAAATGAATACAAATTACAAGAAGTTGAAGGAAGACAACAATGTTACTTCCACCCTCTCTACTTGCTTGCTCTGCTCATACACCTTGCTTCTACAAATCAATTCCAACACCAAAGTCTTCTTGCTCACTTCTCCCATGAATCGATGATCAAATCCACGTGTTCTTCTTGCTTTTATAGCTTCTTCCCATGTCCTCCCGTGCACTAGAGAATAGGAAGGGTCATACAAGGAAGAGACACAGTCCAGACGCTTCAAATCCACAACTGTTCGTGGATATATATTTTTTTGTTTTATTAAGTGACAAGATCAGGCCCGGTTAACATAGACCGTAGATTTGCAAATTTTGTGTGTAAGGGGCGATCTGCAACCACCACTTTCGCATGCAGAGCGACATTTTTTAATCGAACTTTTTCTCCTTCTTTTGCTTATTTCTCCTTCTGATCTTGGTTGCTCTGATGAAGTGGTGTTTTTCTAGATCCCTATGGATCATTTAATGTCCGTGGTCATTTATGGACAATCTGATCAAGATTGTTGATGACCTAAACCCTATTCATTACCGTGATACATAGAGAGATTCCCTAATCAAAAATGTGCATGAAATTTCCACCTTGGGATACTAGCTTCATTACTGATATCCCTATTTCTAAACTATCATGTCAGATGTGCAAGTGGGTTCTCCTTACATGTACATGTATTCTAACTACCCAAAAAACATTAGAGTTGAAATTACAAACTATAACTATTGAAATTGGTAGTATTGATCGAGTACTCCTTTCATTCTAAGATATCTCTATTATACATTGCCTCAATGCTTTACACACCACACCCACTTTCTCCTTTTAATGATTGACAAAAAGAGGCTCGTGGTTGAGGAAATAACAATTTCACATCGGTTGTGAGTGAGATCAAGACTATAAAGTGGAACACATATAACATATATTATTTGAGAAAAACAATCTAAGCCTTGGAATGGGTGCGGGACATTCAAGTATTTAATTTTCACCTTTTTATCCAAATAAAAATAATAGCAAAGTTGAATTTAGGTCGGTGGTCATTCATTGACAATGCCTTCAAGACTACTGATGAGGGAAACCTTATTCATTACCCTGATAGCTAGAGAGACTCCTTGATCACAAGTGTCGATGAAATCACTACCCTATGATGCCATGTCTATTACACATATCCCTACCTCTAAAATGTCTTTCTAGATGCATAAAAAAATTCCCTTAAATTTACGTATTCCAACTGCCCAAAAAATAAAAGAGTTGAAATTACAAATAATAACTATTGACATTGGCTGTGTTAATCAACCACTCCTTTCCTTCTAAGATATCTTTGAAATATGATTCCTCGATGTCTTGCACACTACACCCCATTTCTCCTTCTAATGATTGACAAAAATGGATTGTAATTAATGAAATAACAGTTTTTCATTGGTTCCCCATAGTGTTTTCCCTGCCCTTGGACTTCTCTCCCTCAAACCCCCTCCTTATCGCACCCTTCCTCTCCCACTATTTTGGTTCCCGGAGTTCCACTTATTCGATGTATCCCTTTGGCGTTTCCATTGTACATTTCACATAAAATTGTGAGTTTGCCCTTTTGCACGGGCTATGGAAAATGCCGATACGAAACATAAAACAATTAAAAATCTTGGATTCTAGCCACGAGTACTTAGCCGTAACCCCACTCTTGAAAAAAGGAAAACTAAAAAAGTCGTAAAACATTCGAGGATCGAGAGTTTTGACGATTTATTGATACGAAGCAGACTGCGAATGATTGATACGCCTAAATTTACCGTTGATTGAAGATGGAAATCGAAATTCAAAATATACAACATTGGCAAGACAATGACGACGATGACTGCGTATGCCTGGACGAATCCTTCTTTGTCAATCAAAGGTCACTACTGCACCATGGACCTAGATTTGTGTTAATGGCCTTCATTACACTTATTTTGTTATTTGTGTGTCTGTGTGCAGCTATGAGACACAAACTTTTACCTACGGTTCCCACGTACTTCGGCTCCTCTGTTTGGATTCCGCTTCCAGTATGATTTTTTTGCTTCTTCCCATTTCTGATGTTTTCTATTTTCCATAAATAATGTGGATTAGGGCAATGTTATTATGGCTTTTGTTGTTAGCTTTATCCTAGGTCACTGCCGAGCGAGACGCCAAATTTGGTGTATGAGATCCCCACCAAAAGGGAATAGTTTTTTGCATTTACCATATATATTTGTCGTCGAGGTGTACAACCCTACTAATCTGGATTCAAACCTGTGGCTCTGCTATGGGATATGCATGCCTTAAAAGATGTAGGATTGAGGGCTTCTCAGCATTTTTTACCACAGTAGTGAGCACAATTCTCTTGGGCACGAGAGTTGGACAGCTTACTTGATTAGATGCTAGTGGGCAGGAAGCTTTCTTAGCATCCCATATGTCGTCCTGATATTCCTTTCTTTTTGATTATTTGTTAATTTTGTAGATATGCAAATTACATGGCATAGAATTGACTTGTCGATGATATCTCAAACTATTAAAGTCAGTTTTGGGATTTTTTTTTAGTTTGATTTTGAGCTGGTCAGACTCAGGGCTGGCTAACCTATGCTTGCTAGGAATTAGGATGCCAAGTTCAAATTTCCGCTGCAAAGAAATAATTCAGCTGGGAGCATGTATGGGTCACTGGAGGGCAGGTGATCCTGGTGGCTTAGGGATTACACTTAAATGCAGGAGGAATTACCCCATTCCCGTCAACAGTTAAATCCCAATAGTCTCACTTCTGTATACCTAGCAAGAAATTTCGATCACATTGGAGGAGTGGGCGACAGAGACCGTCATCTCGGGAGCAAAACATAGAGGAGCCATCTATGGGCAGAAAGTCAGTCCTAGGTTTATATAGACCCGTGCCAGTATTACATATTGCGGGGAGCACTTTCAATTGCCAGTTTTCTTTTGCTTTTATAAATTTCTGCTGACAGTTGTATGTTTGTGATGGGGAATAGGGGGAGGGGATGATTTAACCATGCACGTGTGCACATCCAAGCAGGAAATGAAAAACAATAAGCAACTACAATGGAGGATGGTGGAGGTTGTCAATAGGGAGTACCTAAATAATGAAACAAACCAATAGTTTTTAACTGTGACCCATATCAAAAGAGGAGCCCAAAGGGCCCATGAAGGCCATCACCATTAGAGCTAAGACACTGGAGTTACCACCTTAGGTGATATCATCCGACCCAGGTTTATATTGGTCTGTGCTAGTGTATGATTCATGCGCTTTTGCTTATAATTAAGTGCTTTGTGAGTTCCTGGTAGCTACTCCATCCTCAGCTCACATGAAGGGTTTTACATGACAGCATTGTGTAATTGTAATCCAAGTTTGGTTGAACATTTTACTTCCAAGCAAGTCTTTTGTGTTTATTGAACCATCCTAGCTGTCTATGTTACTGTATTTCTATTAAGGATTTGGTGAATATGGTTCATCTTTTATTGTGAGTATTTGTTTCAATTATTTGCATTCTAAAATTTGGTTTCTGCAATTATATAATCTTAGATCTATGACCACCTTTAGCTTCTCGCTTATGACTAGAAATTACTCCATTACAGTATTCTGCTTGCAAAATCTCCTTATGTGCACGTATGAGATTACTCAATGCCAACCATTGATATATACTCATGGAAGATAATCCTCCATTTTCAACACCTTCTCCAAAAATGTTGTGTTCTTCCTTAACTTGAAAATAGCTGAGCTCTTCATGGCTTTGTCCTGATGTTCTAGTTGATTTTTTGAGAAGGTCCATAATATATTATATTAATGAAAAACTTGAGATTCTAAATATGTACTCTGCGGCAAACCTATTTACAGCCCAGCACGTTAAGCCAGAGAAAATAAAATGTTTTAGGTTGCTGAAATCAGCCGTAGGTTTTTCTAGCAATATTTAAGTTTTCAACTAGACTTCCCATGAACAGATCTGAGAAGATATTAATTTTAACACAGTCTCAATTAAACACAGCTTGCATGTTCAAACATGAATCCTTCTCAATTTGACAACACTATCTTCCTTGAAACCTGAGATACCCTCTTCATTTGGCTTCAAAGAATGTTAGCACCTTCACAAATATGATTTTCTCAGAAGGAATACATAAACTCAATTAAATGCACAGTCCAAGATCATCAAGGTTATATGAATTCTTTTAGCAATATGCTAAACACTTCAACATTATTTAAGGTCTTCAAACTGTGATGGATCTTGAAGCTTATAAATGATTTGAAATCTTTGTGAATTAGACCTTATATCACTGAAATCCTGTATAGACTGAACTCATTATGACTTCATGGAATCACTTCGTTGAAGGAAAGTCTATGGGTGTTCCTCTGTTTCTACAGCCTGCTCAAGTGGACACTGTCCATGACATCTTTTTTCCAGGAAAACTGTTCTTACTCTCTCCAAAAATGCTGTCAGTATTGTTGCTATCCCTAATTTCGAGATGTCCTTCATAATAGTTTATTTAGAAAGTCTTAGGATTATCATAGTAGCCATATGGAAAAATTATTTGCAAAAAATTTGGCAATGGAAAACAATAAGGCATATAGTGCTTGGGAAACTTAGGTACCAGATGTCCTCAGATGCCTCGATGACCTTTCTCCTTTCTGGTTCTGTTTGCTTTCATTCTGTTTGCCATTGTTTTATGTAGGATCTTCTCATTGTTACTTGCATTTCAATTTTGTGTCAAACCTTCCCTAAGATTCTTTGGAGTGTTTTGCCTGCCCCTACACACCTTTTCTTTCTTAAGTCTATGGTTTTGTGTTTGCCTTTGCAAAATCCATTTTTATAGATACGCTGATTTTGTGGCTGATTGCATTAGCACAGTCCATCATCCCATCTGGACAACCTGGTGGCTAACACCTGTACTTCATGGCCATCAGTTCCAGAAAGCTCAACATTACCAAGTAAATAAGCTGGTGGAAATGGGGAACAACTAGGCTCTCTATCCCCGCATCCTCCTAAGGTTTAATGGTGAAATGACACCTCTAGCTAGAAGCATAACATGACATTTCATGATCATATGAGCTATATAAATGGACAGGATCTTGTGGGTACATCATTGAGATAAATGGAAAAATCTTCGTTAAATGGTCTATAATTATGTCCTTGTTCATTGGCTATATCCCTTTGGAAAAAACCTGTGTTTCAATGTAATCGTCTCCTCAAGCCTGCTTTGTAGCTGGTCATAGCAGCCCTCTTTGATCATTCTAATCTTTTAGTTCTTTCCACTTCTAAGTGCATAATAAGAGATACCTTAACCATTTCATTGTTTCAACAAAGCTTCCATCTAAGCCATATTATTAATGGTCTTGTTTAAATTTAAGGCATAGAAATCCTTTGTTTTCCTTTAAGTTTAAGGCTTCTTCATTGGCGGTGGATACTACTGATGTAGTTAGGGAATTATACCGTGATTTGACTGAAAAGTCGCCATCCTTAGACTCCATCCCAATTCGTCGGCACTCAGTCTGGAAAGGAACTTAAATTGACTGATGAAGACCTGCACCCAAGGCATACTATCATTTTGGTGGCATAAAACTTTTATCCCTAGACATCACTCGATTCCCATTATCGATCTCCCAAAGCAAGGCCCTTTGAATAAGATCTCTGCAATGGCAAATGAAATTCCAAATACAAGAGACATTTGTTGGGTTAGCATATTAAAAATATTTAGTGTACAGAACTCTCTAGACTCTTTGCTATTAGAATTTATTCCATACTCATTGCTGTTCTTACAGAGTTTCTGTACCGACTTCGCTCGTACGGCTTTGTTTATCAAATAGCCTGATTGAAGCCTTACCCTTCTGAAATCTCTGGGAAGACATACTTTTCCCCGTGCAAGCAAGGGAATCTTTTTAATTTCATTGGTCCTTTGCTATGTAAAAATCCTTGATATTGTTTCAAAAGCTTTCATAAAAGCAGCGAGGACTTTATGGACTGATTTAAGGTAGATCAAGATGGCTTGAAGCACAGATTTGAAGCTGAATTCTCTCACAATCTGTCAACCAGTTTGAAAACCATGCTGAATGTTTCAAACTGACCTTGCCATGGGTGTCTCCTTCCTACTCTTACAAATAATGGGACGCTTAGGCACTTGCCAGGAAAGCTTTGTTTTCTCACAGCCAAAGAGTCTACATAATTTCAGTGCTCTTCTAATGTCGACATTCAAAAAGAAAAATCTTAACATTCCAAAGACAATTTTGTGTCTGTAGTCTAGTTCATTGTTTGACAAAGTTGCTTTCAAAGATTTGGCTCTAAGTTACAAGATATGATACGGATACTGATGCCAAGGACCATAGGTCTAATGCTTGCGATTATCACTGGGGGGGACACATGCCAACCAAGGGACATGAGAATGGATGTATAGTAACAAGGAGGAGACTATCCCGCAAACAAAGAGGATGGCATTAATTTTGGCACTAAAAAGGGGGGCCTTGTAGGACCAACCAGGAATACACATCAATGTGAGGTATACTTTCTAATCTTTTTTTTCTGGAAGTGCATAATAGTAGCAAAAATAAAGCCACTTGGAGGCAAAACTGTTTATCTATTTTCAGCCATACAATTTGCCCTTGTTCTATACACACAAGTACAATGATCTGTATCTTTATGTCTGTCTTCTCTATAGAAGTGCACAATAGTAGCAAAAAAAACCACTTAAGAGTCAACATAATTAATTAATTTTTCTCTCCACACAAGTACAACAAATTGTCTCTTTGTCTATCTTCTCTGCTATCATTCTGATATATTATTCTTAACATATTTTGATGAGTTTTGCTATGAATCTGCCATGATCAATGGAAAGGCAAATCTATTTTCTGGAGATTACATGCATGACCCCTAGAAAGAATGGCATTAGGTTGGTGCATAAGTCTTTTCCTGGTAATGCTTTCGTGATGAAAGTAGAGAGACTGTGTACCCTCCTGTGTGACAAATTTGTGTGGGCTAGAACTTAGAAGGCTCCCTCGGTTAAGGTTGCATCGGGTCTGTCTGATTTTTCTTGGATTGGCAACTAGAGGCCAAAGAGCCTGAACCACGGTATCATATTGGCTAAATGGGTATTGCCTTGGAGCTGGAAATTAATTGCCAATGGATGCTGATGATGGAATCAAATAGTGCCTATCCATGGTTGTAACAGGTTTTCTGATGGCCATATGTTGGAGTGGTCATGTTCACATTGGCTAGTGGTTTGGGTTATTTCCAATCCAGTTTTGTGTTACCCGTGTTCACACCCACTATAGGAGTTAATCTTGATTCGGGAGTTAGTAAGTTGTTGTGTGAGGAATATTTACACGTACTATTTGGTGAGTGCAAAAATTCCATCCAACTAATATTGGTTTCATGCAACAAATTATTGTTGCATGAAACAAACTCCTAAGCCTATTTATTAGGCACTTCCTTTGGTATCTCCTAAGTTGTAGAGAGAGGAACTTACAGATTGTATTATTTATGAGGCAAGAATGAAGAGACTATTGTGCATATTCTTTATCTGATTATTATGTGGGATTAGGATATAATGGCTTGGCTTGGCTTTGCTTATTTCCTTGGTAATGGTTTGCTGAAGGAGAGATCCTGTGGTTACATGAGAAGTTGCTTCTCCGATATGGTATTAGAGCACATCTGGCAGCTATTACTCGGCTAGGAGCATCTTGCTTGTGAAGTTGTAACAAAAATTTGAACAATTTTTTTCTATTTTTTTGTGAATCCGGCTAGGCACCAATTTAGGCCTCCATTGAAGGATTCTCTGCTCGGACCATGATAGATCCCAATCTGTTTGTTTGGAAATTTGGGATCGCCTCCTCCATGTGGCTTACTCAGCTAGTAACATCTTGCTTGCGAAGTTGCAACAAAAATTTGAACAATTTTTTTCTATTTTTTTGTGAATCCCGCTAGGCACCAATTTAGGCCTCCATTGAAGGATTCTCTGCTTGCACCATGGATAGATCCCAATCCGTTTGTTTGGAAATTTGAGATCGCCTCCTCCATGCGGCTTCCTTTGCTCACGGGTATTCCAATGACGTGTGTGGATCCTTTGATACTTGGCTCACTTGTGTGAACGCTTTCCCAATCCTTCAATGTTATGTAGTAGGGAAGCTAATTTGCTCGGTGTCTTACTTGCTTGGTGTTTCTCTCGCTTTCACTTCAAGACTACTCAGACTGTGGCTTGAAGACTCTTTTCTCTCTTGTTGGCATTGTGGGTTGATTTATTCTCTCTGTCGATGGCATTATTTAACAAGAGGCTCTTTTTGCATTGTGTGAATTTTCCCAATCCTTGTTATCAGCAGGGAAGCTAATTTGCTCGGCGTCTTGCTTGCTTGGTGTTTCTCTCGCAGATCTGTGCTTGCTCTTCAAGACTACTCAGACTGTGGCTTGACATTATTTAACAAGAGGCTCTTTTCATTTGGAATTCGTTTTTCAAAACCAGATCAGACTCTTGTTGGCGTTGTGGGTTCGATTTATACCCTTCTTGTCGGTGGCAACATCCGAGCTCCTGTGACTTTTGATTCAGGTCATAACACAGGTGCAGTGGTTTATTAATCATGGTGACTTCAAATTTGCCGTGATTCATTCCACTCTACCCTATTTACACTACAAACGTGAGTTTCTACTTTTCTCAACAGATAATAGTCATTATAGTTTGAGCTTGCCTTTGCATCTATGTTAGAGCTAACTACAACAAGCAGATTCACGACAACGGATAGTTGCTTACTCACGGCTGACTCCCCAAGCTTGTGAGAAGAAACCCTAACTCGTACGAGTGAGTTTTTTTTTAAAACTCTTGGCCAATTGGTAATGCATAAAACAAAATCCACACTTTTGGCCATTCAAATTGGCATGAGGGCATTATGAAGTCATTGGGTTTGAGAGAGTTAAGGGTACGAGACTACTAAACTTTTTTTTGCTTCAAATCCAATAATGCCTTGAGCCCGCAAACAAAGCGCCTATTTTTTATTATAAGTGGTGAAATTCAAAGGGGGCACTTTTGAAGGGGGTGACATTTTCTTAAGGGGCACTTCATTTGTAAAAGGGACCCTTAATTTTTAAGCAATGTCATTTTGAGGTGACATATTATTATAAAAGACAACATTTTACTTGCAAGGGGCAATTTATTGAAAAGGGAGTATTTTATTTGTAAAAGCAAGAATATTGTAAAAGGGGCAAAAATTGTTTGTAAAAAGAGTTTTTTTGTTTTGTTTTCGGGAGGGCATTTTTTGAGCCATTTCAAAGGCCATCGTCCTTTCAAATTGTGTTTGGTGTCGGGGGCACTAGCCCTCGACCCTGCCTTGTATCGTGACAGGAGTGTGCTTGGGGCACTACCCCCTAACCCCGCTAGGGGCGTTGGCCCTCGACCTCGTTGGGGGTTGATACCCTAGACTCTTGCTCCTCGGCTTGTTGTTCAATACTTTTGGGATGTTCTCTCTACTTGGCAACACTTCTTTCGTGTGTCAAAGAGCGGAGGATGAGGTTTGGTCTAGCAGGAGGTCAGACCCCCTCACAGGGAAACAATTCTCTGCTTCTTTTTGCTTACCTTTCTATCATGAAAACTTGTCTTGACATCTTTGTTTTGTAGTTTGAGAATGAGATGTTGTTCTCTAAAATTTGTGCCATTCAGGAGGACATGGTAAAATTTGTGGAAGAGAAACAGAAAATTCAAGCAACAAAACTCTCTTCTTTACACCCTCATTCATGGCAAGGATGATCTCATTCACTTCTTGCAATAGAAACTTGATAGTTTGCAACATCACCCTCATATTGTAGACTTTCATACCCTTGCTGCTAGTCCACTTGCAGCTATTGCTCCCGCACCCACTAACCTTGATTTCTCGCTTTTGAGCTTGCTCGTGCTCCTGATGCTCCTAATCCTATGCCTATTATATATTTTGCTTTTAAATCTATGCCTATTGCAGAACATATTCTATGTATCTCACTTCATTTTCTTCTGCTCACTTACTGCTGGCTCCTTTGAGAAGCATACTACTGCATTTGGTTCTTGCATGCTCCATTCTTTGGGTTTTAACCCTAGTTTCACAGAGGTATTAACAGAGCATTCATAGGGTATTAGCTTCCCTATTCAGCTTCTTAAGTGACATTCTCCAATATACATTGGTTACAAAGCAAGTAATAATTCATTGGGATCACTTGTTGATAGAGCTCCTATTTTTTTTTGCTCTACTCTTCGTGAGGATCATGAGCTACACATGAGTTTTGTTGTACCTTCACTTAGGCTAAAGAAAGCTAAGATTTTAATTGTCAAAAATGATCAACCTACATTATGATGTTCCCTGGCATGATCTAGTTGTGCATTTTTGCACTTTAAGAGGCAATAAATGCGCTTCCATATCTGCAATTAATAAATCCAAATAGTAGATTTATAAATACTTCAAAATCACCCAAACCCTCGAATCCCATTGATACGTATCGGATTCACGGATTGCGGATGATAGAGATATTCCCCGATAATCGGGATACGTCAAATACCCTCAAAGCGTATCCGTCCGTATCTTCCGGACGTATCTATAAAGAAATACGTCTTTTTTAAGTTTTATTTCATTTTTAATAAAGTTTTATTTCATTTTAAGTAAATCGTATCCCAAGGAAGTAAATATGGAATGTAAAATCTTAAGTATATTGTTTGTTTTGAAAATTTGAACATGGATCTAGTATATTTTTCAAATTTCAAGATTTGTTCGTATTCATGTTGACATGTATAGGGATATTAAAAAGATGCAGCCACATGATATATGGGTACATGACTTATGTGTATGGCAGCCATGCTGATCAATAATCACTTTATCTCCAATCTTAAGTATATTGAATGTTTTGAACATTGATTCAAGTTTTGTATTACTATTTCAGTTTTTATGGACTAAAAATGAGTAGATGTACATAAAAAATTATATATATATATATATATTTGTTTTTTAATTTTTTATATATATGTACAACTCGGACTTATCCATGAGCGTATCGTATCCAAGGGTTTTTAAAATTGGCGTATCCTAAGATCAACTATCCGCATCCAAACCGATACTCGTGTCCTCGCGTGATCTTCGTGCATCTTCCTCAGCCTTCCTTAATGATCATTTGGGATGGATCTCTGATCACTTGTGGCGAAAACATAAGCATTCACTGAGAGGGCACTACAGCGTGGCTCCTCCACTATTCAACGTCTTGATCTGCACATAGCTCCTCCTGCCTCTTGTTGCTCTTTTTCACAGTGAGCTTTATTTCTTGGCAGCTGTTTTTTTAGGAGCGACTCATGATTTTTTTGATGGCATCTTCCATAGGTTGATAACATTCTGGAGTTTTATGCATCATTTGGTGGTTTCTTGTTGGGATTATTTTTTAGTCGCACTGAGTTATAAAGTGCCACGGGGGTTTGCTATTTAAGCCTTGTTTACCTTCATGTGTTTGTGCTTTATTTTTTGGGCATTATTTCACTATTTCAGTTGTTAGACTCTCCCATCACCACAGGGGCTATCTTCTTGAGAGATATTGTATTTGTATTATCGACACTTCTTGTTAGCATTTTGGTGTTCCAGTAGTGGAGTTTTTTTCACTCATACAAATTTTTATATCACTCCACCAACTCAACAGTACGTGGGGGTGCTGTACAGATCTTGCTTCTTTGGGTGTTGTGTTCCTTGCTAATCCTTGGGGCCACATTTTTTTCAGGAAGTTGATCGACTTTTTTTTGGTTACCTCTTGCACTATCGACACCACTAACAATCTCCTTGGAGGGAGCTATCTGGTGAATTACAGAGTCAGTCGTCTTTTGTGATCGAGTAGTGGATCCAGACCACTCATGCAAGATTTATTTTTTGGTCCAACAAACATCTACTTCAACATTGCGTGTGAGCTTTGAGTCATGCTTCTTGGGATGCCTTGTAGCATATGTTATCTTTCCACTTTGATGTTATTGCTGGTTTTTTGGGTACCTTGCAATGAAATTTTTTCATCTGTGGTAATTCTTTTTTTTTTTCAGTTTGATTGTACATTAGTGCCTTATCAGGCGTTGTTTCCGGGATCTATTAGTCTCTTGCTTCCTCTTTTCTCACTTCCTATTCTGCGATTAAGGGAGGGTTTTAGAGTGGTCATGTTCACACTGGCTAGTGGTTTGGGTTATTTCCAAACCAATTTTTTGCTGCCCATGTTCATACCCACTATAGGAGCTAATCTTGATTTGGGAGTTAGTAAGTTGTTTGAGGAATATTTACACATACTATTTGGCGAGTGCGAAAAATTCTGTCCAACTAATATTGGTTTCATGCAACAAATTATTGTTGCACAAAACAAATTCCTAGGCCTATTTATTAGGCACTTCCTTTTGTATCTCCTAAGTTGTAGAGAGAGGAACTTACGGATTGTATTATTTATGAGGCAATAACAATGAGACTATTGTGCATATTCTTTGTCTAATTATTGTGTGGGATATAATGGCTTGGCTTGGCTTTGCATAAATCCTGTGGTAATGGTTTGCTGAAGGAGAGATCCTGCAGATGTATGAGTGCATTGTGCACTCCGATACCATAGTTCAGTTTTCCTTCCATCTTACCGGTATGATTGAGCTCTAAGGAGAAAGTCATCAATTGGAAGGTATTAAGTTCCCCTCCTTTCTCTGTTTTTCCAAATTCATTTCTAGTTTTAACAATTTTTTTGAATAAGCTGAATTGGTATATGGAAGGTTTGCATCCTAAACCTACTATTGTAAGATACTTTTCCTTCTCTCAATCCCTACAAGTTATTTACAGGAACATTTGCATGTAAGTTCTGAGAATATTTTGTGTATACATGAGATCTTCATTCCAATCGATGCAAAATATGATCATCACAAACAGGACAACCATTGCCCACTTTCAAATGAATCTAAGTTCCTATGATTTTTTGAATAAAGGCAAACTGCATTAATAAGAAGAGATAAGTGCATCATAAAACCTCCTTTGATTAAGGTTGGATTTATCCAAAGCCTATGACAGGGTGGATTAGCATTTCCTCTTCAAGGTCTTGCATAAGTTTGGATTTGGAGTGGATTGGACTAAGGAATGTGTTTCTTCAGTTTCCGTTTCAGTCCTTATTAATGGCTCCCCTACTCATCTAGTCAGGGATATAAGACAAGGTGATCCCTCCCCCTTATCTCTTCATTATTTTGGCTGAAAGTCTCGGGTGGAAAGTCTCTAAAGATAGAGATGCTAGAATTTTAGAGGGTATTACCATTGCTTGAGGGGCTAATTGACCAATTATGCATTTGGAACTTGTTGATGATTCAATTTTAATGGGGCAAGCTAAGGTTACAAAGGTGAGTAAATTTCAAAAGATCCTCACCACTTTTACACAAGCTATAGGACAACTGGTAAATGAAAAGAAATCCAAAATTATTTATTTTTAGTGTTCTCAAAGCCAGGAGAATTTAATCATGCAGAAGTTCAATTTTGTCAAAGCTTCCCTCCCACTTACTTATCTTGGTATCCTAGTGCAAGATAAGCGTCCGAAGGATTGGTCTTGGTTGATTCAACGAGTTAGAGATAAACTCTCTAAATGGACTAATAGGTGGTTATCTTCTGGAGGTAGAATTATTTTGGTTAAATCTGTTTTAGAAGCTCTCCCTATTTATGTCTCTTCAGTTCTAAATATTCTTGCTGCACTTTTGCAGGTACTTGACCAAGTTAGTTATCGATTCTTACGGCGTGGCTCTTAGTAGAAACGGAATGGGCTTTGGTGAAATGGGATACTATATGTCATTCTATGGTAGAAGGAAGTCTTGGGTTCATATCCGTTGCAAAAAATGCTGAGGCTCTTCAGGCTAAACTTTGTTGGTGACTTTTACTTTGGCCGAATGAATTATGGAATTATAATCCTCGGGCCAAATATGTGGAAGGTAGGTCTCCAGACAAGATTATCCATCTTCATCTTCGGAGTTGTGGGTCTCCTATCCTCTCCACTTTAAGGGTTGGTGAGAAAATGCTCAAGAAGCATCTCTATTGGATTGTTAAGAATGGTTAGCATGCTAACTTTTGGATAGATTCTTGGGATTGTCATCCACCACTTGTCGAACAATTCCCTCTTTAGAGGCCTATTATGGAGTGTCTCCATTCCAAGAATTGGATCAAGGTGGCACATTATTGTAGACCGTTGAATAATATGGCAGAAGTAGGTAGAATTTGGATTCCACCTTATGATTGCCCTATTTAGTTGTCGGACAATCAAAAGCGGGGTATCTTTTTGTAATCCAATGAAGGTCACTCTCTTGCTCGCAAGCTAAACATAATATTGGTTTGGGTATTCGGGGACTTATACTGTCACGGGAGGTTATGATGCGCTTTGTAGGACCACTCCTCTAATAACTGCATCAAGGTGGCACATTATTGCGGACCATTGAATATATGGTTGAAGTAGGTGGAAGTAGGGTTCCTCCTGATGATTGGCCCATTCAATTGTTGGACAGTCAAAAGCGGGACATCTTTTTGTAATCCAACGGAGGTCACTCTCTTGCTTGCAAGCTGAAGATAGCATTGGTTGGGGTAGTCGTGGGACTTATACTATCACAAGAGGTTATGATGTTCTTAGTAGGACTACTCCTTATCCTCTAATAGACATCTTTAAACCTCTTTGGTCTCAAAATCTTTGGCCTAAAGTCGGCTTCTTCATATGGCTAGTGTTACATTGTAGAATTCTCACAGGTGAGCAATTGTTGAAGTAATGGTTTTATGGTCCCTTTAGATGTGGAATGTGTTGGGGTAGTGAGGAATCCATTAATCATCTCTTTAAAGATTGTCCTGTTTACAATCAATCTTTGGCACAACTTGGTGAATTTGCTGGATATTCATTTGGCAGGTGGTCGGAAAATGGACCAAATCTGGAGGGCCTGGATCAATCAAGTCAACTTGATACTATGTTCATCGTTCGTTAGATTATGTGGATTAGTACATCTCTTCTCCTTGGAATACCTGGAAGGAGAGAAATCAGTGAATCTTTAATTAAAAATACAGGGACAACTATTTTCTTTGGAACATAACTTAGGCAAATATCAAAGAATCAGCACATGATTGTGTTGGCTGGATTTTCTGCAGAGCTGAAAACCTAGGTAGTCATGAGATAAATCTCCCTCATTTACCAGTGAGGCTCCCGTGTAAGATTTTGTCAGTTATATATCCTAATATCTATTTGTGGGTATTACTTTAATTATGTAGCTTATGAAACATAGCTAGACATTTTTGCAGCAAGTATTTTTGCACTGTGTAAAGAAAGGAAAAATCTGCAGAAGAGGAAAATAATAGGAAACAGGGAAAGGAGAGAGGATGTGTAACCCAATCAATAGTTTACAGAGTTGATCGCATGCACATAGATTAAAACAAATAGATCATTAAACACAGAATTCAAAGCAAAAGAAACTTTATTAGTCGAAAGCTTAAATATCTCGATAGATAGTCACACCGCTGCTTTCAAAACATCGGGCAATAACATTTATAACGATGTCGAAAACATCTTCTGTTTCATACAACTCTTCAAACTCTCTAAACTCTTTCAAACATAAAATCTTAGGCTGATTATTAACTGAAAGTATAACACAAACTTCAGTAGTCATAACTTACAAACATATATAATATGGAGGATTTGCAGACGACTCACGAACAAGACTCAACTTCGAATATCTTCCTTCAATCTTTCTTACTCCTCGGAGTGCTTGCTTCTCCTTCGAGTGTCTTTAGAGCTCTCGACTCTAAGTGTATTCCCAATCTCTAAGTATCTAAGTGTATTCCCAATCTCTAAGTATCTAAGTGTAGTGAATGAGTTGAGCGAAGTTCTATTTATAGATCTTCGTCAAAGCTTTTCACTTAGAAACCGAGGTATCCGGTAAAGGGAGACCGGTTACACCCTTAACAGGTAAGATTCCAAAACGGACCAGACGGACACGACCGACAAGGACATGAGTACAGCCCACTCATAAAAGCTTTATTTAAAGTGCCATGGGTCCACCACGCACTGACCGACACAAACAAAGCCGATAAGAAAGAATCTTATCGTGCGAAAATCATGGTAACAGGCCTACCATGATAGCCTTTATTAAAGAGATCCGCACTAAGGCGAATCAAAGGAGACAGCTGGTCCCATCATCATCACTGCTGGTGGATGATGTGCTTTGCTTCACGTTCATGCGCATGTTCTAGATTCCTTTCTAGCTGTTCAATCACGACCCTTGGAGTAGATGCTGATCCGTCATTGTCAGGTCGCAAATGCCTTCTAGTGGGATACAGGTAATGATCCAATAACTTTAAGTCCTGTCCTGGAACAGGAGGATGGACCACCATTGTGTGGTGCAGTAAGATTCTTCTCCAAAGAGTTGCATTTGGCCTTTGATTAATGTTCCTGCCAGGATAATCTTGACATAATAGTGAACTTTTACAAACCACGGATTTTACACTGTATCAGAATATTTCTAGCAATACTAGGATCAACATTTAGTAAAGGTGAATCAAATCCTAGTAGGTAAGTATTTCAACAGAAAGTATTTAAAATGCTTTCCTATGTACTTCCTGTCTCCTGTAGATGGTTCTCGATGCCAGAGATCATAGTGGAGCGGATGCTCCTCAGTCCACATCCTTGAGTATTCGAAGCGCCACAAAGTGTTATGTCTGGGTATGAGTTGACGTAACTTCTGACACCTTCAACTGAAGCGGGTCGATGCTCTGTTGTATATAGCGATCTCCATTGCCAATTAAAACAGCATTTGACCATTGGATCTTGTAACGTATGAAACTGTCTTCCAGGGATGTCGGGGTCAAAGAACCTACATTCAGTCTCAGACATTTGAAATTCATTGACTGAAATGATACCTCTGCTGACTAGCAGATCTTGCGCTTCTCTTGACATTCTGTTGTCATTTGGTATGAGTGTATTAATCTGACTTGAGCATTTCTATGGTCCCATACTGAACCATGAGGTTCATGTAGAACTTGAGTAACACTTATACTCTTTGAACTATTCATTTCTCTCTTTGCGAAATCAGCCAAAGCATTAGCCTTTCCCGCAATGTGTTCAATCAGAATTCAAATTATCGAACCACACGCCCCCAACGCCAGTAGCTGCTCCAGCTGCCTTGTTTGCAGGGTCTCCGCCATTGAGTCGCTTTCTTGAAGTCTTTTAGATCTGACCTTAGTATGAAGACTTCGTTCTGGACAAAAAATAAGAAAGCCTTGATGGCTTTCTTTGCTGCAAGTAGCTCCTTGTGGGAAGAATGATAATTAAGTTCTGATCCTTGAAAAGCTCCAGAACAATATCTACAAACCTTTTCTTTCCCATTCTCACATTTTTCTTTGAGTACGCACCCCAGTACTGCTCACTTGCATCGCATTCAATTATCTTTAAACCAAGCACTGTGCAAAGACATAGAGGCGATTACAACTTGCTGTTTCTTGATTCTTCGAACTGCATCAGTCATTTCTTTGTTCCATACTGGTGCATCCTTCTTGAGTCTTTTGTTGAGCAAGACTCTATCAGCAGCTATGTTCTGGTAGAATCCAGCAACATAGTTAACACATCCTAGAAACCGCTGGAGCTGCTGTTTTTCATGTAACTCATCAGGAAAACTCTGTATCTTGCTGACAATATGCTGCTGCATCTCAATGTTACCAGAGCTTATCCTTATACCAAGAAAATTTATGTCTTCTTTAAATACTTCAATCTTTGTCAAAGACAGACATAAACCATTATCAAAAACAACTTTGTAGAACTGCTCTAGATGACTGATATGTTCCTTAGGAGATTTTGAAAAAATCAAAATGTCATCTATATAAACAATAAGGAAATCTGAAAGTTCACCAAAGATTCTATCCATAATCTTTTGGAAAATGGATGGTGCTGTCTTGAGGCCGAAGGGCAGAACTTTCCATTCATATTGCCCACCTGGGACAATAAAAGCTGTTTTGAACATATCTTCCTGCTTCAGAACACCTGCCAAAATCCGCTCTTGAGATCAAACTTACTGTACACTTTAGATCCTTTTATTCGGCTCAAGAGATCATCTCTGGATGGGATTGGGTGTTGATCAAGCTATGTATCCGTTGAGTGGCTTGTAATCTACCACCAACCTCTTCTTGTTTCTGATCTGTTCAGATCTTTTATTCACATAAAATGCAGTGCAGGACCAAGGTGAATTGGACTCTTGAATAAAACCGCCTTTCAACAAACTTTCTGAATTTCTTCTCTGCATTCTTTCTTTCAAACTTTGAGGCATACCTCTATGATGTGCCTTGAACTTGGGCACAATCTCTTTTCCTTCTGAATCCTTGATCACCAGAATCCAATGAACAGAAATGCTTCTTTCTATGGACATATGCATGGGGATTTTCATTACACAAGTCATTCTTTATCTTGGATACTATTTCTTCAATACTAACTTGGCAATTTGCAATGGACTTGTGGATCCATACATTGTTTGATCGCTTTACATTTCGTGGAAGCGGTACTATGGCATGGAAACCAGATCTGCCTGGTATCTTCTTTGGAGGATTGAACAACATGATATGGTCTCTGGATATACTGAATGTATGACAGGCTTCTAGGAAATTGACTCCTAACAAGCAGTCGTAACTATCCATATTATGTTGGTAGAACTCTAGTTCTAAAGGGATACCTTCAACATCTATTTTTATCTTAGCCATGTACTTACAGATTACTTCCTTTTTATCAAACTTGATTTTCGTATGGGTAGAGACCCAACAATCTGTAGGTATGGCATATTGCCTGAGCAGACTGATTTCTGCTCCAGTGTCAATCATGGCATCAAGCATGTATGGCTTTATATGAGGGATGCATATAGTCATAGCTACAAATGGATTTTGAGTGCAACTAATAGTACATACCTCAGCTTCTGTCTTTTCTTCGATGCAACATGATGATAGGATTTATCCAGATCTTCTTCTGGATTTGCCTTTTCTTTTTCTTCTTCGTCCAGCCTTAGTGAATTCTTCAGTGGGCTTTGGAGATGACCTTCTCCAAGAATGCTATTCTGTCTTTCCTCCATCTTCTGTAGGTTTCCAGTGATGCTGGATCTGGATGTGAGGATGGTCCTGGTTCATCAAACCTTTGCTGGATGTTTCTTCCGCGACCTCTCCATGCTCCAAACCTTCCTCTGGTTGGAAGCTGTCTTTGTCTTATCCTTTGTTGAAACGGAGGCCGAACAGAAATGACTCGAATGGTTCATCGGTCTGCGATTCGCTTCCTACGCCTTGGCCTCGTTCTCGCTTGGTTAGTCCCGATGTACTTCACATCGCCGTCGGCTCTCTCAACTCTTTACTGAGAGCCATTTTTCTTGCAGTGTCCCAAGGGGACAGCTATCATACACAGACTGTAAACATTCTACTTGCCTTCTTAGATACTCTGCACTTGGTGGAATCATAGGATGTGCAAAGTTAGTGTTCATATTGACATTGAAATTATCAAAAGAAGGAACAGAAATCTGCACTCCTGTCTGTGCTATCTTCTTCTTCATCTGATACTTGCTGTATCAGATTGCAGTTATTATCAAGAGATGCATAAGATATATCTGAAGATAGACTTTCAGAATCTGAAACAAATGCATACTCTTCATCATTAATACCTTTTATAGATAAAGCATTCACCTTTGCTTTACCTCTATCTGTGTCTTTCTTTGGGCACTTGTTTGCATAGTGCGGCCCTTTGCAGATGTAGCAGGTCGGCTTGAATTTCGATGCTTGCCGATATGCTTGAACTTTCTGAATTTATATTTCTTCTTTGACTGTCTGTATGGAGGCTCTTTAAATTTTTTCTTTTTGAATTTTCTTTTACGGTAGTACCGAGCATCCTCCCCCTTTGAAAATGCACAATCCTTGCAAGAGGATTTGCGTCTAGGATTGATCTCTAGATCAGGACAGCCAAATGGTTCGAGAGCATATTGCTCACAGAACACATTTCCAAGTGCTTTTGATGCTTGAGCGCTTGCTTGCGCTCCCACTTTTCCTTGCACAACTTGGCATTTGTCTGGTCGATGATCTGATTGATGGCACCAAATGAGCTCTGCAGTACGCATTCCATGCATGGCCTTTTTGTATTGAGTGGCGAAATACGGAGGGAATGATTCAATATAACGGAGACGCATGGTCTCATCGTTTATATTACCGGAACTGTAATAAAGCTTCTGCATGAAGCACTGGTATTCCTTCACTCTTGTCATGTCGCAGAGACGGGCTCTTAAGAACATCGCTGTGTTCATCATCTTATCATCATCAATGTTCCCAATGAACTCTTTGATGATGGCGGCAGTAAGACCAGAATATCCTGCCTGTAATATTATTTCTTTATTTGGGAGCAAGTCCCACCATTCTTTCAAAATGCCAACAAAGCCGTTAGCAATTGTTGCAGCAATATTTCTAGGAGATCTATTATATGTCTCGTATTGGGTATTACCCCAACCGATCATGGAATGAACAATTTCTTTAATCTCCAAATAAATACGAGACGAATGCACCGTTGACACAAAGTTCTTCGAAATCTCCTCTCTATTCCTTTGCTTGCAGAAAGCTATCAAGGGTTTTAGCTCAAAGTCTGGAACACAAGAATGCTGATTACAAATTCCTATACTTTAACTCGTAGGTTCTTCCTCTACTTATAGTGTGTAGAGGGGAAATTACAAATGGGAAATTGCAACTGAACTAGAACATGAAGAAGTAGTAAAGGGAACATTTGGCAGTTATCTTCCTAGAATTCCTCTCTTAGTGACATGCATCAGGAGTTTAAGCCAAAATTGTGCACATCTGTCACCTATCTTAAAGAATCTTTCCAAATAACTTAAAGTAATGGTTTTTAAACCAATAACTTTAATTTTACATTTTCATCCGGGAACATAAGAAATAAGAGAAGAAGAAAAGAAAAAGATTTGCCAGCTATAACACTTATACTTTCTTTTTGTTCTGATATTGAATATACTTGTCAAACATGTAACTCAACATCTTCCCATCTGTTTTAACAATAAGCATCTCTCTCGGTTCTGAATTGTAACAACCCTCTGGACAAAGCAACAACGTTAGCCTTCACTTTCTCTAAACCAAGCCCATATCCCTCAACATCTTGCTTGAAGCTTTATGAGTCTACCAATTGAATCCATCGTGAAAGGTATGGTGGCTTCATCAACTTCTTTCCGCACAACCAGCATAAATTCCTCATGAAGTAGGTAATTCATTTGGGATGCTCACCGACCCTTCTCCCATCTTACTCTCCAAAGAATCGCATCCTCTTCAAAGATGTGTTTGAGGATCTCTACACGGAAGGAAACTAAAATTTCTAACTGCTTCCCCTTTTCCACCAATCCGCCAGGCACGATCTGCTCTACAATCAACACATCCTTCGACAATGAGTGTATCTTAGCCAAAGTATCCAGATGACTTTCAGCAACTATGTTCTCATCTTCTATCTGTGTCATCAGTTCCTTTAGCTGAGATACTGCCCTGTGCATGTTCTCCAATTCAGCCGGTATTGGTTCGAATTGTTTTGAAGCTTGGTGAATGATTTGTTCCTTCCAGTGGGCAATAGCTTTGACTGGTCCCTTGCATCTTCTACCTCCTGCATCAGATGATCACTCACCTTGCTCATGTGCTAGAATGGGTTGAGAGGAAGGTTTGACAACCTTAGCAATGATCTCGCACAACTGGAACACTTACTTTTGAAGCTTGGATCTCTCAGCCTTCTCTTTGTCAAGCTTAAGGAATAAAGCATTCATTAGTGTTTGCGTATCCTTCTCTTTTGTGGTAGGTTGACCTATTGGCACTTTGGTCACCGCTATATCAGCCGTGAGCTCTCCCTTGTGCTTTCCTTTTCTGTAATGTATAACTCAAATAACTTCTGTCCGATTCCTCAATAATGAACCTAGAAGTCGTTTTGACAACTTTAGGTCTTCTATCTCTTCCTCCCAAACTCAGGAGCAGCTGAAAGTCGTGCTCTTCCAGGTTGATCTCCTCTCTAGCTTCTGGGATTGTCTGCAAAGCTAACCATGATGAAAAGTTGCTTCTTGGGGAATGAGAAGTCGCTAAGTGCACCACCATCTCATGCTCGATCCCGCTCTATCGGAATTAGCCACCATGTCATGACCGCTATCTCGAATTGTCCAAAGATAATGCCTTTTCAAACTCCGCCATCTGTGCTTTCAACTTCTCCGCATGGATAGGTGAAGACTTGAGTGGTCAAGGAGAAAATACAAATGATGCTGGATTCAAAGGAGGAACAACAAGATCTCTCTGAGGTTTTGGGGCTGCTGAAGTGCTATGAGTTGATGTTGGAGAAGTTGGAACTGACATGATAGCTATAGATTTGGCCTTCTCCTGTATGTGAGACTTCTTGTGAACTTTAAGCTTTTCCGGCCTTTTGCTGCTTTCACCTTCGTGCTTCCTCTTGCTGGAGTCTTTGCGGTAAAGTTGCATGTGATCTGATTCATCAAAGCTTCATCTAGGCAATACCTTTTGTCAAAAACCGGTCAAGTGTTAACCAATCATGGGAAGATCTTTCTTCAATCGTCTAGCAGCCACCAATGTTTTCCTGAAGAGCAGCTCTATCTCCTCCCATTTGATGATACGAGTCAAGTATCACATGCCCATCATCTGCGAGATCTGCAGGTATCCGTGTCAAACCATAATTAGACACTTGTTGCACCGATAACTTGCTGAAGTCTTTCTTTCTGACTTCATACTCGTTCCTGCACTTCATCACATGTGAGTATTCCTGGGAGATTTTCTTCTTCACTACTCCATATGGGTCAAAGTTTAGCCGTGTTGGGAAGAACTTAGGCTCATACTCAGAAAACATTTTAGCTTTGACTCCTCTAGCTTTGTGGATGCTCTGGCAGCTGTAGTAACCCACTGTGACTGGAAAGAAACCTGTAGACTTGTGCCGCTTTGATTGTAAGTCATGCATCTCCACGAGTTGTCTACACAACTCCATGATGACCCACTTGTCGTTTGGATACCTCGGCAACTTTACTGGTTCTCCCGAAAAGCCAGTTACCCTGAGATAGGTGAAGTCTGCAAATTGGATGAAAATGTAGCCATGTTGAGATACAACTTCCCAAGCTTCATTTCTCTCACCCTGTTGGTCTTTAGATCACTATTTAGTTTGCAGATGAATTCATAGAAGAACCCATCGTTGACCGCTTTGTAATCTTTGTGGCATTCAGAACTATCAACTGTGGATAACACTCAAAGATAGGATCTTTCACCAAGACGCCCGTCTATCCAAATTTGGAAAACATACCCTGCGAGGCTGCTGCATATACCAGGTATGAAGTCATTTTGAAGCTGTAAGTCCGCCTCACACTCCGAAGTTGCTCACCGATGTTGTCACTGATGATCTCTACCCAATTGATTATCGAATCAACTCTGTTGATCTCGATAGTCCTAACGAAAGCATACATCCATGAGCGAAAGTTGTGAGTATTGGCTTCTCCACTTATCCTGCAAAGCAATTTAGTGATATCATCCACCTCCTGCACCAAGTTGGATCGCGGAAGAGTCCTCGAGAACTTTGATGGGGACTTGGGCTTCTTCATATATCGGTTGTTCATTATGCCCACGCAATCTGCTTTGTGTTTCTCCCATCTGTTGCCTGCATCTAACATGCTAATTGCAATCACCACCGTTCGTGTCAGAATCTTCAGACAATAATTAATAAATCTGTGCATCCAGCCTAATAATTGTCTTTTCCAACATCCCGGATTGTTCTAGAAAGAGGATGATATGATCTTGCACACTCCATGACAAATTCGGGCAACTGAGCTGTGACTGGGAATGCTTGATGCTGGAATAATTCCACTGCTTTTCATTGCCGCGTGAGAAATGTCTTTCCGGCCCTGGATCTGTCAATTATTTCGGAGATGGGTTCTGGCCTATGTCTGTGTCATTGATATCAACAAATCTGGAAGCTATGCATGATTCAATTGACCCTTCTCTTTCATCTTGCTTCATCATGGCTGGAGCAATCTTTGTTTGAGCAATCTTTGTCTGTGTTCTTTTTCTTTTAATCTTGCTGGAATTCTTTATAACTGGATCAATTCGTGCAGATCTAGCAATTTCTTCAGATTCGAAGATATATTCAATGTACCTGACATTGATTTGAACTCCCTTTCACTTGTATGAACACCTGTATGAATACCTGCAATTATTTAAGACAAAGATGAAGTCCATAAAGCATGAATAGTTGATTTCTGTCACCAAAATCTGCATATAAAGCCCGCTGGTGTCCCCAAATTTCACCTTGAAATCTGGGACTACCCATTTGAAAAAAATCGTTCTTTTAAAATAACAGGTCTTTTTGTGTTTTTATTGTCAAAAGATGTCTGTATTATGTTAGGATATTCCCAGTGAATCATATGAGCCAATTTCGACAAATACCTAGATGCCCAAACTCATTTTATCCCTCCGCCAAGTTTTGTCTGTGGGAAATTTTTATTTAATTATTTATTGAATAAATAATGCCCCGTTTGAAGTAAATTGTGCTCCGGTTGAATCCTGTTGAAGTTTTGCATGCCAGTATTCACTCATCTCAATAGGGTTTTCACTAGGAATGAATTCAGGGCATTATTTGCAACTTCTGACAACGTTTTTTGCTTTTATTTATTTCTTTTGCGTTTTTCTCCGGTTTTTCTCTATTGTTTCTCTATGAAATTCCCCTAGGTCAATTCTTTATCCAATATAGTCTGTTTAATTTCCTGAAGCATCTGGAGATCATCTACCGACGCAACACTAGAAGGAATCAACCTCAAAATGCAAGCTTCTGACCAAAAAAGATGAAGTCATGCACAAAAAGCCTCTCCCAGGCAAGTCGCATTTTCTGGAATTAATGAGTGTAAGCTGCGATGGGATTTTTAGTAGTGGCGGGCGGGGAGAATTTCTTACCGCCTTAGCAGGTACTTTTTCCCATGAAATCAAAGTCACTTAAGCTACGATGGGAAAATTAGAGGCGACAGTAGGCGGAAATTTCTTATTTGCCTCACAGGTGAAAATTTCCATTATAAAATAAAGAAAAATCACTTAAAGTACCGATTGGAATTTTTTGCCTGCCTGGCAAGCTAACTTTTCCCACCAAAGAGATTTATTCACCCATGCAAGTCGCACTTTATCAAAGGAGGCCAGTTTTAATGCAAGTCACACTTTTTGGAAGGAAGACTTTAAAACCGCTAGTGAGAATTTTGGCAGGTGGTAGGCGGACAAGAATTTCTTTACTTGCCTTACAGGTAATTTTTCCTATCAAGTCAAAGTCACTTAAGTTGCAGATGGGAATATTAGAGGTGACAGCAAAGGAATTTTTACTTGCCTTGCAGATAAAAATTCCCATTATAAAAATCACTTAAAGCAAATTGAATTTCTTACTTGCCTTGCAAGGTAAAAATTCCCATTATGAAAGTCAAATCACTTAAGTGGAAGAGGGGATTTTGGAGCTGCAGTGCAGGGTGGAAATTCCCATCAAGTTGACTTCTTATTTTTAGCAATTTCTCTTGCCAAAAAGTGCGATCCACCTTAGGTGGATAACAATGCATTTAATAATATTTATTAATGGTTTATTCACCCAATTTTGGCGCCATAAATAGAAGGAAAGTCAATGCAAGTGGATGAGCTAAATAGGAGTAAATGATGCATGCTAAAAATAAATAAAATAAATTATTTAAAAGCAACCAACAAAGATGCATATTTGGGCGCCTAATTTGGGTGAATAAACATGATTGTTTATTAATTAAATTTCTAGAAATAGGAAGGACAATTATTAAAAATAGTATGTTGAGGATTATATAAGCATGGGCTGCCATAGTAAAGAGACAGATTAATTATTTTTGATGAAGATTGTAGGCGGACAAATGTTTTGGCGCCTAGGGTTGGAATGGCTTGATTTTTGTTATGATAATTATCTCGCATGTTGGTATATGTGCTCGTGAATTAAATAATATTTTTGCTTGCTTTGCATGCAAACAAATCCTCAAATTTTAGGGCAGCAAGTTCTATATGTAGATTTTGGTGATAAAATCAAGTATTTGTGCCATTTACTCCATATTTGTCAGAATAAAATTGCGTATTTATCACAGTGCTCAAATCAATGTCAAGTACATTGAATATATTTTCCAAATTTGAAGAAGTTGTCGATCTGCACAAATGGATCCAATTGCAAGGGATTCCAACAAAATTAAAAGAAAAAGAGCTTCACAAAGATTGTTCCAGCCATGATAAAACATGATGAAACAAAAGGATCAACATAATCATGCATAGCTTCCAGATTTGTTGAAGTCAATGATACGATATAGACCACACGAACTTATCACCGATTTAATTGATGATTCAGATCTCATAATTACAAAGGCTTCGGGAAAAAAATCATCCTCTTGCTTCTAACGTAGCTCATGTAGAAGTCAATGCATGGAAAATTCCTTCTAGGATCTTGTGCATATGCTCCCAATCTTCCAAATGAAGGTTTCATTGAATTTACTTGTATTTGCATTCACCCGAGTGCTTTCCGTAACTTAAAATTGCTCATATGCAATTAAAAATAAAAATGATTAGTTTTGTCTCGAATTATTTACGACAAACATTGACCGGTGCATGTACTGGGATGAATTGAAAAGCTTCAATGATAGAAGGCAAGACATGTCAAAGGCAATACCCACAAGCAAATCACAACAATCAAGCTTTCTAGATCCAGTTTGGTGAGAATCAAAGCGCGTAAGAGTCACCCGCATGTAAAAATATGGAAAAGAACAAGATGAAGTGTTGCAGCTTTCGCTCTAATTTCTTTTCCTCTTTCTTCTTCTTTCTCTTATTTTCTCCGACAAAGTAATTGAGCAATCAATTAAATTATAAAACTTAAGTGATTGATTTAAAAACCGTTACTTGAAGAAGTCAATTACTTGGAGATAGGTGGAAAACATGTAAAATAGAAGGTTCTATTTTTCAGTTATAAATCATGCATGTCATGCAAAGAGGAATTCCGTGGAGGAAGATTGCCGCTTGTTTCCTTTCATAGCTTTTACATGTGGGAATTCATTTAAAACTTCCTATTTGTAGTTGCCCTTTATGCACTATAAATAAAGGAAGAACCTACAAGTTAAATGATGAGAATTTGTAATCAACGCTCTTAGGTTCCGGACTAAGTTGAAACCCTTGATAGCTTTCTGAAAGCTGAGGAATAGAGAGGAGGCAGATTTCCGGAGAACTTTGTGTCAACGGTGCATTTTGTTTCTTATTTCTTTCTAGATCTATTCATAAACTTTGTGTTATTCTAGATCTAGATCTGAAACTTTCCTTTGCTTTGAATTTTGTATTTCATGATCTATTTGTTTTAATCTATGTGCATGCGATCAACTTTGTAAACTATTGATTGGGTTGCACATCTTCTCTCCTTTCTTCCTGTTTCCTATTATTTTCCTCTTCTACAGATATTTCCTTTCTCTTACAGCTGCTTACTTGCTGCAAAACTGTCTAGCTATGGTTCATGAGCTACATAGTTAAAGTAATACCAACAGATAGATACTAGAAAATATAATTGACAAAATCTTACATGGGAGCCTCACCGGTAAATGAGGGAGATTTATCTCATGATTGCCTAGGTTTTCAGTGCAAGTGAATATCTAGCCAACACTCGCTGCCCTAAAATTGAGGCTTTGCTTGCATGCAAAGCAAGCATAAATATTTTTAAATTCACCTAAGCACTTATAAAGAACATGCAAATAATTATCATAGCATAAATCAAGCCATTCCAACCCTAGGTGCCAAACCTCGAGGCTTCCCGCATGAAAAACACCTCCAGATGCATGAATCCTCCTTTCCTTGGTGCCAAAATTGTCTGGGCTGCAATCCTTAGAAAAAGAATTAATTGCTTCTTCATTATGGCAACCCATACTTATATAACCCTCAACATTCTATTTCTAATAATTGTCCATCCTATTCCTGATAATTAATTAATAAACAAACATGTTTATTCACCCAAATTGGGCGCCTAATTTTGCATGTTGTTGACTGCCATTAAATAAATTTATTTTATTTATTTTTAGCATGCTTCCTTCAGTTCTCTTTGGCTTATCTTCATGCATTGACTTTTCCTCCATCCTTGGCGCCAAAATTAGGCAAAGCAACTATTAATAAATATCATTAAAAGCATTGTTTAATGCCTAAATGGGTCGCACTTTTTGGCAAGGGTGAATTCTAAAAATAAGAAGTCAACTTCTGATGGGAATTTTCACCCTACACTGCAGCTCTAAAAATCCCTTCTTCCACTTAAGTTATTTGACTTTTATAATGAGAATTTTTACCCTGCAAGGCAGGTAATAAATTCCCACCTGCCTGCCACCTCTAATTTTCCCATTGCAGCTTAAGTGACTTCCCAAAAAGTGCGACTTGCCTTGAAAATAGCTTCTTTTGAAAAAGTGCGACTTGTATGGGTGAATAAAACCTTATGATGGGAAAAGTTAGCCTGCTAGCAAACAGAAAATTCCCATCGGTGCTTTAAGTGATTTTTCTTTATTTTATAATGGGAATTGTCATCCCGCAAGGCGGTAAGAAATTTCCGCGTGCGTCTCGCTGGCTCTAATTTTCCCATCGCAGCTTAAGTGACTTTGACTTCATGGGAAAAAGTACCTTGCAAGGCAGGTAAGAAATTCCCACCTGCCTGCCACTACTAAAAATCCCATCATAGCTTACACTCATTAATTCCAGAAAATGCGACTTGCCTGGGAGAGGCTTTTTGTGCATGACTTCATCCTTTTTGGTCAGAAGCTTGCATTTTGAGGCTGATTCCTTCTGGTGTTGTGTTGGTAGATGATCTCTAGATGCTTTAGGCAATTAAACAGACTATACTGGTGAAGGAATTGACCTAGGGGAATTTCACAGAGAAACAAACAGAGAAAACCGAGAAAAACGCAAAAGAAATAAATAAAAGCGAAAAATGTTAAGTTGCAGATAATGCCCTAAATTCATTCCTGGTGAAAACCCTAATGAGATGAGTGAATACTGACATGCAAAACTTCAACAAGATTCAACCGAGCACAATTTACTTCAAACGGGCATTATTTATTCAATAAATAATTAAATAAAAATTTCCGTAGACAAAATTTGGCGGAGGGATAAAATGAGTTTGGGCATCCGGATATTTATCGAAATGGTCTTATATGATTCACTAGGAATATCCTAACATAATACAAACATCTTCCTCGCAATAAAAACACAAAAAACCTCTATTTTAAAAGAACAATTTTTTTCAAATAGGTTATCCCATTTCGGGTGAAATCTGGGACACTAATCGATTCCGTCTCGTGGACATCTTTGCCCCACAAAATGACAAGAGTAAAGATGAGATCCCAACATCTCTGGTTTCGTATCTTGTCCATTGGGCTCGGGGTCAGGCAAACAAAAACAACACAACACCGAAAAACAAAGAAAAACAAACAAAATTTATTTATATACATACAGGTTTTACTCTACACTTTTAGATTTGGAAAAGCTTCAAATGTTGCCCGTTGAAAGGCAACGACAATTCAATCCCATCCTGATGAGCAAGGATGAAGCTATCTATCCCAACAGTCTTCTTGATCACAAAAGGCCCTTTCCAAAGTGAATCAAACTTCCCGTGCATGCCTTTTGTTTCTCGTCTTTTGTCCCATAAAAGGACCTAGTCACCGATCTCAAACTTTCTTTCTCTGGCCTTTTTGTCGAAGATCACCTTCACCTTCCTTTGATGTTCTGACAATTTGTCGGCTACTTGAACCTGTACTTCTCGCAATTCAGTCAGATACATTATTCTCTTTTCAATGACATCGGTGAATGTGGCATCCTCCAGAGCTTTAGAAAGTTGTAAAGCAGGCAATTCCAAGGTAAGAGGCAATTCTGTGTCTCTCCCATATATCAGCTGGAAAGGGGACATGCCTATAGCTTTCTTTGGTGTAATCCTATCTACCCACAGTGCATCAAACAACTTTTTGTGCCAAGTCCTTTGATTTTCAGTTACTAATTTTCGCATGATAGTCACCAGATTCTTATTGTTTGATTCAGCCTTGGCCATTCCCTTGTGGGTAATAATTGGAAGAATGTACCAACTGAATTCCATGAGTGTAGCAAAACTCGACCAACTCCTCAGAAGACAAATTAGGAGCATTATCTGCTACTATTTTATTGGGCACGCCAAACCTAATAACAATATTTTCCTTTATAAAACTACACACCTCCGCGGAAGTGGCGTTCTTAACAGAATGGCTTCTACCCACTTACTGAAATAATCAGTAGTTATTAGGATGTAATGATGACCGGCACTGAAGCCGGGTTGAGCATACCAATAAAATCCATGCCCCACCGCTTGGGGGCCTCGATTACAACTGGTTTTAATGGTAATGTGGGTAATTTTACGTGTCCGACAAAGTGTTGGCACACTTGACATCTGGACACCCACTCTGTAGTATCCTGGAAAAGTGTGGGCCAATAATACCTTGCTCGAAGGATCTTGTGAGCTGTGACTCGGCCTGAGAAATGACCACCGCAAGCCAAATTATGAAACTGTTTTAAAAGTTGATCCTGTTGAGATTTATCCACACATCTGAGAAATACCCCATCAATTCCTCTCTTATATAAACCATTATCCCAAAGAACAAAGTCTCTGGACTTCAATTTAATAGTACGTTTTTCCTTGAGAAAGGTAATTTGGGCATTCCCCATAAGTTAAGAAAAAGGCAATATTACTGTACCATTCATTTACTAGATCTATGAAAAGAACCATGGGCAAAATTTCACCCTCTTCTGAATTTGTTGTCTTCAACTCAGTCATTAATTCACACAAACCTCTCCCTCGAACTAACTTTGTGGGTTTTATATCCAAGTCATATTCCTGCACCTTCGTCACCCACGTGCCTCTTAGTAGCCCTAGCTCTTGTTGGGTGAGAATAGATTTTACTACAGTATCTGGAACCAGGACCACAATATGTGAGGCAAGAATATAGTACCTGAATGCCTTACATGCTTTTACCACTGAATAAGCATGTTTTTCCATGGGAGTATATTTCAACTCGTAAGCTTTTAAAGGCATGCTCATGAAAGCAATCGAAGCTTCTACATCTTCTTGATTCTTCTGCATCAAGATTGCTGACATGGTGTGTTCGGAGGAATAACAGTAAAGAATGAATTCTTTACTAAAATTTGGTGAAACCAAGACTGGAGCTTTTGACAAGGCCTCTTTAATTTTCTCAAATGCTTCCTTCCCTTTGTTGCTCCATTTGAAATCATGTGTCTTCTTCATCATATTTGAGATATGACGTGTTAATTCAGCAAAGTCAGGGATGAATCTTCTGAGAAAATTTACCTTACCAAAGAAAGAGTGAACTCCCTTTTTGGATGTTGGCAATGGTAAAGTCTGAATAGATTTGACACACTCGGGATCTATCTTGGTTCCTTCCTTTGAGACAATATGCCCTAGTAGCTTCCCTTCTGTTACAGAAAAAATAGATTTCTTAGGGTTCAGAGAAATACCATGTTTGCGGCATTGGATGAAGACCTCTTCCAGATCTGAGATGTGCTTGCTTCTTTCCTTGGAAAAGATCACAAATCGAGGTATACTACTATGCTTTTATCCTTGAGATGAGCAAATGCTAAATCCATAGCTCTTTGAAATGTAGCTCTAGCATTGATCAAACCGAAAGGCATTTTCTGATAAGCAAAAGTTCCCCAAGGTGTAATGAATGCCGTTTTATATTGATCCTCCTCAGCCACCTTGACTTGATTGTAGCCTGAAAAACCATCAAGCATGGATAATATTTCAGATCCAGTAACGACCTGCAGAGTGTGGTCCATGATGGGGATGGGGTAATTGTCTTTCAATGAGGCTTGATTGAGGTTGCAAAATCAACGCACAACCTAATCTCACCGCTCTTCTTTCTCACAGAACTATGTTGGCTAACCATTCAGAGTGATGTATGGGATAAATTATCTTTGCATCTAACAACTTTTAGATTTCTGCAAAGATAGTCCCTGAAATAGTAGGGTTATGCCGCCACAGCTTCTGCTTGAAAGGCTTCTGTTCTGCTTTAATGGGATATAGTGTTGTACTTCTGCAGGCTGATAGGTCTTTAGATCCTAGTAAGACCAAGCAAAAACATCCATATATTTCTTAAGAAGCTTTGTAAAAGCTTCTCTTTCTGCCTCTGAACAACACTTACCCAAATTTACTAATTTGGGATCATTGCTTGCTCCCAAATTTAATAATTGTGTATCGGAGGAAGAACCTTCCTCACTTTCTTCATTCTTTTTAAGCATCTGATCATGCTTGTCGAACATTTCCTCAAGAGATACTAAGCCTTTAGGAATTTTATTTCCCTTCAGCTGAATAATCTCTTGACTTCCTGAAACCTTTGCATCCGTTTCTCCCACAGTAGTTTGTCTTGGAGGTGAGTTGCTTCCCTCATAGTAGATCTCTTCGAAGTTGTCCTTTTGTTGGAGAAATGCAACAATCTGTTTGTCATCATTAAAAACCTGCCATTATTGGATGTTATTAGGAACCTTTGGGCGGAAGACCATCTCAACTTTGTAATCCCCTTGTCTGAAAAATGTGGGTGGCTGATCTGGATTTAATAAAGCTGCAGTCACTGCAAGTGAATCAGCTCTAGAATTTTGCTCTCTCGGAACTCAGGCAAATATCAAAGAATCTGTACATGATTGATAACACACCCTCACACAGCTAGTAAGGGATGGGTTGGTATTGTATCCAGGCTTTAGATCTAGCATGTGTAGTCTATTGGTAGAAGAAGTCTTAACAAATAATAACAGGCAATGGTCTCCTCCGCTTGTTGGGATAGGTAAAATAAATACTAATGGGGTCTCTAGAGGCAATCTTGGCAAAACTAGTATAGGAGGAGTTGGGAAGTCACATGATGGTGTTCCAGCTTTCTTGTATGGGGAAAATTTAGGGTCTCTCAATAATATGGCAGAAGGATATGCTATTTTGAGAGGGCTATAGGGGGCTCTGCAAGTAGGCTGGCAGCATATCAGAGTGGAGTTAGAGTCTCAAATTTGGATTAAGCATCTCCAACATGTTACCCTGTGTAGCTAGGTAGATTGGAGATTGGGAAGAGTGTTGGATACATTCGATCATATTCAGCAAAACTTTCCAGAAATAGACTTCCGATATGTCCCAAGGAATCAAAATAGGGTGGCTGATGCTTTGGCGAATTGGGCTTTGAACAAATCCTATAGCGTTTGTTACGGTCTCTTATGGCATTGGTTGTCATCACAGATCAGGGATGCTATCTACTCTTTTATTGCTTTAGATAATACCAAGATTTAGACGCTATAAATGCTTGATGAATGTGGATATGTGGATTGTGATATATTTCCTGCTTATTTGTCTTTGGAATGCTAGAGTTTTGCACTACACCTCTCAGGCTAAGTATTGTGTAGCGTGTCTAGAAATTAGATGATGTAACTTTGTCATCTGCTCTTGAATAAAATAGCTTCTTTTTTAAAAAAACCTCCTTTGGTAAAGACCCAAAACAGATGGAGGTCAGAAAGACCAAGGAGAAAGCTACAAAAGTCTATGATATTACATTTTTAGAAGCCCGTACCAAATTTCTTCTAAACCATCTAAACTAGTTAGACAGAAAAGAACAGCAGGAACACAGAAAAATCTTCAAAGATTACTACATAATGCAAAGTTGGCAAGCGGTTAATCTGCATCTCAGCTTGTTGACTGCTTTGTACAGTAAGAGCTTTATGCTTATACTTTATATAAAAAATTGATTATGGATAACTGAGGCTATGTTTGATTTAGGACATGAAAAAGCATGCAAATCAGATATCAGTCTTAGGAGCCCATAGAAGAGTCCTCTAGATCCCCTGCATCAGGAGTGATTCTTGGCCCATCTTGATCACTCCTTTGGATTATCTCAGATTCCAACTAGTTGGGAGGCGGGGGCCTAGGTTGTGGGCAATGTCTTGGAGTAGGGTGATCAGAATCATCATTGCCCATTGCATTTCCACCAGCTTGATATGCATGCCTTTTCGGTGGATTAGGGAAGAAGTCCATTTGAAATCTCTCCTTATACATATGTTGATGGACTAGCTCTCCTAGAAGAATATTTTTAATAGCGAATCTGTTTGTGTTGCTGGTGAAACACATCGGCCAAGTACATAATACATTTGTCCATGTTAGCAAATGTCTCATCCAATTGAGGGTTCTCAACTCATGTATCCCTATAATGTCACTGAGGCCTCTTAGAGTGCTGTCCATGGCACTCAATTCTTTAATCATGGCTATTGTCCTTTGGTTGGTTCTTATCTCATGTATAGTTTTGTTGACGACCCCATCATCAGGATTGTGATTCACAAATTGAGGGACATGGTGGATTTCCTGATCACAGCCACCATGCTTATGGGGAGAAGGAATGGAAGTAGTGGAATGGTTCATGTGAGGAGCTTGAGTATTCCTTGGGGCCGAGCTAGTGTTAGAATGCGAAGGGGTTAATCGCCTAAGGGCTTCAAATAAGTTGACCTTAGTGGTTTATGTGGGATAAAGGGGAGAGTGATTTGGTATGAAAACACTGCCTTGAACATCACATTATTTCTTTGTTCCGGTGCGTTCGACACCACCAATTTTCTCATTTCTCAATATGTTTGTTCATAGTGTGAAAAACATGTGCCTTATACATCCTAGACACGTAGAGCTATACTTGCCATTGTAAACACATTAACAAGCATGTTCCACAACATCATCGACATCTACAATAATCAACTACTTATCCATATACTTCTGATTTGCCAAAAAATCAACCTTCGTAGGAGAATTGAATGTAGACTAATGCAGATTGCCTTGAGCTTTTCTTTTTTTACCTTAGCACTATTATATATTTTATGAGTTATGTCTTTGCTTTTACCAATTTCTTTGCAATGACAGCCTTTTGTAGCTGTGGCATGAATCTTGACATTGTGTTTCTTGCACATTGGGGCAAGTATCCTGGATTTATCATGATGAATACCAGATCTTGCAGGTGATTTAAAGTGAAAGCTATCCTTAGGCTTGAAGGATTGTCTTTGTGTAATGTCCCCATTCCTACGCCAAAGGCCTAAAGGCTTATTTTCGTCTTAGCTTTGGTCATACCCAAGAGGCTAGATACATTGGAGACTATTGGTTATGGTTTTATTTTGTTACGTTATATTTTGTCATTGACTTAAGTGATGGGCGACTAGGTGGTACTTTATGTTCTATATTGGGACAACTAAAGTTTATTTTTTAGTATGTGCACTATAAAGTCACTTAAGTTCTTTTTATGCATATGGAAATTTCCCAAAGTGGTCAATGAGGGTTTATTGGAGGAAAAAGGCTATAAATATTCGTTTGGGGTCTTTCGGAGATGATTCACACATTCAACTATTTCAGCTATAGCTATTTTCATCCTTTTTGCTTGTGGAGGTCGATTCTCGCAAGATCCCCACTTCGGTGGTGATAGATCCATCCTTAGATGGTAGAACATTCTTCAAAGGAGGGTTTCCAATCCATATCCCTAGCTTGTTCGCACGGTTCAATTTTTTGGATGAAATTTGTAGAATTAATCAAAGATTCATATTCATAGGACAACCATTCTTCAACAAGGTTTTCATTTATTTTCAGATTTGGGGCTGTTGGGTGTCTCCCACAGGTGGAGTGAACTACTTGGGAAATTCGGAAGCATTTTGAAAAGGTTTCCGTGGCACGTTTCTCGGAGATTTCAGATCTAGAGCTTGTTATCGTCATATTGATGCCATTGAAAATTATTCCAGTCGTTTTCTGTTGATATTCCAAAGTTTATCGTCACGTCTTTTTCCTCATTTTCTGTCATAAAATTAATAAAATAAATTCGAGTTGGCCATTAAAAATTATTTCTCAGTTGTTTATTGTTCTCTATATTTTTCTACATCTTTTGAAGCTTTTGGGTATTGTTTTTTTAATGATTAAACGCTTTTGACCGGAGCTATGAACCGGGGGTTAGGGACCCCACCCTTACAAAGGAGAAGTAGAGGAAAGAGAAAGGAGGGAAGGAAACCGTAGCCTAAAGGACGGAAGAGCACAAAGGATTGGAAGAGTGCAGGAGAGAGAAGACCCGCCGAGTGAAGAGATCAGAGGAGGTTAGAGGCGAAAGAAAGCACAAAAGCAGATGAGCAGAGGAGAAGTAAGGCCAACAAACACCCGCGAACACCAAAACCAACGAGAACCCAAGGGCTTCAACCAATGGGAGCGCCGACGCGGGATTGGCTACTCTGAGCAGGAGACGGAAGTTAGCGCTAGTGTGGTCCCGTAGCTCGTTCAAATTATCAATCGCCGAGTGGACTGGGAAACGCGCTGCATCAACATCTATAGAAGGGAGAAGCCTGTGGTCGAGTCGACCATACACGAAAAGAGAGTCCACGTTTTGAGCATAGTGCAGCAGATCCCGATATTGACTGCATAACCATTGGATCCCACGACCAGACCCCAATGCCAACTCGTCAACCTCTTCAACCCACAACAGAGGATCGGGAAGGGAGAAGTCCACTAATTCGTCATGAAGACCCACACGATGCACTGGATAAATCAAGTCATCAGCAACAAACTCCACGACTGACGGGACAAGGTGGATCAATAAACAGAAGGAAACAAATGCCGCAACAATATCCGAATCAGTCCGAGCACGTCGCGAATTGAACCGAAGGAATCACCGAGAATATTTTCAATGGCTTCGGCTTCTCGGGAGGATGAATGCCTGAAAATCTCTTAAAGGCGGTTTCGATCAATTTCTGCAGAGAGAGTTTTCCTTGGACTCATGGAGGGAAATGAAAGGAAAGCCTAGGAATGCCATGGGAGAATGAACCAGGAAGGCAAGGATAGGAAAAAAGAGAGGGAACCAACGACAAAATTTAAAGAGAAAAGACACGAGAGAACATCAGTAGAACTGCAGCTAGTCGTCCTTCCCTTCGTGTGAGATGATGGAGGAAAATCCATTCCAATCTCTCGCATTGCTTGAGATTTTGACGGCGGTTGGGAAATCAATGGCATAATTAGCAAGGAAGTCGGCAGTAGAGTTGGCTTCACGGTACGTGTGAAAGATGTACCATTTGCTTATTTTCCCGAGCTATAAGAGGATGTTGGAGATGAATGTGTTTAAATACCACGAAAGGGCCAACCCTTTGACTATGGCCTGAATGATGATTTGTGAGTCCCTTTCAATATATAAAGTCACTGTCACTGCCAATTTCACTCCTTCCAAAAGGGCTTGTGCTTCGGCCAGGTTACAAGAGCAATCACGAAGTGGAAAGGAGCTAGCAGAGATGAGAGAACCACTAGCACTTCTGAGAACACAACCAACACCGGACTTACCTAGATTACCTCTGGAGGCACCATCAAAGTTCAATTTCAAGGAACCATGGAGGAGGAGGCCTCCATCTAACATTTTTCCTTCTCAAGAGTTTTTCCACTTGGGATAGACCACGACTGATAATCGACCTAGGTTTAGGAATTTTAATAAGCGGCCATGCTTTCCTGATTTCAGCATCTCGAGAGGAGAAAAGAGGATTATTGATGTTGTGTTTACTAGACATTTTCAGAAATAGCCACTTCCAATTTGGGTTTTATAAAAGGCGGAAGATCTCGAAAAAATCCTAAAATACGATGATTTTGCTCCCACCAAATATGCCAAATCAGAAAGAAGGGAGCTATAGACCAAATGGAACTGAGGGAGCTCTGATAGTCCAACTTAGGCCAAGCATGAAGGGAATCTTTAATATTGTTACAGGGAGCCTAGGCTAGGTTGAGCTTACCGAGGAGCCAATTCCAACCCTTAACAACAAAAGAACAAAAAAGGAGGAGGTGATCAATATCTTCTTCTTCTTTGCCACAAAGAACACACTTTGATGGACCAACGTATCCCCAGGTTCTCCTGTGAAGTTGAGTTAGAATTTTTTTTAGAACCAACCAGCCAAAAATAGCCACTTTGGGGAGGAGTTTAGAATTCCAGCAACCAGACCAACTAGGAGCCCCTTTTCTGATAGTAGAATAAGTTTGAAATAACCCTCTTTAATAGAGTAAATGCCAGAAGATGGGCCTAACCAAAGAAGATGGTCCTCGAGTCCTTGAAGGAAGTTTGGCGAGAGGAGAGGGCCTCCGAGAAGGAGGAAACTTCATAGGAAGAAGCGCCGAGGGTGGCAATATCCTTCCAGAGCCAGGAGGGAGAGCCGTCAGGATGAGGAAAGCCATAATCTGCTACTTTGTTACCCCAAACTACCTTGGAAACGTTCATGACCCTATTGAGAATGGGATTAAGATTAAGAGGAGCATGACCATTCCAACTGTCCTCCCAAAAATTGGCAAGAGAACCATTGTTGACGTGCCAAGAAACAAAATCAACAATAAGAAATCTGCATTTACAAATGAAGTTCCAAATATGCGAACCTTTAGGAAGTTCTTCACTAGAGAAGGAGATCAGGACGACCAACCTCCAAGTATTTATAAGAAAGAACCTGAAAGACCAACCTCTTGGAATCTAAAATGAAATTCCAGACAAGTTTAGCACTAAGAGCCATGTTCTGAAGGGCCAAATCAACAATCCCCAGACCGCCAGAGGATTTAGGGAGTTTGACATCATCCCATTTTACCAAATGAAATTTTCTCTCGTTGTTATTCCCCTGTCCATAAGGGACCTACAATTTTCTCGAATTTGACCAGGACAAATTTGGGAATCAACAGAACCGAGAGCATATAGATAGGAAGAGTGCTAAGGACCATTTTAATCAGAAGATCTCTTCGGCAAGAGTAAGCCATTTCCCTTTCCAAGATTGCAATCGCAACGATAAAGAATGTAGGAGATCATCCCATAGGGAGGCTTTCCCATTGCGAAAAAAGGAATACCCAGGTATTTATGAGGGAGTGAGTGACAACAACAATGCCCAAAATCTCCCTAATTCTTCACTGCAATCAAAGAGAAATGTTAAAAAAGAAGATAACAGATTTATGAAAGTTGATTACCTGTCCAACAGCTTTAGAATAGGAATTCAGAATATTATCCAAAGCTCTAGCTTCTGGAATGGTAGCAGAACCAAAGAGGAAGGTATCATCTGCAAACTGCTGATGAGAGAGAGGAGGCAGATTAGCAGTTAAGGTAATACCAGATAAAGAACCTTGAGCAATCGCCGATTTGATTCCTCTGCTCAGAGCCTCAGCAACAAGAATGAAAAGGAAGGAAGATAGGGGGTCGCCTTGTCTTAAACCCCTACTGTTGTTGAAAAACCCTTCCGCTGAACCATTGATCGGAGAGAAAGAAACTGGTGGTAGAGATGCAGTTGAAAATCCAATTACAAAAATGATTACAGAAACCCATATGCTGGAGGGATTTAAGCAAAAATCTCTAGTTGATTCGGTCGTAAGCTTTACTAAAGTCCAATTTAATCATCATTCTAGGACGAGAGGACAAATGCAAGGAGTGGATAATCTCGTGAGAAATGATAATGCCATCAGTAATAGATCTACCAAGAATAAAACCACTTTGTTCTTGAGCGATGAGCTTGTGCAAAAGAGGACTCAATCTGGAAGCGATAGCCTTGGAGATGATTTTATAAAAGTATTACAGAGAGAGATGGGGCGAAAATCATCAAGCTTTTCAGCTGGGTTTTTTTAGGAAACATACAAATAAAGGTGTGATTCAAAACACCTAAGATCTTCCCAGTTCTTCTAGATTCTTCAATAGCTTGCCAAACATCATCACCAATGACACTCCAAAATCTTGATAGAAGGTGGCCGGGAAGCCGTCCGGACCAGGGGCTTTATCTCTTTCCATAGAAAAGGTTATACAACGAACTTCTTCTTTGGAGAAGGGGGAAAGAAGCTTAGCATTGTCGGCGTCATGAATCAGCTTTTGAGATTGAGCCAAGAAGGGATGCTGAAAAGCCAAAGAAGAGCAAGATTCATCATCATAAGCTTTTGAAAGTATGACACCATTTCTTCTTTAATGAGAGGTTGGGTAGAAATCTGCATGCCGTCATCCAATTTCAGAGAGGAGATATAGTTTAAATTTCTTCCGGCTTTTACCGATGCATGGAAAAATTGTGTTTTTCCCCATCATGCATCCAAGTTTCTCTTGATTTTTGTCTCCAATATGTTTCTTCTTTTAAAAAAAGATCACCAAGTTCACTAAGAAGAGATTTTTCTTTAATGAATTCCTCTTGCTCATACCATTTCTAAAAACAAATTCATTAAGAGCACGAATCTCTTTTTCAACTCTCACTTTTTCTTGAAAAATATTTTTAAAGAAGAGGCATTCCATGCAAGCATCTGAGTTTTAAGCAAAGAGAGTTTTTAGAAAGGATAAACATCCTAGTACCAGAAACAAAAAAAGATGCCCACCAATTTTTGACAAGGTCCCGAAAAGCAGGGTCCTGCATCCACATAGATTCGAACTTGAAAGGAGATCAGCGAGGGGGAGCATCAAACTTGATATTGAGAGAGATGGGGAAATGATCAGAGCTAGATAAGGGAATAACAAAACAGTCAAGAAGAAAATTTTGCTGAAACCAATCCTCGATACCGAAAAAGTGGTCAACTCTACCGCCATATAAACCAAACCCGAGACGTCGATTGTTCCATGTGAACCAACCAGAGCAAGTTCAACGTCCAACATTCTAGCATCTTCAACAAAAGAGATAAAATCAATTTGAGATCACGGCTGCCAGCGAATTCCGCCACACTTATCTTTATCCGAAAGAGTTGCGTTGAAATCTCCAGCAATGATAATTTTAGAATCAATGAAAGATCTAAGAGCATCTAAAACCTTGGTCCAGATTTCACGTTTTTATAGGATTATTCGGACCATAGACATTACAAAGAAAAAAAGACTCATCAGAATGTTTCAAGCGAACCTTACACCATTGGAAGCTAGGGCAATCCGAAAGAGGATCGATTAAACAAATACTAGCCTTCCAAAATATACCCAAACCGCCTGAGGCACCATCCGAATCGACAAAAAGGCCATCCCAGCCTTTCCAGCTGCGAAACCAACCAGCAAGACAATCAACACTAGACATCTTGGTCTCTTGAATTAAACAAATTGACACATCTAAATCTGAAACATAGCGCCTAAGCAGACGTTGCTTGTTAGGGGCATTAAGACCCCTAACATTCCAAGATAGGATATTCATCCTTTCTTCAGAGAGGACTCGCCTCTCCTACTTGAAGATGGAAAGAATGAACGAAGTTGAAGTTGTTTGCCAGCAACAATCTCCTTTTGTGAAAGACGAGCTTTGATGGTCTTCCAGGAGGAAACTTCGGTCCCAAATCAATGCGTAAGATTGTTGGAGTAGGAAGAATGGAACCCTGCATGAGATTTGGTCGCTTCAAAATCTTGATCCGCCTCTGAGTCGCTAGAAACTTCCGCCACTCCATCAACTCTTTGACTAACTATTTCTTCTTTTTCACTTACCCATTGCTCCAAGGAAGCAACATCAGAGCCAAGCCCTAAGACGAGTCCTTCTTGAAACAGGGAAAGGATACGGGTAGAGTCTTGAACCATTGACGCAATTTCCTTAACCAAGGAGATGGTATTTGGATCGAGAGATAAAGGCTCAAAGGCCGAGCATTACAGATTGAAACCAATTTGGAACCGGGAACCAAAAGGAGAAGATGGAACCGAGGCCTCAACCGGCAAAGGGGAAACTTTCTTTTTCCATATGGCGAAACTTGAGGTGGGAAGATTTTTGCAATCTTTTTGAAAATGGCCCGGCTGTTTGCACAAAAACAACTATCGAAATCGACTCATATTCGACCTTCTGGACCCATTTCCCGCTGGAGGAGGAGATCACAATGAAGTCTTGCAGTTTTTTGGACATATCAATGGAGACACAGACGGCGAAAGAAGAAAGAGAACCTTCAAGAGTAACTGGGTCGATGTGAACAACTCTACCTAGGCTGGAACAAATTTTATTGAGAATGTTAGGATTCCAGTACTCACAGGGCAGAGAGTAAAGCCAAACCTAAACTTGAAAATCATCCATTTCAGCTTGATCAAGATCAAAATGGTGCTCCAGCTATGAATGAGAACCCTTAATCAAAGAATAAGAAGTCTTTCCTCTCAAGGGTGTCGTCTCGCTGTGTTTCGTTGCGAAAAATAACCAAAAAGTATCCTTTAGCCAAGAAGCGATCCGAAGTCCGCTACCCCATTGGGTATCGCACCAACTGCGAATCCCATCCACTAACAAATGGTGACCCATAAATTTTGCAAAAATTGCTCGTTTCCCAAGTAGATTGAGTTGGGAAGAAAGACCGTCTGTGTCATCCAAAGAGACCGACACAAACTCTGCGGGAAGAGAATCATTTTGAACTTGAGCGCTCCCATGTTTGCCGGCCAAATCAGGGACCGGCTCGACCACTCTGGGGCCCAGACGACTGAACAAAGAAGTCGGCAGACCACGCCAGCCAAACGCCCATTGATCACCTTCTGGAATGCATGGAGGAAGGGAACCGTTACGGCGATTGGAATTTGAAAAATTTGCCCGTTTTGTAACAGTTCCCTGTCGTTTTCCTTCCATCATGCTCCCGCTTTCAAAATTTGTCCCCATTCAATCTATTTAACATTGGCTTTTGGGTATTGTTGGAAATGGTTATTTTGGAAGATATAATTTTTTTAGGTTTCTGTACCTTGCTGTCCTAGAAAAATCAGAATTTCAATTTGCAGGTTTTGATAAATTTATGAGTTTTAAAGTTATCCAATAAGGGATATTTCAGTGGTATTAGAGACACCTTTCTTCCGGCCTGCTAGGTAGTGAATGAATGTATATTCTAGGAGGAATACACCTCGAAAAGGTCAAAATATGGCAGATCAGGAAGAGAATGTGGAAGAGCTTAGTGAGGATTTTATGAAGAAAATGTTCATTAGCATGGTGAAACAACAAGAGAACCAACCTCTACTTGAGCCAACTTACATAGAACATGAATTAGATCAGATCTGGGAATAATAGGGAAAAAGGTGAGAGCAGTAATTCAGGGCAGCGATCACCCCATTCTTCTAATAAGCCTTTGAGTCTTCATGAGCCCTCTTTCTTGAAAGATTTTGAAGCGTCACATGTAGGGCAGCCAACAAAGGTGCTTGATGAGGAGTCTTGTTGGGAAAAATACCAATCTTTGAGCGAGGTTTCAGAGATAATATGCCATTTCTAGATTATTGCAGGATGGAGATTGGTAGCAAGCCCAAGAGAGACCATCATACGTCGACACCTAAGTTACAAAAGTCGTTTGGGACAGATTTCTATTCCACACTTTGATGGCTCTAAGAAGTTTACCGCATGGTCATGGTTACTAAAGCTGAAGACCTACTTTGATTTGAACCCCATGCGTGAGGAGGATGCAATTAAGTTTGCAATCCTACATCTTGAGGGAGATGCACATGATTGGTGGCATCATGGACAAGTGACACAAGGCCACATGCACATTGCTACATATTCAAAATTCACACATGGAGGTTAGAGGACAAATTTGATATAGGAGAGATCCTAATAGATTCTTTAGGGAGTTGACTCACTTGAGACACAAGTTCCTTGGATGTGTACATTGCAGATTTTCAGAGACTCTCAGTGATGGTTCTTTATATTTTTGAGATGAGGTTGACTTCATTATTCATAGTAGGGTTAATAGATGCTTTGGCCGGATTTGTGAAGGCATTTGAGCCTCCTTCATTACATGAGGCCATTAGGAGAGCTCAAGATTTGGAGTCGTCTACTCAAAAGTCTAGATTTCCAACTTAGAGTTCAATAGAAAATGCCTCCACCTAGACAGGATGAGAGGAGACAAGACTTGGTTAGGAAGCTAGGCATTGCACCAGAGCTTAGGGAGGAATTGAGGCGAAGAAGCTATGCTTTAAGTGCCGTCGACCATGGGCACCATAATTGGGGAATGGCACGTGGACATAATCTATGAGGATAATGAAGGGCAAGGGTAGTAGACCCACATGATGATTGAGTGCTTTGGGTCTACGAGGACAATGATGACGAGGGAGAGGAGGTAGTAGACCCTCATGAGCATGATGACAATGATGCTTTGGATAGTGCAGGTGTTGAGACTACGTAGAGGAGACTTTTCCCACTAAGACCATAGCTACATTATCTAGTACCCCCAGTTCAAGGCATTCAGGGTTCGAGGAGTCATGTAGGACTAGAGTGTGGTAGTGCTTATTGATAGTTATTGATGCCACTATGGTAGAGAGATGAGGTCTACAGGCAGAAGACTTCGAGGGCTTCAATGTTGTTGCCAATGGGGAGTCCATGAGATGTACACAGAGGATCCCATAGTTGAGCATCACTATGGGTAACTATATAGTTACCGATGATTTCTATATTGTTGGTATTAGAGAGACCAACATAGTGCTTGGAGTGCAGTGGTTCCACTCACTTGGTGAGTTTCGGACTAACTTTCAGACGATGGAGCTGAAGTTTAAGTCCGATGGTAGGAATGTGGTCTTGAGAGGATTATCTTCAGATGCACCCAGAGTTGTCACAACCAAACGGATGGAGAGGATATTCAGGCACAATGATGTGGATTGGGCAGTTCAGTGCTTGGTTTCGACCAAGAATTCAAGCGAGGATAAACCAGAGTATCATGTTGATGTCCGGCTCTCTACTGGACAAGCACAACGTAATTTTCATTGATATACCTCCGGAACCTCCGATAGATGATTTGTCTCATGTGATCGAACTTGAGGAGGAGTTTTGTCACAAAAAATACCCCAATCGGTTTAAGGATGAGGGCTTGAAAGATAATATGCCATTTCGTGATCTTCAGACATGGACATATTAGGTACTGCTTTGCTTCTTCTCGGGGAAGCCCAAGAGAGACCATCATCCTAACAAAATGATCTTCTATTTAGCATAAATGGCGTTCATATTACATTTCTATTCCACATAGCCATGAGGACTACAAATTTTCCTAATAAATCAAGTAGGTACAAAAAAAGAACCTATTTTGAATAACCCCATGGGTGTAACAAACATATAAAAATAATCCCATTCTTTAACTACCCACTTTCGATGGGCATTGGACATAATAAATGTTTTCCTAACATTCCCCCCTTATTGTGAAGGGCAAAGCCCACTCCATATTAGGTCTACGAGACCTGATTTCACGATCAGTGATTTTCCTTTAGACCCTATCACAAACCAAATGATGCTTTGGATAGTGGATGTGGCTAAGAAAAACGAGAGAGGTTTTCCCACTAAGACCATGACTACATTATCTACACCCCTAAGGTTTTGCAAATGGCATTTAGGGTTCGAGGAGTGCCAATGTAGGGGCTCTCATCATAGTAGTGCTTATTACATAGTGGGGCCATCATAGTCAAACATATCATGCCACACATGGTAGAGAGCATTGTGTCATTTCCCCCACAAGACTTGAGGGCTTTAACACATTATTGTTGCTGAAAAAACTAGTCCATGAGATGTAACAAAGGACTCCACACATCATTAAATCATCACTATGGGTAATCTATGGTGACAATTACCGATGATTTCTCCATCCTCCGTTATCCTCCAGACACTCAACAGTAGTCTTTGGGAGCTTAGTAGAATGTCCACTCACTTGGTGAGTTCCGACATATTTCGACGATGGAGTTCCAAGTTTAAGTTCCGATGGTAGGAATGTGGTCTTTTTGACAATTATCTTGACTGCATTGATTGGACAACCAAACATATGGAGAGGAATTCTAAGTTGTCGATGATGTGGATTGCCTAATAATCTATCCTATAGGCATACCAATAATTTTGCGAGGATAGACCGGTATCTGTTGATGTCTAGGTCTATGATAATCACAATGCAATTTTCACCAGGCTTGTATACCTCCGGGTGTAATTAGTATCCGGATAGAGGATGTGAGGATGTGAGCATGTGATCGAACTTGATTTGTAATGCCCGTGGTCACAAATCCATACCATCAGGTTGATAGTTTAAGGATTGATCTTACCAGGCTGTGAATGACTAATCGTGATCTTCTGTGAGATGGGACATAAATAAAACTCTAATGCATGATTCAAAACTTGATCCTGTCCCTAATGAATGCAAACAATCTTCTATTTGAGATGGATAAATAATTTGGACTTACAATTGCTATCTTATCCATGAGGAAACAACTCATTTCACTAATAAATAGGAATTAGGTACAAACACAACCCAAAATAATCATGGATATCAAACTAATATATTATTGTTTGTACTTTGCAACCTTGAAACAACTGTCACTTGGGATCCCATTACTAACTTGGATTAACACTTTGGAATATATTAACAATAAAGCACTTTGAATAAATGTTTTCCTAACAATCCCCATTATTGTGAACATGGGGAAAACTGCTCCATATTATCAGACCAATCTGATTTCACGCGATCATGTGATTTTCTTTTCGATTATCACAAACCAAAATTTGGTTTACCTTTGGTTAACCAGAAATTAAAACATGTAAGGTGGTTTTCACTGACAACAAAGGTATGTAGTTGATCAAAAACACAAATGGGATCTGAAAATTTTACAAATGGTTTACCTCAGACAACAAAACAACGAATTGTGCCGGGCTGGACTATCTTCGGCTCTCATGAAAAGAATAGTTGCTCTTCAGATTACATCTCGGAATCCATCATAGCTGCAAACATATCATTCCAAATACAAACTCAAAACCACATTGTTTCATTTCCCCCACAATGTGAAGTTTGGAGATAACATATTCTTCAAAACTGAAAAAACTAACACTCTGAAAATGAGAGACCAGAAATTAACACTCACACACGTCACCAAATCAGTTGAGTCCCCATCGACAACAAAGAGAGTATGTTGGTTTTTCTCCATCCTCCATGTATCCTCAATTTGCGATGGATCTGAGAATCTAGACAATGTTTGGTTCTTTGCAAGTTTGAAACAACTGTCACTTGGGAAGATAGCTTAGCTGGTTAGGATCAACACTCACTTTGGAATCTATAGACAACAAATGCATATGATTTGAAAAACTGATTATGCATCTAATCTAATCGAGCTTGATGATTGTTTTAAATAAAAACTCAAAATCAGATTCAATTGATCTCAATTCACGCAAATGATGATTGGAGATGTACACTCGAAGTCGGTGAGGACGTTGAGATGCAGCTGAGAGACCAGAAATTAAAACATGCCGTTGGTTGAGTCACTGACAACAGAGAAGTATGTAGGTCTACAAGTCGATCCACGAATGTGGATCTGAGAGGTCTACAACAACTATTCATGATCAGACAACAAAACGACTTGAATCGACGAGCGGGCTGGACTATAGACAACATATGCATGAAAAGAATACAACCGATTATGATCTCAAGTAATAATAGCTGTGCATTGTTTTTAAATAAAAAACTCAAAACCACATTCCTTGAACTTCAATTCACGAACCAATAGACGATCGCTTGACAACTTGATGGCAAGACTATACCAAATGCAGACCTCATGTGAATTTGGAGATAAACGCAGTTCTACATGAATGTTGGCTCTGCTTGAAATGGTCTGCAACAAACACAATGTTTGCTTGGATCTGTCACATGGGCCTCAAACCTCCTTTGCTTTGATGGCAAAATGAAGGTACAGACAGAAATTGTCACTAACAAAATGATCTTCTATTTAGCATAAATGCTGCATATTACAATGGCTATTATATAGCCACAAGGACAACAAACTCACTTCCTAATAAATAGGAAGTAGGTACAACAAAGAACCGGAATAATCACAGGTATAACAAACATATATTATTGTTATACTATACAACAATAATCCCATTACTAACTACTCACTAACAATATATTAACGAGAGCACTAATAAATGTTTTCCTTCTTCGGTAGTTTTGGTGAGGAAAGACAAAACCATGCGGGTGTGTGTAGATTACCATGCCTTGGAGAAGAAAACCATTAAGAATAAGTATCCCGTGCCTCACATTGATGAGTTGATGGATGAGCTTGGTGTCCCCCATATTTCATCCTGAAATCTGCGACTACCCTATCCGAATTTTTCGTACTTTTAAAATAATGGGTCGTTTTGTGTTTTTATTGCTGAAAGTTCTTGTATTGCGTCAAGATATTCCCAAAGAGCCATATTAGCCTTTTTGCCAAATATCCGGATGCCCAAAATTGTTATATTGTGTCGTTGGGATTTATCTGCATGGAAATTTGTATTTAATTATTTTGAGCCCGTTTGAAGCAATTTGCGCTCTGTTTTAATCCCGTTGTGATCGAACATATTATTACTCCTATGTACCCTAGTAAGGGTTTTAACTTGGAATAAGTTTTGGGCTTTATTTATGACTTTTGGCAATTTTTCGTGTTTTTGTGTTGTCCGTTTCGTTTCATGAAATTTTCTCGGACCAATTCCTTTGCTGTGTTAGCCCGATTTTTGGCTGGAGCGCTGGAAAACATATACACACGTTATGCCGGAGGAAGTCGCCATCGAGGTCCGGAGTTCACTGGAAATGGCGAAGTCGTGCAATAAAAAAGCCCCTGGGGTTGGGCACATTTTTGGAAAACAAAGGATTTAAGTTGCAGTGGGAAAAATAGAAAGCGACGCGGTGGGAGATTTTATTGCTACCTTGGGGTACTTTTTCCCATGATGGATAAGTCACTTAAGCTACGGTGGAAAAATAGAGCAGCGCGGGGTAGGTGGGATTTTATTGCACGCTTACAGGGGTAAAAATTCCCATGGTGAAATAAAAGAAAAGTGACTTAAGTGAAATCGTGGGATTTTATTGCCTGCCTTGCAGGGTAAATAATCCCATTGTCAAAGTCAAATCACTTAAGTGGATCATGGGATTTCCGGGCTGCCTTGCAGGGTAAAGAATCCCATTGCCATAAATTCTTAAAAATAGAATTCTATTATGCAAAAAAGTGTGCCCCCTTTGGAGAGAAGAAGGCAGCCTTTAAGTGGATTAAATTAATTATTTCTCCTTCTAAAATAGGCGCCCAAGCATGGAAGAAAGTCAACAAAGCAAAGGGGAATAAAAGAAATAGAATTAAATGGTCTAAAATTAAATAAATTAATTTATTTAATGGCTGCCCCCTTCATGACAAAAAGTGCGCCCCTTTTGGGAAAGATATAATGCTTTTTAAAGCATTAAATGATTAAATTAAATTCTATTTTCAGTGGCTATGGTCAAAGCACACTGTGAAGCTTGAGTGAAGTGAAGAGTGGATGATTAAATTGAATTAATTTAATTTATTGGATGGCTGTCCTTAAACATGCTATTTTTACACACCAGTTAAAGAGGAGAGCATGATTTTTAATTAATTAATTGCCAGGAATAAGAAAGACAATTATTAATTATGGAATTATGAGGGTTATATAAGCATGGGCTGTCATAAGGGTGAATTAATTAATTCACAGGTAAAGAATTGCAGCCAAGAGGAAAAGTGTGTCCCATTTGAAGAGGATTTTTGCTTAGACAAAGGTGAAAACAAGGCTAAAAACTTCCAATTTTGGCACATGAATTGAAGGAGGTTGATTTGTGTCTGCATAATTGTTTGCATAAGTGTTACAGTGTGCTCAAGTGTTGTTGGAAAAATTCATGCTCTCTTTGTGTGCAAATAAAACATCAATTTTTGGGCAAAGCGAGGCTTGAAAAGTGCAGATTTTTACAATTAAAATTCACTATTCATGCTCCGATGGCCATTTTTGTCTAAATTAATTGCAAGAATTCAATACAGTGCTTTACTGAAAAGAAAAATAGCTCTAATCAATGTCCAATACATTGAATATATCCTCCGAATCTGAAGAATTATCCAGATCCGCACCAGTATTGAAGAAATCCGGCCAAGTAAGAAGAAAAAGAATTATTTAGACAAAGATAGACAAAGCCATGGCAAAGTGAGATGAAAAAGAAAGCACAACGAGTCATGCATTGCTTATAAACTTGCTGACATAGGAGACACAAGATCTAGGTCCGAACCTCTTTCCGAATTGATTGATAGATCCAGAGCTGGAAAGACTTCACTCATGCGTGTGGTTAAAAGCAGTGGAACTATTCGAGCCAGCAGCCTTTTCCATACACAAATTGCTTGAAATTTGTTATGGAGTGCGCTAGATCTTACCATCCTTCATCTAGATTAGTGCGAGATGCTACGGGAAAACAATAATTTGGTTGGACGCAGAGTTCATCAATTATTGTTTGAAGATTCCGGTGCGAAAGGTGGTGACTTCCATTAGCCTTCAGGATGCCGGCAGTAGGTGGGATAAGCATAGAGTTGATTGCGTGAGCATAATGAACGCAGATACATGAAGAAGCCCAGATCTCCTTCTAAGTTCCCAAGAACTCTTCCGCAGTCCAATTTGGTGCAGGAGGTCGATGATATTGTCAAATTGTTATGCAGGATTAATGGCGAGGTGAATGCTTACACTTTCCGTACATGGATGTATGCTTTCATCAGGACCATTGAAGTCAACAAGGTTGATTCCATAATCAATTGGTCGGAAATTATTAGTGACAACATTGGTGAGCAACTCCGGAACGTGAAGCGTACTTTTAACTTCAAAATGACTTCCTACTTGGTGTACGCTGCAGCTTCACAAGGCATCTTCTCCAAGCTGGATAGATGTGGTGTTCTTTCTAAGGACCCCATTTTCGAGTGCTACCCACAGCTTACTGTACCTGCGTGCGAGAAGGATTTCAAAGTGGTCAATGATGGATTCTTCTATGATTTCATTTGCAGGCTAGACAAGGACCTAAAGGCCAACAGGTAAGCAAAGAAGCGTGGGAAGCCGTATCCAAGATTGACAGTCTATTCATTCAGTTTGCAGATTTCACATACCTCAGGGTTACGGGCTTTTCTGGAGAACCAATAAAGATGCCCAGATATCCGAATGATAGATTGATTGCCATGGAGCTGAGCAGGCAACTTGTGGAGATACACGACCTTCAGTCAAAACGACACAAGTCTACGGGCTTCTTTCCAATCACTGTGGACATTATAGCTGCCAGAGCATTCATAGAGCTCGAGGGATGGAGACGCAGATGTTATCCGAGTATGAGCAAGAGTTCTTCATGGCACGGTTGAACTTCGATCCATTTGGAGTAGCCGGGAAGACAATCTCCCAGGAGTACACACACGTGCCTTCATTGGAGGATTTCTGGATGAAGTGCAAAAGTGAGTAGGAGATCAGAAAGAAGGATTTCAGCAGGTTATCAGCAAAGCAAGTGTTCGACTTTGGACTAGCACGGATACCTGCGGATCTTAAAGATGATGGGAATGTGTTACTTGATACTTACCATCAAATGGGAGGAGATAGAGCCGTACTTCAGGATAACGTAGGAGGCTGCAACACGATTGAAGAAAGGTCTGGCACTGTTTTGGTGAATACTTCAAATTGGTTGCTAACGAAGGATATTGCCTTGATGAAGCATTGATGAATCAAGTCACGGCAACTTCGGCGCAAGAGATTCCCTCAAGCGGAAACACGAGGAGAAAGCAACAGAAGGTCCGAGAAGTTGAAAGTACATAGAAGATCTCAATCAAAGGAGAAGATCACTTCTACGACCATGGCTTTAGCTCCGGCTTCTCCAGAACCAAGTACTTCACCAACTATTGCACCGCAACAGGATACTTCCATGCCTCTACTGAATCCGGCGACATTCATCTTCTCTCCTCAGCCACTCCGTTCATCACCTGTTCTAGAGAGACGTTAAAGTTGCAGATGGCGGAGTTCGAAAGAGCTTTGTCCTTGGATGATTCAGAAGATGGCAACCATAACACTGTGGCACTTTCTGATGGAGAGGATGCAGAGCGGGAGATGGTAGTGCACTCAACGACTTCTCATTCTCCGAGAAGTAACTTCTCGGAATGGTTGGCTTCGCAGTTGGTTCCAGAAGCGAGAGTGGAGATGAACTTGGAAGAACACGACTTGCAACTACTCCGAGCCTAGGCAGAAAGGACAGAAGGCCTAAAGTTACTAAGGCAACTTCTAGGTTGATCATCGAGAATCGGGCGGTTTCTTTGAGATATCGTTACAGGCAAGGGAAGGAGGATGAGATCACGGCGACGAAGATGTGACAAGAACTGCAGTACCCTCGGTCAAGCCACCACAGAAGGATTGAAGCAGATACACAGAGACATTGATAGATGCTCTATTCCTTAGGCTTGACAGTGAAAAGGCGGAGAAAGACGAGCTTCAGAAGCAAGTATCTCAATTGTGCGAGATCATAGCCAAGGTTGCTAAACCTTCCATTCAGCCCATTTCAGAGCAGGTGAGTGATCATCTTATGTAGGAAATGGAGGATGCAAGCAATCAAGTAAAAGCTATTGACGAATGGAAAAATTTGATTATTCGTCAAGCTTCGTGACTCGGAGAAGTGCCAACCCGCTTCCGAAGGTTATGAATGATGCAGCAAATCAGCTGAAGCAACTGGTGATGAGCATAGTAGACATGAACACAGTTGCTGAGAGTAACCTGAGTACTTTGGCCGAAATCAACAAGTTGCCGAGAGATGTATTGGTTGCGGAGCAGATTGTACCGGACGGATCAGTTGAGAAGGGGAAGCAGCTGGAGTTTGCAGTATCTTTCCGTTTGGAGATCTGCAGAGTTTTGCTGAAGAGGATGCAGACACTTGAGAGTAGGACATCATCCTTACCAGACAGTATCATTTCTTTCACTGAGGAGAAAGTGGACGGGAATGTTACTTCATACGTGCGGATCGTTCCTAGCAAAGTACCTAATTCCCTGGAAGGGTCTCTTCTGATGGTACAAAAGAGAATTGATAAAGCTACTAAGCCTTTCATGATGAATTCTATTAGTAGAGGCCGGGGCGCAGTGGCGAGATATTGCAAGGTTCGGGTCAAGCTTGGAAGATGTGGAAGAGTGCATCAAAGTGTTGAAAGAAGGATTGTTGCGAGTTTAGGACAAAGAAGGAAGCAAAGCATAAAAACAAATGAAAAGATGTTTGAATCACATATTCGATAAGTATATCCGATATCGTAACAAAAAGAAGACAAATGTTACGGTGACGTGACTTCTTCTATTTTCTATGTTCCCGGATGAAATTGTAAGACTTTCACGATGAATTATGTTAGTAGATTGGTGGGTCTCTTCGATGGTACAAAAGAGAATTGATAAAGCTACTAAGCCTTTCACGATGAATTCTATTAGTAGACTGGTGGCGCTGCAAGCAAATATTGCAAGGTTCGGGCCAAGCTTGGAAGATGTGGAAGTGTGCATCAAAGTGTTGAAAGAAGGATTGCTGCAGATTTAGGACGAGAGAAGGAAGCAAAGGCTAAAAGCAGATCGAAAGATCTTTGAATCACATGTTCGACAAGTATATCCGATATTAGAACAAAAAAGAAGACATAAATGTTACAAAACTGACATGACTTCTTCTATTTTCTATGTTCCCGGATGAAATTGTAAGACTTTTAAGTTATTGGTTTCACAACCATTGCTTAAAGTTATGTGGAACAATTCTATTAGTTAAGTGATATATGCGTCACTTAAGGAGAAGTTAGTTGAGGATGATTGCAAATGTTATCTTTACTTGTTGTTTATGTTTCAGTCGATTAGATTTTCCATTTGTACTTTTCTTCCTACATTCTATAAGTAGGAGAAGAACCTTTGGGTTAAGAGGCGAATTTGTGTTAAGCAACAACCTTGTGTTCCAGGACTTTGTCTTTGAAACCCTTGAGAGCCACTTGAAGCAAAGGAATATACAGGAGCAAGTTTTCGGAGAACTTTGTGTCACGGTGTATTGTGTTTCTTGCTTTTTATCTTTAGATCTTTTAGTAAACTTTGTGTTATTTCAGATCTAGATCTAGAGCTACTTTTGCTTATAATTTTGTGTTTATATCTACTGGTTTCTTCTATGTGCATGCAATCAACTCTGTTATCTATTGATTGGGATGCACATCTTCCCCATTTCTTCTCTGTGTTTATATAATTCCCTTTCCCTTCTATAAATATTTTTCCTTTCTTTTAAACAACTGCTTACTTGCTGCAGAACTGTTCAGTTATGGTTCATGAACTAAGTAGTTAAAGTAAAACCCCATTTAGATATTAGCATACTTTAATTGACAAATCTGACACGGGAGCCTCACCGGTAAATGAGGGAGATTTATCTCATGACTGCCTAGGTTTTGTGTTATGCAGAAAATCTAGCCAACAGAGCTACATGGTGCAATCTATTTTTTAAAATAGATTTGCGATTTGGATACCATCAAATTAAGGTCAGAGAGGGGGATGTGCAGAAGACAACTTTCAGATGCCACTATGGTCACTTTGAGTTTCTTGTGATGTTGTTTGGATTGTCTAATGCACCCGCTACATTTCAGTCCTGTATGAACCATGTGTTCAACCGCCACCTGCGGAAGTTCGTGTTGGTATTCTTCGATGACATTTTGTCTAGCAAGACATGGGAGGATCACATGAGACATCTTGATGAGATATTGGGTATTCTAGAGGCTAATTCGCTATATGCGAAGGTTTCTAAGTGCAAGTTTGGCATGTTAGAGTTGTTATACTTGGGTCATGTGATTGGTGGGGGCATAGTCAAGGTTGACAGAGCAAAGATTCAGGCAATATTAGAGTAGCCACCGCCAAAGGACTTTCACATAGTTGAGAGGGTTCTTAGGTCTATGCACTTACTACAGGAGGTTTGTGAAGAAATTTTCTCGATTGTGCACTTTTGACAAATTTGACTGAGGGGCTTTTGCTTGGTCGAATCAACATAATAGGTTTTTGATCACCTTAAAGAGGTGATGAGCTCATGTCCAGTTCTTGCATTACCAGATTTCACTTGGCCATTTGTACTCGAGTGTGATGCATCAGGTGAGGGCATTGGATCGGTACTTATGCACGATAGGCATCCCATTAGCTATGAGAGTCGGAAGTTGAGTGATGTGTACTCAATTTATGACAAGGAGATTTTGGCCATTATGCATGTATTGGCCAAATTTAGGCAGTATCTTGTGGGTAGTGAATTTGTGGTTGAGTACAATTACAACAATTTGAGGTTTTCCCGGGGCGATGGATTTCAATGACCGCCAGTAGAGATGGGTGAACAAGGTACAAACTTATGATTTTGACATAGAGTACACAAAAGGTAAGAATAATGTGGTAGCTGATGCATTATCTAGGAGGCCTCACCTTACCTCTATGATTAGTTCTATGTCAGAGGTTTCAGCTGATTGGAAGGCTCACATACTTGTTGAGTATTCCAAAAATCAGTTTGCATGTGAGATCATGGATGACATTATTCAGGATGACAAATATAAATTTTGGATGACCTCATATACTACAAGGATAGGATTTTCCTTGTACCCGAGTCCAAGATGAAGGAGAAGATCCTTCGAGTAGTGCATGATACACCTCTAGAAGGACATCCAGGTATTTTAAGACCTACAAGTACATCAAGAGAGAGATTCGCATGGAAAGGGTTAAAGGATGATGCCCTTAACCATATTAGGGAGTATTTGGTTTGTCAACAAACCAAGGGTGAACATTCTTTTCCAATAGGACTTCTACAACCTCTTCCTATCCTTGAGCGAAATGGGAGAGCATTTGGCGGCTTTCTTCATATCTTGTGGTGTGCTTGCAGTGGAGCATGAAGATGTCTCAGTCAGACTCTTCATTGAGACTCTACATGACTTGGCTGGCGAATGGTTCTATCAGCTAGCTCTTGGCACCATAACCAACTGGGTGACTATGCGTGAGCAATTTTTGAAAAGATTCAAGCTCGCAGAGGACTCTGCAAAGACGTTGATCACTCAACTGATGCAATTGAAGAAAGAGCCAAGCGAGAACATGTGGGACTTTATTGCAAGGTTCCAGAGGATTTTATATAAAATCCCCACTTCTGCCGCATTGAGCGATGAAAATCAAAAGATGTTTTTATAAACGCTCTGTTATGCAAGTTGGATATCAACTGTGAAGGGCAAGACCTGTGAATTTACTTGAAGCACAAAATGTTGGCGTGGAAGTTGAAGATGACTTGATCATGGTTGGAAAACTCAAACAACCATCTCACAAAGGTGATGGAGCTTCTTCAAGTACTTCAAATCCTTTGTTGCAAAGGTTGGCTAATGACATGCTGCAAATCAAGAAGTAGATCTCTCAAGCGGGAATGCGACCCCTTCAAGAATAGCTCCTGCTCGGACCTTTAATGGTCAAAATCAAAATCAAAATCGAAACAGACTTGCTGCTGCACCACAACGGTTGGCAATTGAAGTTGCTCCAAGGAATAACTTGGAAACTAATGAAGAAGATCTCGGCATTGACGAATCATTCGATGATGAAGACTTTGTAGATCCCACTGGTGACTCCAATATTGGTTACCTGACTACGAATTTGACGATGGCTATTATGAATCTTTTGAAGATTCTGATGGTCACACATTTGCGGTGTTCACAAGGTCCCAGACACGCCAAAATGCCGAAGCATCCACAAGCGGCCAAAGAAGAGAAAGAGAAGATCCTAGGCCGGATGTTACTATCTTAAAAAGAGGCAGCCCTCTTCCTTCTTCATTAGCGCCAAAAGATAAATATTCAAATTCTTTTAATTCGCAGCAAAGGGCCAACACACATCCAGCTGAAGCAAGTCAAGCTTTTGACATCATCGATCATATCAAGAAGACCAAGGTCCAAATGTCAGAAGCTGAGTATTTGAGGGCATTTCCTGATCAACTAAATAGATTGGTCAAGTATGTGCAAAGTAATGGTCCCAACCCTTCAACAAATAATACTTCACGGGGTATCTTGTCAAGTCCAAAGATTACTCCTTCAAATAATGCAGCTGCAAGTTCTTCTCCTTCTACTTCTTCTCCTACTACATCGAAAGGATCGAGCCATTCTATGTATCATTGCTTATCAACGGGTACAAATTGAGCAATTGCATTTTGGACTTTGGAGCTTCTGACAACGTCATGCCTGCCAAAGTTGTTGATGCCTTGGGTCTCACATTGACAAAAACCATCGGAAGATGCTATTCAATGGAAAGGCAAGTTCCTCTTGTGGGGCAAATCAAAGATGCACAGGGCAAGATTGCTTCTTTTTCAAACAAGACTGAAAATGACTATCCTTGTGAGACATTCCAGTCTCTTATGGCATCTTGTTAAGTAGAAATTTCTGTAAAGAGATGGGTGGAGAAGTCAAGATGGATTGGTCTTGTGCGCACATACCAATCAAAGGAGTTAATCAGAAGTTAGAACCTGAGAATAAATCCAAGTACACAATATCAAAGTCTGAGGATCCTAGATCTCAGATCTTGTTTCAGGAATATGATCACGGAGTCTATTATCTAGAAATCTTTTTGTGATAGGGGATTTGTTCTTTCTACGATTTCAGCCCTACTAGCAATCTTCACTTAAAAAGAGTTGTGCTTAGGTGTTGAAACCACGGTTCTATGGGCCATACAAGATAATACTCGTGGGTCAGGCATTTGCATATAAGTTTGCACTTCCGAGATCCACAATGTCATTCTTGTTTCGTGCCTCAAAAGGGAAGGTGGACAACATATTGTGCCTTTTACTGATTTATCACCTTTGTATGATGAGGGAAAGCTGGGCTTAAAACGAAAACTATCATTGAGGTGAGGCAAAGGAAGCTTGGAAACATGGTTATTACCGAGTATCTAGTGTGGTGCAAGGATTTACCACTTGAGGATGCTACTTGGGAGGGTGAGCAGATTTTACAACATCTTGGTTTGCATTTGCTTGTGGGCAAGCAAATTTCGGGAAGGGATGACTGTAATGTCCCCATTCTTGCGCTAGAGGTTTATTTTTCCTTAGCTTTGGTTATACCCAAGAGGCTAGAGATGTTTGAGACTATTAGGTATGAGTTTATTTTGTTACCACCTTCACTTTATGTTATATTTCATCGTTGAATTAAGTGATGGGCGACTAGGTGATACTTTATGCTCTATATTGGGACAACTTAAGTGTATTTTTTAGCATGTGCACAATAAAGTCACTTATTTTTATGCATATGGAAATTTCCCAAAGGGGTTGATTAGGGTTTATTGGAGGAAAAAGGTTATAAATATCCCTTTGAGGTCTTTTGGAGATCATTCACACATTCAACTATTTTCAGCTATTTTTTTCACCTTTTTGCTTGTGGAGGTCAGATTCTGCAGGATCCCTAGCTTCGGTGGTGAGAGATCCATCCCTAGCTGGTAGAGCATTCTTCGGTGAGGGTTTCCAATCCATATCCCTAGCTTTTGTTCGCACGGTTCAGATTTTTGGATTAGATTTGGAGAATTAATCAGAGATTCAGATTCAGAGGAGGACAACCATTCTTCAACAAGGGTTTCATTTATTTTCAGATTTGGGGCTGTTGGGTGTCTCCCACAAGTGGAACGACCTACTGGGAAATTTGGGAAGCATTTTGAAGGGTTTCTGTGGTCGTTTCGGATATTTCAAATCTGGAGCTTGTTATCGTCATATTGATGCCTTAGAAAATTATTCTAGTCATTTTCTATTGATATTCTGGAGTTTACAATCAATTGTACTTTTCCTCATTTTCTGTCATGAAATCAATAAAATAAATTCAATGTTGGCCTTTTTTTTTAAAGCTTTTGGGTATTGTTGGAAGTGGTTATTTTGGAAGATATAATTTTTTTAGATTTCTGTACCTTGCTGTCCTGGAAAAATCAGAATTTTAGTTTGCAGGTTTTGATAAATTTCTGAGTTTTAAAGTATATCCAAAAAGGGATATTTCACTTCGATATGTAACACTAGCTATATACTATGGAATATACAAGAAATGAGGAAACTCAATACAAAACAAAATACAAACCCTTTGTTGTAGATCCCAAAGCAACTCGGATTAGATCTGATTGAAAGAACGGGGTTTAGTGATGCTCTTTGTTGGATCCGTTTGATTTGTGAGCTATGGTTGATTTGTGGATGCTCCAAATACTTTGAATGGAAGATAACTAAGCCATGAGCATGAAGATGTGATTTTGATGTGATTTGGGCAACATAACAATATGAAAGATTGATTTGATTCACCAAATAATTGCACAAAATAGTAGCATGAACTCTCAAAGCTTTTGTTGGATGATTTTCAAAGGAAGGATCATTGATTTATAGCTAGGAAAGTGAATCCACAAGTTTAGAATCCACACAGTTGATTTTGACGAAGCATTACAAGTAAGATTGATTTGATTCATGAAATAATTGCACAAAATAAAGCATGAATTCTCAAAGCTTTTGGTATGTGATTTTGAAGGATCATTGTTTTATAGATTCCACAAGTTGAGGAAAGTAAGCCACAGCATTAAGATGTGATTTTGACGTGAAATAGATTGATTTGATTCACCAAATAATTGCACAAAATAGCAACATGAATTCTCAAAGCTTTTGGTATGTGATTTTCAAAGGAAGGATCATTGATTTATAGCTGAGGAAAGTGAATCCACAAGCTAAGTTGTGATTGATTTGATTTGGAGATAACTAAACAAGACTAAGTTGTTTAGTTGAGTTTCTAGATTGATTGAGTAGTCAAACTGATGTTCTAGATTTGCATGAGTGAGTCATGGCTGAGTTGGCAAGGGGTTGCACATGTTTTTGATTTTAATTCCATATCTACTATTTTATTCACCCAAAAAGTGTTGTGAATAGTTGGCTTTTGGAAGAAGGTGGATTGATTTTGGATTGTCATGACTTGGAAGATAGCTTCAGTTAACACATGCATGATTTGAGTCAATTTGAACACATCCTTTTGATTATAATAATGATTTTTAGCTTCAGTCATGACTTTAGTCAACTTGAATTGAGAGGGTGGATAGGATATGAGGATTATTTAATTTATTTAAATGTGGAAGTGGACATGTGGATTTATTTATTTAATTTGATATTTAAATTAGCTAAGGGGGTGATAAGGTGCAATAGAATTAAATAAATTAATTCTAGATAGGGACAATGGATGTAGTGGGATTTTGAACATTTATAATGTGTAGCGGTAATTTGGGGGTGTCTACATTTGCCCCTCTTTAAAGTGTTATTATGGAGTAATAACGCTTTAAAGATAGTAAATGCTTGTAACAAAGGATGGATGATGATATCGAAGTGTAAATGATTACTTGATTTGCCCTGGTGAAGCATTTGGATGCCCTAACGAGTTTGGATTAGTATTGAGGGAGTGCCCCCTTGAGCGGGTGGGAGACACGACAAAGCTGCAACAACCGCTTGATAGGAGAGAGTAGAAGTCACAGACAAGGAGTAAAAGAAATGACCGAGAAAGAAAGTTAGTTGGTCACGAATGCCAAATAGGAGGAATTAGGGTTAGTAGGAGGGTATAAATAGATGGGTGGTAGGGGTAGCAAATATCACAGTTCATTATTGCTATTAGATTCTCTTTTATTTGCCCCTTGAGTGTGGTTTTTGCTTTGAGTTTGGAAAGAGATGGCTCGTTGTTGTGTGTACACATCGTGTAGATCGGGTATGTCGAGAGTTTGGATGAACAACGAACGAGGGCGCAAAGCGGTATGTAGCTCACAAACTTTGCTTATGAGTGTACTTATTGTTGGTTAGATGTAAAAGAAAATTAGAAAATGACGCTAGCGCACACACTTAGGTGTGCTAGAGAATGAAAAGGGATTGCTCAATTTTTAACAAAGTGCATGTTATAATAGAAGAGTATGAGAATGAAAGGGGATTGCTTAAATTTTAACAAAGTGAATGTTAAAATATCAGACTTATAAAATGACAGGGGATTTTGCTTAAATTTTAACAAAGTGAATGTTAAAATATAAGTTAGAAAATGAAAAAGGGTTTTCTTAAATTTTAACAAAGTGAATGTTAAAATATAAAACTTTGAGAATGAAAGGAATCGTGATTATACTTGACCTTGATAAAGTGAATACCAAAGGACAAGTCTTGGATTGAAATGGATTTGCCTAACTTAGGATATGAGTATCCAAAAGAAAAGACTCAAACTTTGATTTGAATCGAATGATTTGCTTAAACATTGGAAAGGGAATCCAAAGAATAAGACTTAAGATGGGAGAAAATCAATGCGGAATGGTTATCCAAATGAATTTGGAAAGTTAAGAGAAAAGAGATTTTTGATGTTGATGATAGATAAGAATGTGGAACACAAACTATGTTTGGTAAAGTCAAGCTTCCTATATATTGGATCGCTCCCTAAATACCAAGTATTATCCAAACGAGCAGCTCAGTACACTCTTTCTAGTCGTCGGCTTTACTTTACCCCCTTGCTCCGCACAAAGAATCAAATCGGGCCGTTACTAAGGATAACCTTGGCTCTAAATATCACGGGTGTACTAGTTAGGTAGGTAGGGGTATCCGTTTCGTTGGCTAGTTCCCTCAAGGTGCCAACTACTTTGGGGTTCTTGTGGTACTCATAATGAGTTTCTGGACCATGTCCATACACTTCCCACGATTAGAGCGGACAAGTAAATCCTTATCCGAACCTCGGCAATGTTTATAAAGTTTATAAAAAGTTTGGTTGGTTTTCTTGATTAAGGCAATTTGTAGTTAAAAGTTTGATTAAATGTTTGGTGTCAAGATTTCACCCTCAAATTTGGGAGTACCCCTTTTAATTTTTTGTTCTTTTCAAATAACAGGTCATGTTTTGTGTTTTGTTTTGCTTTGTTGTTTGCATTGTTGTAAGGTATCCCCAATTGAGAGAGTCATAAAGCCAAATTCGACCAATACCCACATGCCAAAACTCACTCTATCCCTTCTCAATAGGTTTTGTCTGAAAATGTTTTATTTATTTATTTATTAAATAGATAAAGTTCTTTTAAAAAAGTTTGTGCTTGAAGTTAAACCCCGTCATGGATCTCCACACCAATATTACTTTCACATCTAAGTAGAGTTTTCACGCGGGGAAGAGTTTTTACACACTAGTTAATTGGCAAGTTATTTTCGAGCAATTGTCTGACGACTTTTGGCGTGTTTTTCATTTTTTGTTTATTTCTTTTGTGTTTGTTTTCGGTTTTTCTCCATGGTGTATATCTGACAATTCACCTTGGTCTTTTCTTTCGTTCTGCTTAACCAGTTCAATTGCTTGGGGTTTTTGGAAGTCACTCATGGCCTCAGACAAAAGTGAAATCTATTGCGAAGTGCTAATTTTTAATGCAACAGTTTGGAAGCAAGTCACACTTTCCAGAAATGGGTGATTTCTCCGTGCAAAGCCATAAATTCAATTGCTCCATCATCCAGAATTCATGCAGTGATCTAGTGAGGGAATTTTTAGTCCAAGTCGTGGAAGAAAGCTTATGCGAGTCATGATTCTAAGTTGCCTGCTGCCTTGGATTTCCCATGCCAAAATTTGGAAGTCAATTCCAAAGCAAGTCGCATTTTTCTGAAGCTGCTCTGTGGGTCAGAGTTTAACATGACGACTTAAGTGGAAAGTGTGAAACTTGGACCTGCTTGCAGGGTGGAATTTCACATTGCTATGTTTGCTTGTGTGTTTCACACAAAAATTATTTAATTCCAAAACAAGTCGCACTTTTTGCCTACCTGTCTGGGTCAGCGTTTAACACAAATAACTTAAGTGGAAAGTGTGAAACTTGGACCTTCCTGGCAGGGTGGAGTTTAACACAATCACTTAAGTGGAAGGTGTGGAATTAGAAGCTGCTAGGCAGGGTGAATTTTCACATTGCTTTTGCTGCTTTTGTGTGTTTCACACAATTCCTAGCCAAAAATGGCGACTTACTTTGGCATTGCTTGCATGCTTTAAAAGGGATTTAATTTAATTATTTTTGGCAAAGCTTGGCGCCAAAGATAGGGAGAAATTCAAAGCAAGCAAGCATGCTAAAAATAATACAAAGAAGCTTGCTAAAAATAGAGGAAAGAATTGCAAGGAAAAGCATGCTAAAAAAACAAGCTAAATTTGGCAAACTTGGGTGCCCAAATTAAGAGAAAAAACATCTTATTTTTGGAAATTGCTAAAAATGAGAAGAAGCAGTGGGTAAAATTAGCATGCAATTGCCTATATAAGAAGTGGACGCCATAGGTAGAGGGCAATTAATTCTTTTTGTGGAGCTTGCTGCCCTGGAGGATTCTGGCACCAAAGGTTGAAGTTGTGGGCATTAATAAATATTTTTAATTGCCGGGAAGCATCCAATTTTGGCGCCTAGGGTTGGAAAGGCTTTCTTTTTATTATTTTGGTTGTCTACATGTTGATGTGAGTGCATAGGGGAATAAAATAATATTTTTAGCTTGCTTGGCATGCAAGCAAAGTCTGAAAATTGAGGGCAACAGACTTTATAATCGATTTGGTGAAGAAATTGGGCATTCATGCCATGGATTCCATGTTTGTCTGAATTATTTGCAGGAATACTTCACTGGTGCTCATATTGGTGAAAAGAAGGCAAAGTCAATGTCAGGTACATTGAATATATCTTCAGAATCAGAGGAAGTAGTTGCAGCTTCTGCACAAAGAGATCCATATTTCACAACTGCAAAATCTTCAGCAAAGGTGGAAAAGGGAAGTCTCAGACAGAAGCAGATTCAGACAGAATGAAGGGTGATGACAAGGGTAATCCAACAAAACCATGCATAGTGTCCAAGCATGCTGAAGTTAATGATACAGACATGGGGCACGTGTCTATCATCAGATTAATGGATAGATCAAGGGCAAGAATGAAGTGTTGTAGCTGGAATAATTTCTTCTCTCTTTCTTCTTCTTTCTCTTATTTTCTCCGACAAAGTAATTGAGTGATCAATTAAATTGTAAAACCTAGGTAATTGGTTTAAAAGTTGTTACTTCAAGTTACTAGAAAAAGTCAATTACTTGGGAATAGGTGGCAGACATGCAGGGCATTGATTTAGTCTTCAGATGCATGTCATGCAAAGAGGAACTCCAGGAAATGATTGCCAGTTGTTTCCTTTATAGCTTTCACATGTGTGAGTTCAATTAAAAGCTTCCTATTTGTAATTGCCCTCTATGCACTATAAATAGAGGAAGAGCCTACGGTTGATACATCACAATTTTGCTAGAGCATTCTTGAGTCTTCAGACTTTGTGCTGTTATTTCTGTGAAAGCAGGGAATTGAATAAAAGGTGGATTTTCGGAGAACTTTGTGTTTACGGTGCTTTGCTTCTTTCTTCTATTTTAATTCTTAGATAAATTTGTGTATCTAAGATTTAGGTTAGAACTATTCATTTCCTTTACTTGCGATTATTTTGAGATCTATTTGTTTATTTAATCTGTGTATGAGACCAACTCTGCAAACTATTGGTTGAATTACATATCTTCCTTTCTTCTTTTCCAAATTCCATTATTTCCCCTTCTGCAAATACTTCATAAATAGCTACTTACTTGCTGCAGAATTTCTAAGCTATGGTTCATGAGCTTTGTAATTAAAGTAAAACCCCTACAAATTCTTATTAGGATTTATACTTACTAGATTGATAAACATCTTACACGGGAGCCTCACGGGTAAATGAGGGAGATTTATTTCATAATTGCCTAGGTTTTTAGGTTTGCATAAAATCTAGCCAACAACGTTCAAGGTAATCTTCTTACGATGCGGTCTTGCAATCAACACATTAGTAGTTTTCTTGCAACAAAAGCACGATATAAAACAAAAAAGGCAAACTACACTATTTCTGATTTTCAAGATCACCCAAGAAGGTGCGAGAAAGATCATACGCTACAAGCTTGGCCTCGATTAGATTAAATGGGAAATGAAAGCAAATTAAACACTTAAACTGATTATTATGAAAACCTGCAAGAAAGTGATTAGAAAACAACACTAAAACAATGATTAGAAAGTATTTAACACGCTGGAAAAATGAAGAAAACAATAGACAAATAGACATAGAACGCTAGCTGTGCAGTGCACTTGGGTATGCTTAAACGCTTAAAATAGCACATTCAATTAGATGCACGTAACAAAGGGTTTCTTGTTTGACGCTAGCGCTAGATGCACGTAAGCACGTGCAAACAAATTTTAGTGTTACGGTAGTGCGTGTAAGACTACGCTATCACATGCAAACAAAAATTAGTGTTACAATAGCTCGTATAAGACAAACAACAAGGAAAAAGTTAGATTAGTGAAAGACAATCTAAAAGTCATAAAATATGTGTGGGAGTCCCATTTGGCTTTCATAATGTATACTATGGAAAATACAAGAAATGAGGAAAATCAATACAAAACAAAATGCAAACCTTTCATTGTAGATCCCAAAACAACCTTAGATTAGATTTGATTGAAAGAACGGGGTTTAGTGATGCTCTTTGTTGAATCCGTTTGATTTGTGTGCGATGGTTGATTTGTGGATGCTCCAAGTACTGCGAATGGAAGATAGCTAAGCTACGAGCATGAAGATGTGATTTGGGTAGCATAACAATATGAAAAATTGATTTGATTCACCAAATAATTGCACAAAATAGCAGCATGAATTCTCAAAGCTTTTGGTGGGTGATTTTGAAATGAAGGATCATTGATTTATAGCTGAGGAAAGTGAATCCACAAGCTAAGTTGTGATTGATTTGATTTGGAGATAACTAAACATGATTGAGCTATTTAGTTGAGTTTCTAGATTGATTGAGTAGTCAAACTGCTATTGTAGATTTTTATGAGTGAGTCATGGCTAAGTTGGCAAGGGTTTGCATATGTTTTTTTGATTTTTAATTCCATATCTGCTATTTTATTCACCCAAAAAGTGTCATGAATAGTTGGCTTTTGGAAGAAGGTGGATTGATTTTGGATTTTCATGACTTGGAAGATAGCTTCAGTTAACTCAAATGCATGATTTGAGTCAATTTGAACACATCCTTTTAATTATAATATTGATTTTTAGTTTCATTCATGACTTTAGTCAACTTGAGTTGAGGGGGTGGATAGGATATGAGGATTATTTAATTTATTTAAATGTGGAAGTGGACATGTGAATTTATTTATTTAATTTGATATTTAAATTAGCTAATAAAACTAGCTAAGGGGGATATGAGGTAAGTTATAAATCAGAATGATAATGTGCCCCATCAATAAATTCTGAGATAGAAACAATGGAAACAACTACATATTTTATTTTGACTCTCTTTCATTTGTACAACATGTATTGTGATTTTTAACGTTTATAATGCCTAGCAAAATTTGGGGGTTCTAGTCAATTGTAATGTTCAAGGGTAGAATAGTCTTGTTGCTGGAACAAAGTGAGAGTCAAACTGATTTCAGCTAAAGTTTAAAAAGTAAGGGATATTTTGTTAATTAATGCCATATTATTTAATATCAATAAGGAAAGATGATCCTTGTGTAGAATGCCTAATAAAAGGGCTTTTCATTGGATTGCAACACCGAACTATCAAATCAGGGTCATTAGTAAGCTGAACCCCCATCATCCTCCCGAGTTCGCTTGATAATGCAAATTCTTCCCTTAAAACATTTGTTGAATATGTTGATGTTGGTCACTCATGATTGTAGCATGGGATTAAAACTCCTTCATGGTCTATCAAAGAAAATGGAATTGAGCGGGTGTACCGAGAGGAATTCCTTCATGAAAATCTTCGAAAGACAATGATGTGGTTGATTCCATGTGAACATTTGCACTTAACAACACAATGTTGAGTGGCATGGAGATCTTCCATGAAAGGTTGGTTGTTAAAATGAAGGACACGATAAATGTTAAGGAATAATAATATTAAAGTAATGTAAGGGTCTTAATATTACAACAAGCTCCATTGGGAGGAATAATACAACATGGAAGTCCAACCTGACGTAGGAGCATCTTTCTTAATTGGATCTTGCAACCAACATCTTTCCGCTTCCCAAAACAATCAGTTGTTTTAAGTTCATTTTCATGTTTGTTATAGGGACAATGCATATTGATGAATGATGATTTGCAATATCGGGTCCATCAAAACATCTCAGAACCAAGTCGTGAAGTAGTGAAATCTGGTTTCATCTCCTCCATTACAAGTTATTACCTACCCCATGATGAAATTGTTGTTTATTTCAGTCAGTAATTGCCGAACATGCTAGTTTGTAGTAAGCTTGACCAATTTTAATAACTGTCAATGACGTGATTAATGGTGGTTTCAGTAGCATAATGCTTTTTGCACGTAGAGTGACAACCTAACATAATGATTCTTCTCATTTTGGGAGTGTTTCCCAAGAAGCCCATTTTTTTTAAGAGACACTCCAATCAGTTTGAAAGAGAATTAGCCAAGCATCTGTTGGAGAGAGGGAGGAGAGAGATTCAGTGGAAGTAGATGCTTGCCAGGAGAAGAAAATTGGTTCAAAGAGAGTAGAGAGGTGTGAGGAGTGAAGTCTAGTTCAGAATATGACTGAATTTCTGTTTCATGTTTGTAATGCAATGCAAAGTTGAGTTTGTGTGATGCTATATAGGTATTTATTTTATCATCTATCTTGGATTAGTCCCCCTAGTTTTGTGTTTCTTGTCTTGTGTACACTTGTGCCTCCGAGCTGGTAGCCATGAGTGAGTGGACCCATGGTTACAAGGAATGAGTTGTTCATTTGACATCCCATCCTTGACTGCATCAGTTAGTATTAGAGCTGGTTTCAAGTCCAGTTCATGAGAGTGCATCGTGCTCTTCCCGAGGATTGTAGTAAGAGGAATTACATGAGAGTAATTGCTAACATTATATGGAGACTAGAGGAAGTAGCTGGAATGCTAAGATCAATGGAAGCAAGACTATAGAATGTTGTGGAAGTAGATAGATAAATAATTATTAAAAAAAAAAAAAAGCCACCATAACTATAGTGATGAAAAGAAGAAGAGCTAAGACCATTTGAATTTGATGATGTGCAAGACCTAAGCAGCATTAAAGTTGTAATAGACCAAAATAGAATGCAGCCATATGGTCGAAGGATTAAAAAAACAGCCATAGGCCCATAACTATATGCAAAAATATTTAAGAACAAAAACTTAGAAACAATGAAACATCAACATGTGAATAGGAATATTAAGTTTTTCATTTTTGTATTACATTCTGCATTCACGTGTATCAAAGTTTTTGTATTCTTAATGTTTTTAAGAATGTGTATCATGGTAAACCTTTCCAAACCTATTCAAGAATTAAGAGTTATATATTTTTAAATTTAACACAAACCCTATGCATTATGTATTTCGTAAAATGCAAACCCTATGTAGTATGCATTTTGTAAAATTAGTAAAAACTATAAACAAGATTACAATGTGAATGTAGATACAAAAACTTAAAATAACAATTAAAAAATAAAAATAATAATTTAAATTTTAAAAACTAGAGAGTTTTATCACGTAAAGAAATCAAATTATAAATACCTCTTGCTTGCTCTTGCTCTTTCTCTTACATATGTCCTTCCTCTTTCTCTTGCTCTTGCAATTGCTTTGCTCTTCTTCTCTTTGCTCAAGTGTGAATATTGAATGTGATATGGAATGAGGCCATAGAATCATTTTATAACTTAGAATGTTACTTTCAGGGTTAGGGTTGTGTTATTGTGTTTCGTTTATGTCATTTTAACTTTCCATAAATAAAAATTAGAGGAAAAATTGTTTTAAAAAAATATATGCACAAAAAAGCCAGCGCCAGCGGTCTGGATATCCTTAGAACGCTCCTCGACCATCTCGGGACGTCCAATGTTCTTTGGTGTACCCAAAACAAAGAGGATGTCTCTCAATGTTCCTGAATGTCCCGAGACATCCTCAAAGGTTTTTTCGTTTGTTGGAAACGTGGGGGACATTTCTCCTGTCTCATCGCCCCCAGGTCGTCCTCGACACATGGACTTGGGGGGGATGCATCCCCATGTAACACTGGTTCTTCCACAACCTGGGTGTCGATGTTTATTTCTGAATTTTTTTGAACTCGTAGGTAACAACCATTAGCTGATTGCTTAAAGATAGTGGAAACCCAAGTTGCAGTATCATTTTTTTGATAGAAAAAAATTATTCATGCTTTAATCTTATTACTGTTATTGCAGCAAGTACAGAACAGAATTTAAGAGAATAGGAAGGATTTTGCTTCCTTCAACAAGTTTGCCATTGCTGTATTTGATGGAGAAAACTCAAAACAACAAGTCCTAACTTAGTCATGTGAAAAAGAAATGTCACGGGCCATCTCGAGTAAATTTTTTATAATGATGGTTAAAAATTTCTTCACGATGTTTTTGTGTTAATGATGGCACCTCTTTTAACTTGAAAAAACTGTTCTTTGACACATCTGATTTCCTTTGATTTGGATATCTTTTCTTTTTAATTCTAATATATAAGCCATATTATAAAATCACTAGCGACTGTGAGTGCAGGTGTGTGGGTGTGGGCTTGTGCGTGCATGCATGTGGGTGCATGCTTGCAAAGCTATATACATAAAACACCTTTTACAAATAACTAGAAACATATACAAGTCCAAAAATGAATTTTATAATTGTTAATTGTGTGATTTTTTGGGTGATCCACAAGGAGTCTGTTTGAGATGCTTTTGTAGATGCCAAGAGATGCCTCTGATGTATAGGGTGTGGCAAGTGACATTATTTGGTGTCACCCAAGGTAATTTTATGACTACTCATACCAGGTACATGTCTAATACCTGGAGAGATGGATACCGTAATTTCAATGTTCAAATGGATGTTGGTGTTGATCTGGTACATTTACATCCAAGCTAATTAAGAGATTTGAAGCATCACCTGAAAGTAAATGTGGGTGTCTGCGTGCAATACTATATATATGTAAAACACCTTTTACGAATAATTAGAAACATACACAAGTCCAAAAATGAATTTTAATTGCTAATTTTGTGTTTTTTTGGGTGATCCACAAGGAGTTCTGTCATGAGATGCTTTTGTAGATGCCAAGAGATGCCTATGATGTATAGGGTGTGGCAAGTGACATTATTAGGTGTCACCCAAGGTAATTTTATGACTACTTAAACCAGGTGCCTGTCTCATACTTGGAGTGATGCATACCCTAATTTCAATGCTTATATGGATCTTGGTGTTGATCTGATACATTTACATCCGAGCTAATTAAGAGATTTTGAACCATTACCTGAAATTAAATATTCAAGATTGATGCCCATGTTCGAGTCAAAATGTGCCCCTATATAAGAATAAATTATGTCATAGTGATATCATCAGGACTGCCACCATATTAGTTGGTAATGAATATGAAGGGTTTAAGAATTTTCTATTAGTGCCGGGTGGGGGTGGAGAGGGTCTGGTTGCCTTTGTCTCCTGGCCTTCCTCCATTCCACTGCCTCCATTGTGTAGAAACAAACTAACAAGGATGTGTAGGTGGGCCCTAACTGGATCCCTGTGCTCATTCTTCTGTAAAAAGTTAATTATGGTGTTAGGGGGCATGTCCCCTTTCATGATTTTCTAGCCCCTCCCATAGGTCACATGAATTGCGCACCATAGGAGATTGTGGTTCTTAAAAGCACCAAAGTTGGCTAGAGTAGATCAGCTGGTCTATTTGCTTCTCAATAAGAGTGGGAAAATGAGATTTCAGAGAAGCGAGGTAGGACACTTAGAGCATTATCCAGTATGTTCTGCAACCTCCAGTTGGTCAAACCTTTTGAGTTCTTGGTGTTGATGATGAGGTGGGAGTCACCCTCCACCTCCAATTTGTTTAACCCTTTTTCATGTGCCACTTTAAGCTCAATCAAAAAGTCAGGGGTTGCGATTAGGCCTTCTTCCTCTTCTTCCTCTTTTGGGCTTACTCCACCAGTGGGGGTCAATATTCTTCGTAATCTTTGTAGCTGCTGATGGATAAAATCTTGGACCTCTGCATCCATTGCTCTGATGCCTTGAAGATTTTTTTTTAGCTATGGTCTTTTAGATGGTTTTTTTGTATTGTATGATTTAATGCATTAAGTTTTCATCGTATTAACTTAACATTTCTTCGATTCAATCATCAGTAAAATGCTGCTATTACTTTTAAACTCTGTTACCAGGAAACGCCTAGGGCCCCCATTTCCGTTTCGAAACGCGTTTGAAAACCGAAACTCCTTCGAAACGTCCTAGTCTCCTAGAGATAAGTATACATGATAATAATGTATAATTTCAATGAATACAAAATATTTTGAGTGTTTTATCAGTTATTCTTATCACTTATGGTGTATGGAGTACAATTTTAAAATGAGTACTATGCACACACACACATATATATTTTAATAATATATTGTACAGACGTTTCCCGTAACGTTTCGTATCCAAGGTTTTTTGAAAATTGCCGTTTCCGCGTTTCGTACACGTTTCCGTTTCCGTTTCTGTTTCCGTTTCCTGGCAACGTAGCTTTTAAAGAGTATGTATTTTTCACTTTCATTATTTGCACTTCTCTTGGATGGGCAGCGGATTATGATCTTACAGGACAGTTAGTGTGGCCAGGAGCGGAGCTGCTGAATAATCATCTAGCCCGGAACTCAGATTTTCTTACTGCGCGATCTGTAATTGAACTGAGTTCTGGTGTTGGTAAGCTGACAGTCTTTATCCAGTTCACTACTTGTTATGAAGTCACCGTGGACTCATCATAGATAAACATGCATTCCATTTATAAATTTCTATTTAATGTGAAGCTAAACTTGCTCAAAGATTCATGTTCTTTCCTCTTAGATACACTCAATTAGAATCTTGAATGCCCTGTTGCACCCAGTGTCTTGTTTTTAATGCATCCCAGTTAAAGTAGAATGCACACAAATATGGAAAATCTATTCTATTGAGTGCATTGTTGATGGTTAGTTTTCCTTTATAACAATGCAAACTAAGAAGAGTAGCTAGAAAGCAGAATCTTCAAACAGAAGTACTTGATGCCCAGATATTGGGTGGAAGCTTGGGGTTCCTATCATTTACAAAGTTAGATTGGATGCTCATAATTATATTAGTTCGACTTACTGGAGCATTCAGAATATTAAATGCCTGTTGGTATGCAATTGGCGAAATAGGAAAAATTCCTATGACCCTATTATTTATTGTTTGTTGTGAATCCATAAGCTATAGATTCTAGACACCAATAACCATATAGCAATTTGTTAATTGACCGGTTCTTTTACTTGTTTATGTACTGTTTGTTATCAACTTAATGTTTACAATATTGTTATTGATGTATCTTTGTCGCCCTAGATTAGCTGGGAAAAAATTGAGAAGCAGCTTTTTGTATTGTGAAACTTAATTCTGTTTGTCAATGTTTGGCCCTTCCTTCGGGTCATACATTTGTATTGGCTTGTCAATGTTTAATTTAAATCCTATTTCTACCTTTTGAGGCAATTGCCCTATTAACTATGTTTACCTTTTGGCTTGTCAATGTTAACTATGTTTTTTTCACAAAAACCTCATTTGCATGGTGCAAATGGATTTATGAGCTAGCAGCTCAAGACAAAAGATACTGAAACAAACTTACAAGCTGGCTGGTTACTTACCAAGATACTTATTTATAGACATGAATATTAATGTAACTGCTTGGGATAATGCCACGAATAATATTCCTTGCAAGCTCTGGTGAGGTAGCTCACATGTAAGCCATTAAAAGGTGAACGTTTTGAGACTGGATTTTGAAATCTGGGAATCTTATGTGTAGAAAGTCTATTTTGTTTGAAACTTTGATGTTACAGTTTCTCTCTTTCTTGATATCAGTGCACAATGAAAAAATACTAAGACATTTGTAAAGCATTAGTAAAAGTTAAGAAAAACCATGCGGGGACTTGGTGCAAAAATGACCATCTTTAAATTGCATCTGTAGATGGGCATCCTTTGGACATTCTTTGCTGTAAAGGTTCACCAGTTCGGAACTCCAACCAATTCATCTCTCCATCTATTCCTCATATCAAGAGTCTAGGATAATTCAATCCTTACCAACAACCGGCATAAATCTCAACCTTGCCCAATGACAAGGATTGGCCCAATTTCCAATAACTTGGCTTCACTCAATAATAAGTATTGACCCATCAACAGGGCTACAATTCAATCTGACCCAACAATAGTGCTTGGCCCAATAATAGGAGTATAATTCAGTTTGTCCCAGTAACAAGGGAAGAACTTTATTTTTATCCAATGACTAGGTAATATCGGCTTCTGTCCTCAACCTTGCCCGATAGTAGGATTCTGTGACTGGACAATAGCTGCGAGTATCTACTATCAGGTGCCTTAGACAACATTCATGACAGGAAAATTACAGCAGGAATGATTTACAATGACATTAGTGATGGTTAAACTTATCTCAATTACAATCAATAGTATATAAACAGCCAAAGAGCATATATTGGTGTCAGATAGCTATATTCCAGTAAAAACATCAGTTATTATAGTCTATAGAGAAAAGTCAAAAGAAGTGAAATAATAACAATGGTTGTCAAACCATCATCCGCAACACTCAAACTGCATCTTTTAATGGTAAAAATAGTCAAAGAAGTTTGACTACTTATCTTGTTGATGTCAGCACATACTTCGCTGATGTCAGAAATCAAGGAGAACAAAAGCATGTACGACTCATGCTGATATCTGCAGCAGGTAGGTTGATATCTGTGACCTTATTCCCTATTGCTTTAAAATTCAAATCCCATTTGCTGTTGATGAGAGAAAGTTGCAGCATTCCTTGGAAAATGAGCCACTTCAATTTTACTTTTATATTTTTCATTGAATCATTACTGGATTCACTCCCCTAATCTTTTTCGCTTCTACACTGAAATCGTATCAGATTGTGAAAGCAACGATTCACATGGGAACCACCCTATATTTTTGACACATTGTTTTTGCCATGGAAAGTTTGTCAAACCATGTTTGAGGCAAAAGAATTTTGCAGGAAACGTTTATGCATTATAAAAGCATTTTCAGCTGCTATTGGTAGATGGAGAATTTTTTTCATAATGCATAAGGTTTTCCTCTAGAAAGCTAATCCCACACATTAAGAAAGAAAAACAGAAAAAAGAACTATGTTTTTAAAATAATAATATAGAACCATATCTTATATGAATATGATACAATAAAAGTATACATATTATATTAAGTAATCTGTTATATATTATTTCTAATATATATAATACCTAGCTGTGCACGAGTTTCAGCAATAGTGCGAGGGTTTATTTAGCTTTGTTGTGCTTCTTTGATGCACATTGCCCAAATGCAACTTTGCTCCTTCTTGGATTCAGTGACTGTGCTTGAAAGGATTTTGAACGCCACACTGGTTTGCTATGAATGCAAATGGAATTTTTCAGGCAGCCGGGGCTGACTGGGTGGTTCTGATCAATTACAACTGGATTGAGGATGATGTTGAGGGATTTCTGCTCTTCCCTGATTTTTCTGCCTTTTGGGTAGTAGGCTGTCTATGTTGCCAGGATATGGGTGCAGGTACGGGTTCAATACGCAGATACGTCGATTTTAAAAACCCTTGGGTACGATACATCTTGGATACGTCCGTACATATATATATATATAAAATATTTTATACATATACTCATTTTTTAGTCCATAAGAAATACAAAACTTGAAAAATATAGTACAATCAATGTTTAAAACATTCAATATACTTAAGATTTTACATTTTCTATGATATATGAATATTGTATTCCTTTGTGTTTCATCCATTTCCTTTGAGATTAATTTTTGTGTTGCGATGGTGGCCATAAAATATGTATATAGGGAGCTCCTAAAGGACCTATTTAATGAGATTGACTCTAACCTGCCAATGATAACTAAAAAGATCAGTCCAATGGTTGGTTCTTGCATTCATATTATCAAAAATCACCTTCTAATCCTCCTTAAGGATGCGGGAAGGAGTCAATGTTGTGCCTTGGTAGTTTCTAGGAAAGGATGCTCTTTGAAACTTTAAGCTATGCAATTTGCGGTTCCAATTTTTTCTATTAGTATTGAAGATCACCTGAGATTTGATCACTTAAATAATGAAAGATCCCAAACCCCTTTTGCCTGAATATATATATATATATATATATATATATATATATATATATATATATATATATATATATATATTTGTATAGATTGCTCAAAGCTTGGTACTTCTTGAACCGAGAATATCAAGCGAAACCATGGAACAACACTCTCATACTGCATAAACAAATTAAAGAATGCAAACCCTGCAAACCGAGTGAATATAGGAAAGGCGCCTAGGGTTTAAATAGGCAGATTTCTTCATAAATAATTCAGCAGTGAATTTAATAATGATTTATGTTGACAAATATCCACAACAAAACAATCATAAATCTGCGAAAGGATTGATAATAAAAGATTGTCCAAAACCCAACCGTAAATGATTCAAACCAAATCGATTTGATATATAAATGATACTGGAAGCTACAATAATAATCTAGCATGAAGAATACCTTAGATACTGCATAAAATAACTGTGGAATAAGTCGCCCCACTCTAGAGATGTCTGAATGCCCACTGCTGCAATTTTATTTCTCTTTCTGAACTGCTGAAATGATAAATAACCTGTGAATACAATGAAGTTCCCTGAATAGGAACTCCTCTCACTGCTCTTGGGGTTTCCGTCCACAAGAGGAATAATCCAGAGGGTTTCCGTCCTTGGATTTTGTCTGCAAAGCTTCAGAGCTAACTGCCGGGAAGAAAAATAATAATAATCTGCATAGTGCAGCACAAGTCGCACTTTTCCCTTATAGCCAAAAAACCCTTCCAAAATGCAAGTCGCACTTTTTCCAAAGGAGTATAATTTATTTTTAATTAATTTTCCCCATCTCCAAAGCAAGTCGCATTTTTTGGCTTATTTAATTACTTCCCAAAGCAAGTCGCACTTTTTGCCTAGGAAAGCACATTAAATAATTTATTAATTAATTTCCATGTACTTTCCTAAGTCGAAGTCACTTATTAAGTCTATTAATTCATTATATGTGCTTTTAGTGATAATTTATTTTATTTTAAGCACGATATAATAAAACTAATAAACCGAAGTCACCCTTGAAATCACCCTTTGGCCGTCGGGTAGACAAAAAGGGCCAAAGGTCTTCGATCAAACTATTCGAGAATGAGGGACATTACAAATAACATGACAGAGGTTGAGATATATGTCCAAATTTCTATGAATAGCTTCTTTCCTTGGCCAATTGTGATGATCCCAAATAATTACCTCAAACATTCCTAATATCCTTTGAATATTTTCTCTTCAATAAATTAGAGATATTTTAAACAATCTTCGGGTTTCCTTGTGGTTGCCACGCCTCCTAGGCTAGTCCTCGATAAAATTGAAGTTTGTGAGTTAAAAAAAAATTAGAGTTCCCCCAATGCCTAACCCCGAAGTGCGTGTCCCAGTACATTCTTGTACGTCAAAACGTACATCAGGACGTATCGATACCATACCGGGATGTATCCGCATCGAGTACATATCCAGCGGTACGGAGGGTGGAGGGGAAAAACCACGCAACAGAGCAGTGTCAATGCAGAATTTTCAAGGCCAGGTCAAATCGAAGTGAAAGACCAAGGGTGAGTTTGAAATCATATTTATTATCCAAGGTTTCTACTTAGCAAATTGTTTAACTTAAGAGGAAGACCAAAGGTGAGGTTGGAATCATATTTGGGAGTTAGTAGTTGGGTTTTATAGGTGGACCTTGGTTTATTAATAATTGTTGTCTTGGCATGAGATACTAGTTGCTTCGATTTGACCTTGTTTCCAAAGTTCCAGTTTGAGTTAGGCTGTTTGGCTGCTCTACAGAAGCTTCAAACCCACTCATTTTGGGGTAAATTGGTCATTCTATTAGTAAATTTATTTGAATAGTGAAAGCAGGTATGGACCAATCCTAGGTAGCCTATCTTACAGCTTTTTTCCACATCAACTTTGACAATTTTATTGAGGATGTTCAACTAAAACTTTATTTTGAATGACTGATTGAGACCCTTTCCTCAGGTAAAGTTCATTTCTCTCAACTTAATAGGATTCCTGGAATGGAGACCTTTTAAAGCCAAAGTCTAGGGTGATTTGGCTCAAAGGTGATTGAAACACAATGTTTTTCCAACTGACCACAATGACTTGCAGAAGTTTTAATTATGTCAGTATATGGGAACTCCTATTGTGATTGCAATGGATGAGGCATCAGATTATTCAGAGCCCCACTTTTAGAGATTTAGTGCATAGGACTTCAGCTCGGGCGGATATTTTGGCAAACATTCCTTTTGTCATTTCATATGTTTAAAATAAGATTTTATGTGCCCAGTCTAGTAGGAAGTTAGCTATCTTGCCTTGTTTTCAATTAAAAACGATAAGGATTCCTAGCTTGATGGATACCATTTGGTTTCTTTCATAGATCTTGATATCCTGGTATTTGCAGTGAAGGAGCCTAGAAATAAAAATGCCTTGAAGGAATTCAATGCTACCTTTTAAGCCTGCTAATCCATTCATTTAGCTCTAGGAAAAGAAAGGACATGCTTAAGAAGTTGGACATGGACAAGGTGTATGACAGAATCTACTGGCTTTTTGTGGACAAATACGGCTTTTCACAAGCTTGGGGAAAACAGTTAGAAGTTATTATAACCCTATATTTTTGGTTTTGGTCGATGGTTTGCCTGCTTGTATTTTTAGATTTGAGGCAAGGCCAACCATTGTCTCCTTATCTCTTTGTTATCATGGCAAAGGCCCTAGGTAAAACATTGAAGGCTGCCAAAGCCACTTGAAGTCTTAATGGTTTATGGGTTACCTCCAATGTTGGTTATTTGTTTCAAGTTCAATTTTTGATGCTACCTTTTTTGAGATGAACGATCAGACCATTTGGATGAAGAAAGGTGTTTGAGAGGAGTCTTCTCAAATTCTGAACTAAATACTGGTCAATTTTTAGTCTAGGGTTATAATTCCTTGGTTTTGAAGCCCTCAATCTCCCAAGCTCTTATTTGGGAGTTATTCTTGAACATAGTGGTGTCCCTAGACGTCACCTGAAATCTCGAGACTACCCCTATGTTAAAAATTTCGTACTTTTAAAATAACGGGTTGTTTTGTGTTTTTATTGCTGTAAGATGCTTGTATTGTGTTAGGATATTCCCGAAAGTGTATCATATGAGCCAATTTTGACAAATACCCGCATGCTCAAACTCGCTTTTATCCCTTCGCGAAGTTTTGTCTCAGAAATTTTTATTTAATTATTTATTGAATAAATAATGCCTCGTTTGAAGTAAATTGTGCTTCGGTTGAATCCTCGCTATTTTGCATGCCAATATTCACTCGTCTCATTAGGGTTTTCACCAGGAATGAATTCGGGCTACCGTGACTTCTCGCAATGTTTTTTGTTTTTATTTATTTCTTTTTCATTTTTCTTCGGTTTTCTCCTCTGCTTTTCTGTGAAATTCCCCTAGGTTAATTCCTTCACAAGATACTGCTTTTATTGCTTGGAACATCCTGAGAGCATCTACGACCACCATACTAGAAGGAATCAGCCTTAGGAAGCCAACTTCTGGGTAAAAAAGATGAAGTCATGCACAAAAAGCCTCTCCTAGGCAAGTCGCACTTTTTGGGAATGGATAGGTTTAAGCTGCAGTGGGATTTTTGGTAGCAGCAGGTAGGTGGGAATTTATTACCTGCCTTGCAGGGTGAAAATTCCCATGAAGTCAAAGTCACTTAAGTTGCAGTGAGAAAATTAGAGGCAAATAAAGAAAAATGTGGCGGGGGAATTTCTTACCTGCCTTGTAGGGTAAAATTCCCATTATGGAAGTCAAATAGCTTAAGTGAATGAAGGGATTTTTGGAGCTGCAATGCAGGGTGAATAATCCCATCAAAGTTGACTTCTTAAATTTAGAAATCACCCATGCTAAAAAGTGCGACCCCTTTGGGCATTAAATAATAACTCTAATGCAATTTATTAATAGTTTTCCTTCCTAATTTTGGCGCCAGGGATGATGGAAAGTCAATGCATGATGTGAAGTCAAAGAAGACTGAAGGAAGAAGGCTAAAAATAAATTAAATTAATTTATTTAATGGCTGCTTGGAACATGCTAAAAAGTGCGACCCATTTGGTGATTAAATAATGCTTTTTGTGGCATTTATTAATAGCTTTTATTCCTAAGTTTGGCGCCATGGAGAAATAGAAGGTCAATGCATGATGTGAAGTGAAAGAAGAAGGCTAAAAATAAATTAAATTAATTTATTTAATGGCAGCCATGAGCATGCAAATTTAGGCGCCCAAGTTGAAGGAATAAACATGTTTATTTATTAATTAATTGCCAGGAATAGGAGAGACAATTATTAAATATAGAATGCTTGAGTTATATAAGCATGGGCTGCCATAGTGATGAAATAATTAATTCTTTTAGCAGAGGATTGCAGCCTGGACAGTTTTGGCGCCCAAAGGAGGAGGATTTTTGTCGGAAAGCTTCAAAGTTTGCCGCCTGGGATTGGAGGAGCTTGATTTAAGCTTGGTTAATTATCTGCATATTGGTACAAGTGCCCAGGTGAAGTTAAAATATTTATGCTTGCTTTGCATGCAAGCAAAACCTCAAATTTTAGGGCAGCGGACTTTATATGCAGATTTTTGTGATAAAATCAAGTGTTCATGCTCTGGATTCCGTCTTTGTCTAAATTAATTGTAGGTATTCATTACAGGTGCTTATATAAGTGAAAGGGAGCTCATACATTGAATATATCTTCCGAGTATGAAGAAATTCTGATCTGCACCAATTACGCAAAGAATTCCTAGCAAATAAAAGAAAAAGAGTCAGCTTCGGACAAAGATTGCTTCGACCATGATAAAGCGGGATGAAAGAGAAGGATCAATGGAACCATGCATTGCTTCCAGATTTGTTGATATTGGTGATACGGATCTAGGCCCCGAACCCCTCTCTGAATTGATTGACAGATCTAGGGCTGGAAAGACATCTCTCATGTGAGCAAAAAGCGCAAAGTGGAATCATTCGAGTTTCAACATTTTCAGTCCACAAATTTCACCATCCACTATCCTAGATCAATCCGGATGCTACAGAACGATAATAATCAAACTGACGCACAATTTATCAATTATTGTCTGAAGATTCCAACACGACCGGTGGTGACTACAATTAGCATGCTAGACGCCGACAACAGATGGGAGAAGCACAAAGTAGACTGTGTGGGCATAATGAACAACAGGTATATGAAGAAGCCTAGATCTCCATCGAAGTTTCCAAGGACTCTTCCACGATCCAATCTGGTGCAGGAAGTGGATGATATTACCAAATTGCTATGCAGGATAAATGGAGAAGCTAACACTCACAACTTCCGCTCATGGATGTATGCCTTCATCAGACCATTGAGATCAACAAAGCAGATTCAATAATCAATTGGTCGGAGATCATCAGTGACAACATCGGTGAGCAGCTCCAAAGTGTGAGGCGGACCTACAACTTCAAGATGACTTCATATTTGGTATATGCAGCAGCCTCGCAGGGTATCTTTTCCAAGCTGGATAGACGGGGTGTACTCTCGAAGGATCCTATTTTTGAGTGCTACCCGCAGCTGACTGTGCCTGAATGCAATAAAGATTACAAGGTGGTCAACGATGGATTCTTCTACGAATTCATTTGCAAGTTGAACAGTGATTTGAAGACCAACAGGGTGAGCAAGGAAGCTTGGGAAGTCAGTATCCCAACATGGTCAGTATCTTCATCCAGTTTGCAGACTTTACATACCTCAGGGTAACCGGCTTTTCAGGAGAACCAATCAAGTTGCCCAGATATCCAAGCGACAAATTGGTCATCATGGAGTTGTGTAGGCAGCTCGTGAGAGATGCATGACCTACAATCAAAGCGACACAAGTCTACAGGTTTCTTTCCGATCACAGAGGCTATTACAACTGTTAGAGCATTCACAAAGCCAGAGGAATTGAAGTTGAGATGTTCTCTGAGTGTGAGCATGAGTTCTTCCCAGCACGGCTGAACTTCGATCCATATGGGGTAGCAAGGAAGACAATCTCCTAGAATACTCGCATGTGCCTTCATTAGAAGACTTCTGGATGAAGTGCAGTGAGTACGAAGTCAGAAAGAAAGACTTCAGCAGATTGTCGGCACGACAAGTGTTTGATTATGGATTAGCACGGATACCTGCGGATCTCATAGACGATGGGCCTGTGTTACTTGACTCATACCACCAGATGGGAGGGGATAGAGTTGCTCTTTAGGAGAACATTGGTGGCTGCCACACGATCGAGGAAAGATCTGCACGAGTTCTAGTCAACACCTCGAACTGGTTGCTTACAAAGGGATATTGCCTTGATGAAGCTTTGATGAATCAAATCATATGCAACCTCAGCGCAGGAGACTCCATCAAAAGGAAGCATGAGGGAGAAAGCAACAGAAAGCCTAAAAAGCTTAAAGTGCACAAAAAGTCTCAGACACAGGAAAATGACACTTCTACGGCTATGGTGCTAGTTCCGACTTCTCCAACGTCAACTCACAACACTTCACCTGCCTTTAAACCTCAGCAAGATATTGTTGTTCCTCCGTTCAACCCGGTAATATTTGTGTTCTCTCCTCAGCCACTCGATCTTCACCTCTTCTTGAAGAAATGTTAAAATTGCAGATGGCAGAATTTGAAAGGGCATTGTCTTTGGACAATTCAGAAGACGACAGTCACAACACTGTAGCAATTTCGGATGGAGAGGAACCAAAGCACGAGATGGTGGTGCATTCAACGACTTCTCATTCTCCGAGAAGCAATTTCTCAAAGTGGTTGGCCTCACAGTCAGTCCTAAGCTAGAGAGGAGATCAACTTGGAGGAACATGACTTGCAATTGCTCCTGAGTTTGGGCGGAAAAGACAGAAGACCTAAAGTTGCTAAGGTGACTTCAAGGTTGATTATTGAAGAATCAGGGCAAAAGTTCACTGAGGTATCAGTTCCCACAAAGGGAAAGGTAAGAGCGAGCTTACGACAACAGATATAACAGTGACCAAAGTGCCGATAGGTCAAACCACTACTGAAGGATTAAAGCAAGACACGCATGGTACTGATAAATGCTTTATTCCTTAAGCTTGACAAAGAGAAGGTAGAAAAGATGAACTTGAAAGCAGTGTTTCCTAGGTTCATGAGATCATTACTAAGGTTGCACAAACCTTTCTCTCAGCCAATTTCAGCACATGAGCAAGTGAGTGATCATCTGATGCAGAAGTGGAAAATGCAGGTAACCAAGCTAGAGCTATCGATGAATGGAAGAGCCTAATCATTCGCCAAGCTTCTGTACAATTCGGGAGGTGCCGCTCGTCTAAAGGTTATGAAAGATGCATTGGTTCAGCTGAAACAACTAGTGACAAGCACGATGGATATGAACATAGTGGTTGAAAGTAACCTGAGCACTTTAGTCGAGATAAATAAGCTGCCGAGGGAGGTTTTGATTGCCGAGTGAATTGTGCCCAATGGATCGGTTGAAAAGGGGAAACAACTTGAGTTTGCGGTCTCTTTCCGTTTGGAGATCTTCATAATCATGCTGAAAAGAATGCGGGTGCTCGAGGATACGACATCGTCATTGCCAAGCAATGTAATTGCTTTCACCAATGAGGAAGTGGTTGGGAACGTTTCTTCATTCATAAGGACCATTCCCAACAAAGTGCCTGATTCCCTGGAAGGCTCTCTTTTGATGATTCAAGAGAGGATTGATGAAGTTGTTAGGCCTTTCACGATGAATTCAATCAGTAAGTTGGTAACGCTGCAATCAAACATTAAGAAGTTTGGGCCTAGTTTGAAGGAGGTGGAAGCAAGCATCGAAGTTTTGAGCGAAGGATTGCTGCAATTCAAGACAGAGAAAGAAGTTGTGGCTAAAGCGGATGGGAAATTGTTGAACTATATGTTCGAAAAGTATATTCAGTATCAAAACAAAAAGAAAGTGTAGAAGTTACATAGGCGATCTTCCTTCTTCTTTTATTTCCTCTCTTATTTCTTATATTCCTGGATGAAATTGTAAACTTAAAAGTTATTGGCTTGAAAACCATTACTTTAAGTTATTTGGAATGACTCTTTGAGTTAAGTGACAGATGTGCACAATTTTAGCTTGAACTCCTGATGCATGTCACTAAGAGAGGAATTAGAGGAAGATGATTGTCAGATGTTCTTTTCATTTCTTGTTTATGTTCTAGTTCAGTTATAGTTTCCCATTTGTAATTTCCCCTCTTCATTCTATAAGTAGAGGAAGAACCTACAGGTTAAAGGAGGAGAATTTGTAAGCAACATTCTTGTGTTCCAGACTTTGAGCTGAAACCCTTGATAGCTTTTTGAAAGTAGAGGAATAGAAAGGAGGCAGATTTCTGGAGAACTTTGTGTCAACGGTGCATTTTGTTTCTTGTTTCTTTCTAGATCTATTCATAAACTTTGTGTTATTCTAGATCTAGATCTGAAAGTTTCCTTTGCTTCTAATTCTGTATGTCAAGATCTATTTGTTCTATCTATGTGCATGCAATCAACTCTGTAAACTATTGCTTGGGTTGCACATCCTCTCTACTTTCTTCCGTTTCCTATTATTTTCCTTTTCTGCAGTTTTTCCTTTCTTTTACAGTTACTTGCTGCAAAGCCGTATAGCTATGGTTCATGAGTTACACGATTAAAATAATACCCACAAATAGATATTAGGATATTTAATCGACAAATCTTACACTGGGAGCCTCACCGGTAAATGAGGGAGATTTATCTCATGACTGCTAGGTTTTTAAGCGTGCAGAAAATCTAGCCAACACATAGATATATAGCTTAATTATGGAATGGCATTCTTGACATATTCCAAACCAAGCTTGCAGGTTGGAAATAGAAATGATCGACTTGCAATAAAGATTCAACTATTCTAGCAGACTCTTGAGGCTAGTCCTATTTATCTCATTTCAAATTTGAAGGCTCCTTCTAGTAATCTCGAGACATACATAAGACTTGAGTAATTTTCTGTGGATTGAGGGTGAAGACACTGAAATGTTCTCTCTTGGCATGGAAGATATTTTTTGTATCCAAAGTTTGGGGTGGTGTATCTCTCAATTATGGTTATTTCATTTACAAAACTTTGGGAGCAAAAATGTTTTCGAGGCTCCATAAGGAGATAGCCAAACTTTGAAATAGGTTTTTACGTTTCAAGTATGAGCAGCCTCAGTCCGTAGAATATTAATTTGGTTGTCATTGGGTAAGGGGAGTTAAAATTGTAGAATTTCATTAGATCCTCCAATGAATTGATCAAGCCTTAGCTAGGCTAGGATATTATATGAGGGAACAAAGTCAATTTCTAGGAAGGTGCTTTCAGTAGACTAGGGAAGATTTCATGGATCTTAAAAAGCAGTTACGAAATCGTAAGGTCAAAGATAACACAAATAAAGAAAATGAGAGCCAAAGAAGATTATGGAAACCTTTGAATTGCTCTGACAATGTGTTAAGTGATGATGGTATTTGGAGAGTGAATGTCTTGAGGATGTCATCAAATGAGCTGGAAATAGCTCTGGCGATTTCTATATTAGAGGAGCTATAAAATGGCACTGTTTATTTGAAATGAAGCTATTCCAAATTTCCCTTGGAGCTAGGCATGGGGTGAAAGTAACACTAAGGAAAGAAAAAGTTCATTTGGCACTTGTTTAGTTGAAACGAAGCTATTCCAAATTTCCCTTGGAGCTCGGCATGGGGTGAAAGTAACACTAAGGAAAGAAACAGTTCATTTATGTCACTGGTTACTCATAACAAGATTCTCACTCAGGGTGTTATATGTTGTAAAGGCTATGCTGACCCCTCTATCCATGTTTTGCCTTTGAAAGGAAGAAACAATGGCTCACCTACTTCTTCTTTACACCTTTGCTTTGAAGATTTGGAGCTTCTTGTATTTCTGAGATGTCTATATGTTGGGTTGATCACGATCAATTTGTGAATGGATTAGCTATTTGAAGCTCAGGTCCCCATCTATATCCATTTCTTATATTTGGCAGACTTCTCCCTATAATTTCTTATATTTCTTATATTTGGTCTCCAGACATTGAAAACCATGACCTTGGTTTTACCCAGTTGATCAGTAACACATGCCTATGATCACGAAGAGGGCTAAAGCATTAAGTCTCTCGTAACCCCTCCGCGGAAGAAGCAAAAGGGGCCATATTATCCACGAAGAGAAGAATGTAGATCAAAACCTGGTGAAGAAGACAACCGTCCCCATCCTGTATGTGATCCCGAAGAAATTCCTCCAACTCATCAATATAAATACCAAACAAAGTGATGGCAACAAGAAGGGTTTCGGAAATACCAATGTCTCTAAGTTTGTGGAAAAGGGCTTCTTGCGGAACAAAGTCAAAGGCTTTCCGAAAGTCCACAAAGCAACAAAAGACTCTGGATGAACGGTGATGTGCTTCCTCAATGATAGCACGGAGGGTGAGAATGTGATCAATAGTTTGATACCCTGGCCTGAAACCTACTTGTCCCTTGGCTCTGCACTGGTACTACTCTAGAAACTCAGATAGTTGCAAGTGGAGAACAATGGCATACAACTTGGAGAAAGTGTGACCCACCATAATTGTCCTGTAATTATTAGGATCAGAAGTAGGACTGGATTTGTGAATAGGATGGATAATATGAAATATCCCTTGAAAATCCGACCCTGTTTTGGTGATTTGAGCTCCAAGGAATATTGTCAAACACTTGGCTTGCAAGTCTGTACTTGCTGTTGTAGTTTCTTCATTTGGTGTTTTGGTTTGTTTTGATGATTGCAAAGGACTTGCAAGAAGTAATTTAAATGACTGAAATAAAGGGAACGCAATGCTACAACTATATGCAATCAATATATGACTGAAATGACATGAGAAATGCACCTACAACTTAGTGGACATTATTACAAACATTTGCCATGTAAACTATTGATTGAATATGAACTGAAATAAGTAACTACAACAATGACATATTGACAAACATTTGTTGTGCAACCTTATTTCTCCTTTATTGAATGCATAGACTTATTACAATCTTATCAAATGCTGATTACAATCTGAGTGCAATGCCAAGACTCTTGGCTTACATCGAATCATGAATGAATGCCGCTACAATGTCCTATACCAAATATTCATGCAACTACAGCCACTATATGGCAGCGACTAATACAATGCAATGTAGCCTATAAAAATGATATGAAATAGAAGAACCTGATATGCAGCAAATGATCGACCTCCTCTTAGCTGATAGACCTGCTTGGATGCCACGATTTTGAGATGATGCTGCCATGATTTCCTTCTGTTTATTGCTCACACACTCTGATCATCAGATCGTCCCCCATGACTAAATTGATACTCAATATTGCCCACAAAAACAACTGAAAATATCTTCAATACTTCCTTCGATTGAATCACAACAATACATCAGCTGCCGTGCCAAAAGAAATGATATTTGCAACAATACCTCAGCTGTTGCAACTCAACAATCTTCTCAATAAGATGCAATAATACATCAGCTATTGCACCCAATTAGCTAGCTCTCAGAATTGCAATAATACAACAGCTATTGCAATTGATTGAATCCTTCAATGAAGCACAAATGGAAATCCTGAATGAATCTCCCACAATATGAATTGGGTTTTCGTCCAATCCACAATCCTCCAAGGGGTTTCGTCCTCGGAAAATAATAAGCATGAGCTGCTCTGAAATTGTCTTTGAAAATGATAGATGATCCCCCCAAATGAAAGAATGAACCCTTTTTATAAAAACCCAAACCCTGGAATCCAAACCACCTTTAATTTTATTTTATTTGCCTTTCAATTCCAAAGGGGCGCCATGTGGAATTATACTAATTCCACTTTATAAAAATAAAATTCCACTTAACGTCATAATTAAATATTATAAAGTCACTTTTTCCGACTTAATAATATGACGTTATAAAGTAACTTTGTAACCCCACTTAATAAAGTCACTTTAATTAAAATAATATAATTTGCTCATTAAATAAACCATTCTGGTGCCTCGACTCAAGTGCGGAAAAACATCTCATGCCACGGGAATCATCTCCTATCCACTGAATTTACCTACGGAGATGGATAATAGGCAAATCTCATCATCTGAGTGATCGACTAGGAAAGTGGGGACATTACATAATATGGTAGGACCAAGGCTACGGGAAGCCGATTACACACCACCTGATTGAAAAGGTCTACCAAATAATTGTTGATGGTGCTGATCCCATGCTTGAAAAACTTTTCCTGGAAGCCCTCCTCATCTGCTGCTTTGCTGCAATTCATCACCGATATGGCCTTCTTAACATTTGTGTAGGTGAAGATGTGGCAGGTGGAGGGTGGGGACACAACCTGGGTTTGGGGCTGACCAGGGATATCATAAAGGGTGGAGGTGTGGGTGAACATAGTGTGGGGATCAAGGTCCAGGGGTAAGGGGAGCGTCGAGGAATGATGGTACGCCAAAAGCGTTTGGGGAGTGCAAGAGTGAAGTGCGGAGATCCCTTCTTCTATGGGCAATAAAGGTACGCTTCTTGTGGCGAAGGAGATTACGATAGGCAATTTTAAGGGAGGGGAAGGATGGGAGGTCATGGGTAAAGGCCATGCGGAATTGCAATGAAGGGTTTTGCAGTCGTCATCATACCATTGGTTCATGGGGCATGTCCTCGTACTAAGGGGTTGGAGGTGGAATGGGGGTAGGAAAGCAAGGCTGCCTCATGGATAGCATTGGCAAGAAGGTTGTACATCTTGTTAGTAGGAGCATAGTGAATTGGGACAAGGGGGGGAGAAGCTGACGGAGATGAAAGGAGAATGTTATGGAGTCACCCTCATCAAGTCTCAGAATGGTACATGGAGGCAGTGAGGGGGGCTAGGGTCCAGGGGTAGTTTCCAAGGAGAAGGAGAGAGCTGCGCATGGTCAGCAAGGGGAATGGGGGAGATGGCAAAGTGATGAATAAAGGGAAGAAGGTCAGGGGTAGTCATGACGTAATCAACTACACTAGCGCCACCACAGTGAGGTCTGAAAATGTAACTGTACATTTTCTAGCATGTGTTGAGATATTTTTAACTTTTGAGCTAATTCGGACTTATCTCGAATCCCCATGGCTTGATATCCTTTAATGTAAAAGAATGGGGCCAATGGTATTGCAGACCTCATTTACAAACCTTACAAAATATTTCAAGCATGTGAGACTTGTTGTTTTAACCTCAAAATTAGTTTTCACAACTCAAGCACTTTACCACCTATTCCAATGCCTCTTCGATGATGGGCACTTTGTAATAACTTAGTTTTGTTAGCTAGTTGCTAAACTTTGATGGAAGCTTTTAGTTTAGTAGATGTAATACCTAGAACTATTATATATGATAAACAAGTGTTATGTGGGGATGCATCCCGGTGACATCCAAGATGTCCGTGACTTGGAAGGGACGTCCTCAATTGTTTTAAAATTAATTTTTAATGTTTTTGGATGCTTTTACTTTTAAAAGCTGTTTTTAAACCAAAAACCTAAGTAGCCGAAACGGCACCCCTAGACCCCCTGGAGCGGGTACGCAGTACGTTTCGGAGCGGGAGCGGCTTGGGAGCGGCCAGGCAGGTCCGGATACGGCTGGATACTTCTGCAGCCGTACCCAGCCGTTTCCTGGCCCAAAACTGTATTTTTTTTTTATGTTCTTTTTAAATTCTGGTTTAAATTTAATATATCATTACAGCAGAAATTACAGTTTTCACAGCACCATTATTCTACAGAAGGTATAGTTTAAATTTAATATATCATTACAGCAGAAATTACAGTTTTGACAAAGACCATTATTCTACGTAGAAGCATATTTTAAATTTAATATATCATTACAGCAGAAATTACAGTTTTCGCAGCACCATTATTCTACATAAGGTACCAAGTACAAGCCATCATAAACATGGATAAAAATAGCATGTATGAGATAAATCATAAATGTAATAAACACCTCAACTAGATATGATAGGGACAATTGAAATTATGAATGTATGAGTAGTTTGTTGTGGCTATTTAGCTTGTTTTGTTTTTCATATGCGTAACATGTGGTTAGTTCTTATTTAGAAGGCTGAAATTTCTGTATTTTTTAATTTTTATATAGTTTTGTACTGCCGTATCCTACGCCGTATCCGGGGTCAAATTTTTTTGTCAAGCTTTCACAGATTGATACTCCGCTCCGCTCCCATATCCAAAACGCGTTTGGCAACTTAGCCAAAAACATTGAATTCTAATCTTGAAAGTACCCTAAAAACATTAAATACAGTTTAAATCCCTAAATTTCATTGAATAAAATTGAACATTTGAATATTATATTTTATATATTATTTTAACAGCCGCCTCCTTGCTGTCCCAAAATATGGGATTTTTTTTGCCGTCCTAGAAACCCCATACCTCCCACTGTCCCCCCGTCCCATTGCCAGCCTGTCCCCGAGAATTAGGTAACTAGGATAATAAGACAATCATGTACCAGCAGATACTTTTTGTACTGCAGCTTTTCTTTAACTCTTATACCTGAATTTTTAAGTTTCCTTTTGTGGAAATTCCAAGAGCATCATCAATCCTTATCCTACTTTCAATTTTTTGATTTTATGCTTGGAACATCATTTAGAAGTCTACATCTATGCGTGTTCCAACCTAACAATTCTGATACTTCTGCATGATTTTATATAAGCTTCTTGATGTTCTTTCAAGTGTGCCAAAGTCTTAAATGTCCCTTTTAAGATTTGATAATTTCAACTTTTCCATTCTTCACTCTTTGACTTCTATTTTCTATATATAGTTCTGTTTTGTCTTCCCGAACGATAGGAACAAATCACTTCATAACCTGTGGTTATCACAAGTTCTTAATCTTTGCACTTATGCAAATGCAAATTCTATAGTTTATCTTATTTGTTGTTCTATTGTAACTAAGAAATATTTTCTCTTCATATGCATAATCAATGGGCCATATGCATACACTTAAGGTACAGGTCGATTGGAAGGGTCCAATTTATTCTCCATCTTTGTCATGCGGCTGAAACCCAGGGGTACAAAATTTGAACAATATAAAAGGTAACATGGTAATATAGAAACCCCACATGGGATAGCAAAAGGGGGTCTTATACATCAAATCAGCATCTTGCTTGGCCATGACCTAACAAACAATGATTACCTTTTTACATTGATTGATTGCCATCAAATCCAAGTTAATGTTTGTGTAGATCTTTATTGCCCCAAGATCTCAATTATGTCTCTGTTTCTTCCGAGATTTCTATCATGCCTCAGTAGATGAGTATGAACTAGATACTATTGCAAACTCTTGATCTGATGTTATGGAAAATCTAACAATGTTGTATTAGTTATGGTGTTTTTGTCCATGTGGCATGTGCAATATTGGCTATATGTTTTAGCTTTATGTTAAACTCAAATACATCAAGCTAAAACAAAAGGGGGTCTTATACATCAAATCAGCATCTTGCTTGGCCATGGCCTGACAAACAACAATTACCTTTTTTACATTGATTGATTGCCATCAAAGCCAAGTTAATGTTCGTGTAGAATTTTACTGCCCCAAGATCTCAATTATGTCTCTGTTTCTTCCGAGATTTCTATCATGCCTCAGTAGATGAGTCTGAACTAGATACTATTGCAAACTCTTGATCTGATGTTATGGAAAATCTAACAATGTTGTATTAGTTATGGTGTCTTTTGTCCATGTGGCATGTTCAATATTGGCTATATGTTTTAGCTTTATGTTAAACTCACCATCAATTTGATTTGTTTTGGAAAAAAACGCATCATATATTACACAAATAAATCAGAAGTTTACATTAATCAAACCCACATGCCCAATTCATGCACAAATCTCCCCATTGCACTCACACACACGGCCTGCATATAAACATGTTGCATGATGATAAACCCATATAGCAAATAAATATGATTCTAGGTGGATTTGTTTCTATCTTACTTAAAGTCTTAATTTGTACTTGCTGTACATGATAGCATTTTCCCAATTAAAATAAGGATCTTAAAGATGCATGGCTCCGAAATGTGAAACTTCCAAGTCTAAAATCTCTCCCACACCCCCAATTCCTGTACAAATCTCCCCATTGCACACACACACGGGCCCTGCATATAATCATGTTGTATGATGATGAACCCATATAGCTAATAATTTAATAAATATAATTCTAGCTGGATTTTTCTGTATCATACTTAATTCCTAATTTGTATGTGTGCTGTACAAGATAGTGTGTAGCATTTGCCCAAGTAAATAAGGGATCTTAAAGATCATTAACCGATGCACAATATTGTTTTTGCAGCATTGACACTGTGGTTGCAGCTGAAGCCAATAAACATGGCCTCGAGATGCATGAAATTCTAGAATCTCGAGCAAGGGTTGCTGGTGGAAGCCTTGAAGGAGTAATTTTTGAATTTGTTTTGCATTAAAAAAGAGCAACTGACGGATTTTGAGGTGATGGAGTTTTCTTGTAACTGGTATAGTGATTTCAATTTTCCTAGATGGTACTACAGGTCTTTGATAAAATATTTTGCCTATTCCACATGCAAATGAAAGCGGATGCTTCAAATTACAGTTGAAAATGTTGGCATTTCAATTTTTTTGTTCAAGAGGTATCCTTAAAATAATAGAAAGACTTGGAAGGATGGGTACAAATATATGGCTGTGATGGTTTGCCCCTTCAAAGTTGATTGTATAATTTTTGGCTTAACGGAGATAAATTTGTTACTTTCTCTCTTTTGTACCCTCACTCGAGTGTTGAGTCTTCGGGTGTTTCTTATGCAAGTTCTAGAGGTCTCTGTACGATATTAAAGCTATTAAGTCATTGCGTAATAATTAACTAATTAAATATTAATTAATGTACTTAAGTTATACCACATATAACTACCTCGTCTATATGTAACTACTTTATGATTAATAAAAGATGTACACACGCAAACTTGATGTCAGTGTGTTGTGTGCCTTCCATTCTCTCTCACGTATTTTCTAACAGCTTTAGTTCAATCTACACAAATTGAATGTGAAAATATTAATATTGTTACCTAGATTTACCCATGTTCATTCAACGCCAGCTAAATTCCTTGTGCTAGAAAGCAAGCATCTGATACAGCTGAATGGTACTACTCAACTCATCACACATTTAAGCTAGGTCCGAGTGATTTTTTTACTATTCAACACCGATATAACAAGGTTCATTTTATGATTGTACAAGAAGACTAGGTGGTTATAAGAAAGTTTATTTTATGATTGTATGTAATGTCCCTTTTTCCCACTTGAGAGCTATTATTTGGTCTTCTTGCCATTCCTTCTCCGTGGCAAAGAAGAGAAGAAGATGGAGGAGAACATTGAGCTTCCATTTGATATGTTTTTACTAATTTTTAATATGTTCTTTTAGTGTTTTCTTTCTTATAACAGGTCGGCTGGGTTTTAATTAATTAATGGAAGCTAATGAAGGAAAATAACATCTTTAAGAGGTCGGTCTTGCTATTCCAAGCCTTGGCGCCAAAAGGAGGATATAAAAGAAGATTAGAGGCATCATTTGCATCTAGACTTGGCGCATTTTATTCTACTTGGGCATTGTGAGCTTGTTGCTCCATGTTCTTGCACTTGGGGACGAAACCCTCATGTGTATTTGCCTAGAAGGACGAAAACCCTTCTAGAGGTTGAGTGAAGGACGAAAACCCTTCATCTTGACTTGGGATCGAAGTATAAGGTTGATTTGGAGAGATATCTTTCATTTTCAGATTTTATTTGGCTTCCTACATGTGGAGCGACCTACCTTGAGTAGGGTTTATGTGGTTTGGTGAACATATTTTTGCATTTTCATATCATAATATCATTTGGCATATTTTATAAGGCCAGAATCTGCATTTTCATGATTTTTGGAGAAGTTTAGCTATTTTTTCTAGCCCTCGGTTTGGCTAGTCTGCTGCTGATCTTAAATAATTAATTCCAGCTGTGTAAATTGATATTTCATCCATCTTTTGATGTATTTGTGATTCATAAATATTGTCGTGGATAGAATAATTATTTTGTGGCATTATTTGTTGATTTGCATGGTGAAAGGTGGACTTGAATTCCATAAACAGTTCGTTGCCTTGGTAGTTTGCAGATTTCAGATTTATTTCAGTTGTTGGTTATAAAAATCAGATTTGGAGATCTTTGGTTTTGAGCTAATTTCCTATTTCTTTGGTCTAAACCCTTGAAAGGGTCATTACATTATAAATAAGGAATATGGTAGCTAGAGAACTTGATTCCTTGGGCTATTTTGGTATTAGTTTTTTACTGAGATTTTGATTTTGGTGATGTTCGATGCCCTGTGATATTACATTAGCCATGGTCCCATAAGTATAGTAAACATTATTGATGTTCTTAGAAGTATTGGAAATATAACTTAATTCACTTTTTTGTTTGTCTATTAAGATTATTTCATTTCTTAGATAAATTGATTGTCTTAATTTTTTTGATTTGCATTGAAATAAAAGAAAAGCTAAAACCATTTAAAAATAGTGTTTGATAAATTAATTAAAATGCTGATTTTAGGGTTGTTGAATCTGTTGATTTTAATTTTTATTGAAAATAATAGGTACACAACCCTAAAAACAACATTTAGGTGTTTTTGTTTAACAACAACACGTTTACATACATGGAGAGTCAAGTAGCCCAATGGGATGTAGAGCTAGAGGAGCCATCTCAGATTGATGATGATGTGGCACATACAAGGTTTGTTGGTGTTTGTTTGGAGGAGCTTGACCTTGAGGAGTCTAGCAGTTCGAGTGATGAGAGGCTTGACACATACTTTGAGGATGATTAGAGGCATTGAGCCATTGACCAATTCTATTTGAATTTTGAATGTAATCGTCATTTTGAATATAAATATAAATATATTGATATTAGACATTTCATTACAATGTGTTTGGTATTTGAAAGTTTCATTTGTTATTCCTTATACATTTTCTTATAACTAATTTTTTCAAGTACTATATATATTTGTGCCACTGTCTCTCCAAACCAAGGCCCTTGGTCCCCTTTCTCTAAGATTTCCACCGTATGGTATACTTTTATGTCCTCTTCAATCCTTAACCATTTCCCTAGGTCTTTGTCAACATATCATATTTTGTTAGCTCTTATTTTTCTAACAACTCTTGTTGCAATCTCTCTATGAAACATCCATGCCTTGCCAATATATCTTGCAACACTTGATTCTTTCCCTTCGATTGTGGCTCCATTTTCTCAATTCTATATCGTCCATTTAAATTTTGTCATTTATTTCATTAAGTTTGTGAAAGCTTTCTTTCTTCACCGATTTTTCCAATGTTTTAGCTATGCAACTGAATACCATGCGATTTTTCTGTCAAGTATCAAATATGGAATCAAATATGCATACAATTAAAATGTGTTAGCAATACCTTGCACAAGTCCCAAAGAAAACCTTTTATGATACCATTTAATCTGCAATCGACTTAGGTATTCCAATAACAATTGAACAACATATATTTATCATTCACTTACGTGAGATTAAAAAAGTGATTGTATATATTGTTATGAAAAGGTATAATGCTTATAATCAATTGAACATGTCATTGGCATGTTTTTTAGTGCTCGAGGTAAAGTAGCAGTTGCATAGAGTGAAAATAATCAAGAAAATGAATCAAAACACAAAAGAATGACGAAGGATTGACCTTGAATAAAGTGCAAGGGAACTCCAAATGCTTAAAGTTGTGTGTTCTCATCTCCACTATCATCTTACAAGTTTTTGCAAGTCAATTGCTCAATTTTAGCCTTCACATACATTGTACCTTTGTATTGTTCTCCTAATTTGTCTTTTGTCGACTTCTTGTTTATTCAACATATTTAAATTATGATCTTTGATGTTCAATCATTTCTACCTTACGAGCTCCCCTAGGTTCACTCTTAACAATACTAGAATGTTTTATCTTGATTGTGGGGTGTATGGTCATGTTAAGGGATGGGGAAATGATTTACAAAGAGGCTTCTAAATGCCTCCAAGAGATGAAAGGAGAACCAATTTAGCTTCCATTTGAGCACTTGGTTACAATTATTTCCTATATAATACAAGTTTTTACCAAGCCAAATTCATCTTAGTAATGTTGTTTGATTATGTATGGGGTTCTACATAGTTGATATTTTTGTACATGTTCCTATCAAGCGTAAATTGTCGGTACAAGTTTGTACCAAGAAGAGCATAATTGTATGGGTTTTTATCGAGCTCAACATGTTTTCTATTTCTATGGGAGGGGCATATATTGTTTTGGGTGTCCAATGGCTCACAACCTTAGGTCTTATAGAGATGCATTTCCAAGAATTGTTCATGCGATTTCATTTAGATGGAAGGACAATATAATTGAATGGGATGGTAGCTAAGTCTCCACAGCATTATTAGCTCTCATCGATGCATAAGGTTCTCGAAAAAAGGAGTAGATGGATTTATAGCAAAGTTATTTTTCATAGAAGTACAAAATACGAGTCTTCAATGTCATCCGATCTTCGAAGATTGTTAATGCTCACTCATCTATTTTTGATGCAATTCCAAAGGGACTACCACTAGTTAGGGATCATGATCATGCCATTCAGTTGATTCTAGGGAGCCAAACACCTAACATCAGACCATACAGATACCCATATTCCCAAAAAAGTGAGATGGAGAAAATGGTTCATGAAATGTTGAAGGCAGGTATCATTAGGCCTAACCAGAGTGCATATTCTTCACCAGTGGTCATGGTACGTAAGAAGGATGAAACATGGCAGATGTGTCCAGATTATCGAGAACTCAACAAGTACACCAAAGATAAGTTTCCTATTCCAAAGAACTAATGATTTACTTGATGAATTACATGGTGCTAATTATTTCACAAAATTAGATCTTCGTTCGAGGTACCATCAAATTAGAATAAAAGAGGAAGATGTTCATAAAACAAATTTTCGGGACTCATGAGGGCCATTACGAGTTTTTAGTAATGCCTTTTGGTCTTATAAATGCGCCTTCAACCTTTCAAATCTTGATGAACATTGTTTATAGGCCATTTTAAAGGAAATTTGTATTAGTTTTCTTTGATGACATATTGATTTACAGTAAGACATGGGAAGAACACTTACAACATGTAAATAAAGTGTTGGAAGTTTTGGAGAAACACACTCTCTATGCAAAGCCATCCAAATGTTCTTTTGGTGTATAAGAGGTAGAGTACTTGGGTCACATTGTATCTCATGAAGGTGTCAAAGTTGATCCTTAGAAGATCAAAGCTATGGTGGAATGGCCAAGGCCCAAAACTCTCAAAAATCTTTGTGGGTTCCTAAGACTAACAAGGTACTACAGAAGATTTGTGCGGGGATATGGTAGAATAGCAAGCCCACTCACTGCATTGCTAAAGAAGGATGCCTTCCATTAGACAGACGTAGCCACTAAATCCTTTGAGCAAGATGAAAGGAAGTCTTGTGCAGACACCCTAGTTTTGGCTACTCCTAACTTCTCAAAAACCTTCATTATTGAATGTGATGCTTCAGGATCAGGATTGGGAGTAGTTCTAATGCAGAAGGAAGACCAATTGCATTTGAGAGTCGCCAATTCAAAGGAAAAGATCTGCTCAAACCTTTCTATGAGAAAGAAATGATGGCTATTCTTCATGTGGTCAAGCAATGGAGGCCCTATCTCATGGGTAGACACTTCAAGGTAAAAACTGATCATGATAGTCTCAAATACTTTTTGGAGCAAAGGTTATCATCTGAGGAACAACAAAAGTGGGTAACAAAAATGTTGGGTTATGATTTTGAAATCATATACAAAAAGGGTAAAGAATATGTAGTAATGATGCGTCGTTTAGAAGGGATACATCCGTAGATGCCTTACTACTTATGGAATGTCCATGTTGACGGCCGATTGGGTGGATGAAACAAGTGTTAGGAAATTAGTGCTCGCATTATTGTTTGTAATAGTTAAATGTAATATTCATATATTACATTAGTAAGATAATGTGTTAGTATGATATTACTATTGTTATATTAATATCATGTTTGTATGAGAAAAATAAAAGTTTGTAATATTATTAATATGAGTTATTAATCAATTCATTATTAATAATATAAGATAATATGTATTAGTTGTGAGTTTGTTGAATAAACAACTCACATAGCTATTTGGGAGTTATGTGAGAGATTTTTGGGTTTGGGAGTGTGATTATGGAGAGATATGTGAGGATATTATGGGATTAAAAATTGGAGTTGATCCTTGTTTTAAGGAGTTCATTCTCTTATATATTGTAGGAGCTCTCTCATCATGTAATTGCTTAAGTTTTAATCTATCAATTATTTTGATATTTTATTTATCTCTCGAATTTTTCCTATTTTCATGTGCTAAAATCTCAAATTGTTGTTTGCTAAATTTTATCATCAAATCAGGGTTTTGTTATCATTTGGTATCGGAGATGTTTCCTTAAAGTGTAGAAGAAGAAGAAGAAGAAGATGGTTGAAGAAATCCCGTAAGAAAATTTTCAAAGCAGACACACCACACAAGAAAAAAACGCAGATTTACTCATGACATTCGATTGATGTCTCATTTTTTTAATGGAAAGATAAGAACAAGACGCACAATATTGTTTTTACATCAGCTTTAGATTCGTCCTTGTATCTATGCGTTTCGGTGTAAGTTGAGTGAAATGTTTTTGTTTTTAAAACAAACATTTGATAGATTGAATTTATCTAAAAACCCAGATTCAAAATATTACGAAATTTATTGAGTTTGTTTAGTTAATATCTAGAAAACTTCTGTAGAAATTTTACAAAAACACAGTTTCTAGTTTAATGGAAAAGTGAAAATAAAAATAGGGATGTGAAAAAGAAAAAGTGGTGTGTAATTAAACATTTATGTAACTTTTTAATTGGACACATTTTCGCATGCGCACGCGACGTCCATAGTCACGGGGTGCATTATTGGTTGAATCCGACACTCGTAAAATTGTGTAAGGAGCTTTAAAGCTATATTTTATAACTAAGTAACATCAACATGGAGGAAGGAGGCAATGGAGGAAGGAGGTTAATTAGTGACCTCTCGTCAGCCACAAGCAAAGGGGCCACACAATGAATTTGTGGCATTATTTTTTTTTTGTGTGTTTAATTTTGATTGTGTATTGTAATAAGAACAGATGATTTATTCATGTTCGCTCTTGTAATAAGTGAGCTCCTGCATGAGCGATATTTCTTATATTTTCCCTTGAATGTAAAAATGGGAGTGGGGAAACATGTATGCTGCTATGAAAGTGGTTGGTGGTCCACTAGAAAACCAATTTGAGAGTTTGTGAATCTCTTAGAAAATCACATACAAAGTGGTTAATGGTTCCACTAGAAAACACTGTTGGAGTTGATGGTACTCTTTGAAAACCATCATATTGTAGAACATGAGCAGGTACTAGAAAGAACTCACCCATGTTCACACTAAGGGGGTGAATGTTAGGAAATTATTGCTCACATTATTGTTTGTAATAGTTAAATGTAATATTCATATATTACATTAGTAAGTTAGTGTGTTAGTATGATATTAATATTGTTATATTAATATCATATTTGTGTGAGAAAAATAAAGTTTGTAATATTATTAATATGAGTTATTAATCAATTCATTATTAATAATATAGGATAATATGTATTAGTTGTGAGTTTGTTGAATAAACAACTCATGTAGCTATTTGAGAGTTGTGTGAGAGATTGTTGGGTTTGTGAGTGATTATAGGAGAGATATGTGAGGATATTATGGGATTAAAAATTGGAGTTGAATCCTTGTTTTAAGGAGTTCATTCTCCTATATATTGTAAGCTCTCTCATCATGTAATTGCTTAAGTTTTATTCTATCAATTATTTTTGATATTTTATTTGTCTATGGATTTTTCCTATTTTCATGTGCTAATCTCAAATTGTTGCCGCTAAATGTTATCATCAAATCTAGAGTTTTGTTATCGCAAGATTGGAATGAGATCAAGACAAGGATACACAATCTCTAATACAGAATATCAAGCAAGGATATATGACATCTAACAAATTTGAGTGGAAAGGTTATGCCCTATGGTACAAGGACATGTTATACTTGAGTAAAGATTTTGAGTTGAAGTATAAGATTCTTGTAGAGCTACATGCCTCACCTATTGGAAGACACTCTAGGTTTTTGAAGACATATCATAGAATAAAAAGAGAATTCTTTTAGGAAGGACTCAAGGGGATGTACAAAAGTTTGTATTAGAGTGTTTAGTGTGCCAACAAAACAAAGGGGAAACAATTAAGACACCAGGTCTATTGCAACCCTTACCAATTCCTAGTCAGAGATGGGAGGAGGTTTCCATGGATTTCATCACCAGATTGCCTTGTTCAAAAGGTAAGAATTTTTTTTTTCGTGATTGTGGATAGGCTCACAAAATATGCCCATTTTTGTGCCCTATCACATCCATTTACAGCTAGTATAGTTGCAACTATTTTTTTGGAGACAGTTCAAAGGCTACATGGAACCCCAAAAATAATTGTAAGTGATCGTGATCCTATTTTCACAAGTAATTTTTGGATAGAATTATTTTCATGTTTGGGTACTCAACTAGCTCACAGTTCATCTTATCATCCTCAAACTAATGGGCAAACGAAAGTGGTCAACAAATGCTTAGAGGGGTATCTACGTTGTTTTGTATCAAATAATCAGGAAAGGTGGATTAAATGGCTACCACTTGCAAAATGGTGGTATAACACATCTTTTCATACCTCTTCTCAAATGACCCCATTTTTAGCATTATATGGTTACCATCCACCTTCTATCACTTCCTCCTTGAGGGTGCAAACTAAGGTTAGAGATGTTGAGGAACACATTCAACATCAACAACAGGTTTTGGCTAGTTTGAAGGAGAATTTAGCATTAGCACAAAACAGGATGATTAAACAAGCAAATCAACATCATAGTGAAAGAAAATTTGAAATTGGTGGTCCGAGCTTTTGTACGTCTCACCTTACAAACAAATGTCCTAAAGCAATAAAAAAGGACAACAAACTTGCTCCTAAATATTATGGCCCTTATCAGGTTCTACAGAAAATTGGTAGTGTTTCTTATAAACTAGAGTTGCCTCCATCTTCACACATACACCCAATATTCCATGTTTCATTCCTGAAGAAGGTTATTGGATAGAAATTTGAAGCCCAGACAGAGTTACTAGAACTTGACGAGGAAGGAAGAATCATTTTGGAGCCAGAGAAGATTCTACAAACACGTACTAAGAGGTTGAGAACCAGAGACATTAAGGAATATCTTATCAAGTGGAAGAATCTGAGCATAGAAGATGCAACTTGGGAGGATGAAGGTTTTCTGCAGCAACATCCAGGATTATTCAACGTTGAGGACAATGTTGGTTTGAAGGGGAAGGGCATGCTACACCCTTAACCTATTGCTTGTATTAGGATATGAGTAGCCACTTATGGCTTACCATATCATTTTATTATATCATTTATACTTTCTCATGCTTAATAGGTCAGCCTTGGTGATGGCCATAGCATATGAATAGTATATATAGGGGATTGTAGGTAGTAGTTCATTATCATTTGAGCATTTGAGTCTTATTATATGGTTTGGAGGTTGCCCCCTCAAAGTGGCGAAGCTATTCTAATTGCATATTGAGATCATTATTATGAAATATTGTGTTATTTGGTTTTATTGTTTCTCATAATCTGAATTATACTAGTAATTTCACTACAGTATGGGCCATTTTCCTACAAGGATCCCAACAACAAACACAAAACAACAAAACTTCAGTACCAAAACCACACCAAAATAACAACACAATAGCACAAAAACTAATTAAGAGACTTGTTATAGACTTTCTGAGAAATCTTTAGGGCCTTATAAAGGTTGATGGCATTTTGCATATCAGGGTCCTGGATGCTCTCAAAAAGTATCTTCTTATTGATCTTGTCATTCTTCCATGCTGACCCTAGACACCACAAACATCACAAATTTGCTTGACATTTTTTGAATATAATCAAGAACAACCCTATGAATGACAAGTTGGTTGGTTTGCTTGTTCTCCACATATCAAACTCTATGCTCCAGAGCTTTGAATTATTTGGAAAGACCCTCTATTTTCTCTTCTACATATAAAACGACAGAGGGGTCCAAATTGCTCTTGGTACCTTCCATAAAGAGGAAGCCTACATTGCCCTCAATTCCCTTTAAAGCCTCAACTTGCTATTTAAGTTGAGTTGAAAGACTAGAACTAACAAGTGGGTCATGGGCAGGGATACTTATCTTTACCAAGTTTTTGGCTTCAACAATATCCTTGTTCTTAGCAAAATCACAGAGGACTCTTTTAGTGGTGGGGATCAAAGATGGGTTTCCGACATTGAGGTTCTTGGTATGGATCCTGGGATGTTGAGGAGGGGGGGCAAGGAGAGGCGGTAGGATCATGGGAAACCACATCCCTGAAGTAATGATGTAGGAGGAAAATCACACCTTGATGTAGGGGAAGAACCCTCATATGGGTTTGAACATCATACACCGATTTTTCAAGAGAATGTAAGATGTAGTAGGGAAGACTCACCTTGCAAGCATGCCTGAAATGGTTCAAAAGAACCAAATGGTGAAGTGGCAGCGTTGAGAAGCACCCTTCCAGGGTGATGTAGCACACTACCATTTTGGAAACTTCATTAAACGGTGGGGGGATAGAGGAGCAAAGAATCCCATCACCACAAAACTTTGGGAAGTCAACAAAGAATTCCCGACTTCCCAATCTACAGAGTTTCATCTCCCACCACAAAATGTTGTTCCTCAAATTATTTGTCAAACTTGTTGCGTAAAACTTGACCCCTTCCATACCCAAACCGGTGATGAATGAGATCATATCCTCTGTGATAGTAAAATCCTTGTCTCTGAAAGTGACGACTCTGTCTTTCCATTTGCATGCGAAATCCAAAGATATGTGAACATCATGACCCTTAATTCTTTGCATAAAGTCTCAGTAAATTGTCCACACTTAAGGCTTGCCATAACTCTATGTCGTTCTACTAGGATGGATCACAAATAGGTTCCACTCTACAAGGAGGACCCCCATACTGAAATTAGAGCTCGCAGATGAAGCGAAGTAACCTAGTCACACAGCAAGAGAGCGTACTCTTGAACAAGAGCGACAAAATAGTGGAGTTTCAGAGCTTCCAATCCTATCCACCGACACTGCAACACCATTTAGAAAACCCTTATATCAAAACCAAAGCACAAAAACAATGGAAAAGATCCGTTTGGAAGGATTAACTCACAAAATATGGGAGTACCAATAATCATGACCTCGCATGTGCCAAAACCGTTGACTTAGCTTAGGTAACCTTGGCTTCATTAAAAATGATTGCTTTTGTTGGGGAGAGATCTTCTTATAATCATGCCAAATTTTGAATTCATTAATGCTAACCTCATCATTTGTAAGAGCATCCATTAGACACTGTAGACACTTGTAGTTTGATCAAAGCACTATTATTTCTAATATTGCACTTATTATTCTTTTCCTCCCAAATTGAAGACACCTCATCAGTTAGACCTATCTAACTCCCCTCTTACGACACTCTTTTGGTTATATTTCCTCTTATAAACTAATTAAATAGGCTATAATAACCTCTTCTTGGCTAATATTCTCTTCTTTACCACCTCTATTAGCTCCCTAGAGATATCAATCCACTTCATTGGATTGATTAGGCCTTCATAACCCTCTCGAAACCTAATTTCTCTCTAAATAGGATTAATTACCCTATAAACATGGTTATCTAGTCTTAACCATGATCAACCTCTTTATAAAACTAGTCAAATCTTACTTTGACTTGCTAATTAACTTGTTTACTCCTTTTAGTCCCACATGCACCAAAAATCCTCCCATTTCCCAAATGGAAAACTATAAATAGACTACTACCCCCTCTCATTTCTAAGAACACTTCTTCCCTCTAACCTAAACTATAGTATTGTTGCTTGATTAGGACATTTTATTGAGCTATTTGCTTTGTTTTTGCATGTCTATCACATAACATGGAGTAAATGCGAATAACCATTGGCCTTTAAGCCATTAATGGTAATATCCCATTCTCTTAAAGCATAAACCGATTGCTTAGATCCTTTTAGGTTCATTTACTTTAAGCTTTCAAGAATAGAGGTTAACTTCATTTGTTTAAGTTGCTTGTTTACTTCAAGTTAATACATGCAAATAGGATTCCTTGCTCATTTCTTATCATATGGTCCATTGAGGGGCTTTTGCACAAAGCTTTGGGGTTCTTGAGTGTTTCTTACCCCATTTCAATAGCTCTTGCAAAACCTTTCATTGAACACAACACCATTCCCCTCTCTTTAGATATGGCAAATAATGATGTTTGTAAAACCTTTACCTAAGTCCTTGGATTATTTTATAAAATCTTTTATAGTCCAATTAGGGGTTGAAAGCCATTAAGGTTGTTAATAATGTTCATAGAGTCTCCCTCAATCATCAAATTGCTCACCTTGAGGTCCCGACAATTCCCCGATTCCCAAAGAGTGGCAAAGGCCTCATCATGGTGATTTGACTAATGAATAACATGAATTTAGTTCATTTTGTTACCATTTCTTTTGGGATTCCGATTGATTATGGTAAGGGAATTAAAACCCAAATTTTATAAAGCATTTATAAGGGAAAATGGATTTTGGAGTTATTAGATTTATGAGAGGAACTAAGAGTTTCATTCCTTGTACCCAAACTATAAGAGGAACTCAAAATGTTAAATACCATATCCAAATGGAGTATATTAATCAAAATCCATATTTTTAATCAATGTTTGATTTATATAAGTCAACACAAATTGATAGGTAATTGATCGTGTTGTAAACAATAAAAAAATAGGGGGTATATTGTCATTTACAGAACATGTGGTTTTCTCTTTATGAGTGAAAGAGTATGGGAAATTCCCAAGGAAATATAATTGGCCATCTCAGAAAACCACGGTGATGTACAAGATATGGAAAACAAGTGTTCATCTGAAAATTCATCCTCTATTGGTTCATCTTGACCTGCAGTTGTTAGTCTTCACAAGAAATTTGCATCTACATTGGCTTTCCTAGGCTTGTCAATTAGTGTCACACTTAATTCTTATAAAAACAAAAACCATCCTACCTCTTACCAATGAATTGTTCACCAAATACTTTATATCATAATGGTTTTTATATGCTATCACATTTTAATCAGTGATGCAATGGAGAAATTTGTTAATAGCATAAATTATAACTAGGAATTATTTTTTAATTGTGGTGTAGTTTCTTTCAACAAGTGTTAATTTTTTTACAAACTGAAGTAAATCACATGTATGGTTTATCCTTCTTATTTCTAAGCAATAACAACTCATATTATTTTACTAGATGCATTTGTTTGGATGTAAAAATGAATCTTCCAATTAGATCCTCTCAAGACAGGAGCAGAAGTGAGATTCTATTTAATGGCCTCAAAAGGTTGTTGACAATCATAAGTCCAAATAAATTCATAATCTTTAGTAAGCAAAGAAAACACAAGGGATGTTATCTTACTAAAATATTCTATGAACTCCTATAATAACCAACATGAACCAAGAAAATTCTTACCTCTGTTTGAGTGGAAGGTGTTGGAAGTTTGATTACCTCAATTTTATTAGGGTCTACCTTGATTCTTTCTCTTAAAATATGATGCCCCAAAACCATACCTTCATCTACCATAATTAAACACTTTTCATGATTAAGAGATAATTGGTGTTTCTTCTCACCTAGTCAATACCTTGTCTATATTATTCAATGATTCTTCAAAAAACCTCCATAGACTATAAATTCGTCCATGTAAATCTCAATGCATTCATTTGTTAAATCTTCAAATATAGCTAATATTGCTCTTTGAAAGGTTGCAGGTGCATTGCACGATCAACAAGGGTAAGACTCTATACACAAAATTTCCTCAAGGGCAATTAAATTTGGTTTTATCTTTATCCTCAAGTGCCACTGGGATATGATTGTATCCACTAAATCCATCCAAAAAGGAAAAGTATACATTTCCTACTAAATTATCTAACACTTGGTCAATAAAGGGCATATGAAAGTAATATTCGATGTGGATTTGTTTAGTTCTCTCGTAGTCTTTGAAAAATTTCCATTTTCCATTTTATTAGGCACAATAACTAGAGGATACACCCATTGGCTATCTTAGATTGGGTATATAAAACCTACTTTTAATAGTTTCTCTATCTCAGTTTTAACAATGTCTCCAAGTGTAGAGTTTATTGTTCTTTGGGATATCCTTAATGGCTAGACATTATCTATATAATATGGTGAGTTCATACATCAGGATGGATCCATCTCATGTCAGTATATTCCTAGTAAAAATCTTTCACATGGGAGCTCAAGATTACAAATAATCTTGACTCATCTTTATTTGTCAACCAGTTATTAATGTTAATCGTTTACCTAGTTGAACTTTAACTTGTTTGGTTACCGTGTAGTTTGAAATTAATGAGGGGCATTCACTCAATAATAAATTCAAAAGGCGGACATGGGGATTCCATTTATATAACATTATTATGTCCTCACTAGAATTTTTTGCTTGTAAATGTATGGTAAGGGAAAAGAGAGAATGCCACAACCCAAAGTTTTGTATCATCTTCTTCCTCATGACATTTACTCAACTCATTTACATCATAAAAAAATTCATTGGTTTCGGTGCAAGTTTTCTTATTACTGGTGGAATTTTAACTTAGATTGTTCTATTATGTCTACATATTGTTATGTCAAGAGGCATTCTACAATCACAATCAAGGGTAGGGGTAGTTGGTTGCAATTTATGTGAGTGTGTTCACTTTTAGCTGTAACATTATATTTTATGTCCACTTGACCACATTAAGAATTTTTTCCTTTTTCATAATCTTGGCCATATGATGGAGTCCATGGCCAATTTTTTCCATTATTTTTTTTTAGACTTACACGCAAGTATAGCTAAATTAACATTATTTATTACCATTCAATAAAAATGTGAAGAAAATAATGAAATTATTAATAATTATACCGATGGGCATTCTATTCTACTAGATAAAGGATAGACAACGGTCAAAAAATGGACAAGTGAGATTAGTTTGCAGGATATGCATTGATGGATCGACTGGTGTGGTGCCTCTTGTATACTTTGCATGTTTTCCCTTCCTGCATCCTTTTTCCTTATTTTGGAAATGTCATTTTGTAGGGAAGGAAATATCACTAACATGTGGCATACGTCAGATCATTGAGGTGCATCAGATGGAGGTAGGGTTGGTTGTATCACTGATGGAATGTTTTGTGTCTAGGTGGGTAGTGACGCCACCACCATGGTCGACATGTGGTCTCAATTTTTTTAAGTTCTAGATCGTCATTGACATCGATGGGGATTAACCACTTTCCACAAAAATAATGGCCAAATATAAAAGTACCAAGACAAAGGAGCTTATATTATTGTTGTATTTGATGTGTAGGGTCTTGAAATTATGGGGGAGGATTATGTCTACCTATTTTAAAGCAACATATTCTAATCCAATGTGCCTACAATAGGACATGGTGTGGAGAATAATCTTAATGTTGGGAGTAGTTCCAGAAAGTTTCACATACAACTCACATGAGTAGTTTGGAGCAAAGACATTCCTTATCTGTAAAGGCATGGAGAATGTGGATGTCATTGAAAATGACTTGAGGATCACACCCTATGGTGTGGGTTATGGGTTTACCTCAGGAAGGATCTTAGACTCTCCACTTTGGGTGGATAAAATTTTGTATCATTTCCAATGTCTTCCCCATCCACAACATCCTATGGATATATGCAAGGTCCTCAATCTATCCTATGAGAAATTAAGAGGGAAGGAATCATGTCTTCAAGCTCTAAGGATGGGGAGGTTCATTAAGAGGGGGAGATCATGGAGGGATTTAAACACCATTGGTGCTTTGAGGCATGAAATTTAATGTTTTATCTTTTTAAACCTTGTACCATGCATGTTAAGCATTATTGCCTATGATTGTGCCTTGAAAAGATCATCTAATGGTCATGTGTTTCCACTTGTATACTCTCCCCGATAAGAACAAGAAGGAAAAGACCATGAATAATTACATGAATTCACATTTTATACCATCTACTTTTATTGCTTCACTTGCATCATATACCACTTCTTCTGTGTGTACCTTCCATTTCGTAAGTAATCATTTATATTTGATAGTTGTAAGTTGATTTGTTCTATAATCAGTGTCATCCAAGACATAAGACAAACATGATTTAATCCCCATAAATTTTGTAACAAGATATTTCTCGGGCGTTGTTTATCTCAAAATTTTGTCCTTATCACAAATCGGGAGAATGTAAAGGGCATTTCTATTGTAGGATATCGTTCCATCCAGATCTACTAACATTGGGGAAATGAAGGAGATCCCTTCTAGCGGAGAGAAAGGGCGTAATTTTCTTGTATTCTTCCTCATCGTAATTTTATTTCTCATAGTTTTTCCTAATTCCTTGTGTTGCTACTTGTTTACTTTTTATTAGCCTAGAATTTTATTAACTTATCTAGTTAACACTTATTTCCATTTGATAAACTTTGATCATACTTAGTTATTTCCATGCAATGGATGTGTTGGGCTTCAATACATGTTTTAAACCAACAATTTTTCAATATTTGATAAATTTTGATCGTAGAACTTTTAGCAGTTATTTCCATGCACCATAAGTGTCTAGCTTCAATACATGTTTTAAACCGACAAATTTTCAATGGCTTATTTCCATTTGATAAATTTTGATAATACCTTTAGTGGTTATTTTCAGGCATTGGATGTGTTTGGCTTTAGTATATGTTTTAAACCAACAAAATTTTAGTCGATTTGACCTTCCATGTTCTATTTTTCTGCCTTCATTGTTACTTTTAGGATAATGATCATCTATGATCAATAAGTTTAAGCTAAATTCTACAAGCTATTGGTTATATGCCTTATTGTATGTCACGTGATAGTTAACCATGTTCACCATAATAGTTGATCAAATAATAAAAATAAAAGTAAATTGAAATTAAGAATAAATGGTTCTATGTGTAAAGAGTATATATACCTAAGTAGAAACTAATGTGACAGTCTCCATGCCCAAATCCCATTTTCCTATAATTGTGTTACTAATCTAATTTTACTCCACCCTCAACATCATCTCGCATGTTAATGAAAATTTATAAAATGCACACTTAAAATAACAAACAAATTATTAAAATTTATTGCCGCAAAATAGATACTTGACAGAGGTGGAAAGTATATATTTAAACGTGCATAAAACATAATTTGTTACAAATGGATGAAATGCATATATATACACACACACATTATGTAGTTTATAATTGTTTATCCTCTAAAATTACACATTTCCTCGTCACTATCAACTCATTACAATGTATCATAAGTTTGTAAGGTCCACATTATAATTTAAAACTCACTCACATGGTTCTCGTCATTATTTGAAATTTAGTAAAACATCGCAACTTGTGTTTATATGTTTACACATTAATGTAATATCTTGATGATTATGTATTTATGTGATATTCGAGAGATGGTGGAGGGATTTGAGCTTCTAGGGATTTCAACTAGGTTTGTCATCTCCCCTAGGCTTCACCAGTTAGAACCCATTCAAATCCACTCAATACTCAACAATCATTGCATTAAATAAGACAAATATTTGTATTGTTTATTCATATTTAAGTTTATAAAGGTGCAATAAAAATGCATTTTAATCTATATATTAGTGTACACGTGAGGCCAAGAATGACCAATTGGAATGAAAATGTTCAAAGTGAAATAAAGACATGATGTTTTAAAGTGTATTATAGTCTAAACATGTTTTTTAATTGTTATTATAAGTTTACATAAATATTGGATGTTTTTAAAATTATTGTTGATTATTACAACTCATGCATATGGTTGAAGGGATGGTAAAAAATATATTATATTTTAGTTTATTATAAGATGATTTAGGAATTGTCTCAATTAAATCATGTTTAGGATTTGATTGATTTTTATGGTTAGCATAGTTGAAAGCCCCAAAAGTGGAAACCTCTTCTCCATCTCCCTTAGGTTCCCCTATTGGAACGTCTTAGAATCAGATCACATTCTGCTTGCTTCATACCATGCATTGATTTTTAGAAACATAATCAAAGACTCAAATTCTCATGCCTTTCACCAATTTTTTTTTTTTTTTACTTGTGAACTTTTAAGATTGATTTTTATTGTTTAAGTGTACATGTGTTTAAATAACCTCACAACTCATGTCTAGACAACCTCACAATTTTTGTTTATATGTTTACACATTATTGTAATCTCTTAAGGATTATGTGTTACTTGGTATTCGAGAGATGGTGGAGAAGTGATTTGAGCTTATAGGGGATTTAAACTAGGCTTACCATCTTAGTTAGGCTTCTTGTATTATAACCTCATCAAATCCACTTGTGTTGTGTACTCCTCGTACCAAACATGAGAGGCTTGTTGAAATATAATCAAAGGCCTGAATTCTCAAGCCTTTTGCCAATGAATTTAATGGTGTTTGATGTCAAATTCCCTGGTAATTTTCTACTTTTTTTCTTGGCTAAATCTTATGAAATAAAGTGAGGTTGAAGATGACTCCCAAGGTATATTCAGTTCATGTGTAACCAAAAATTTGGCTAAACATTCTTGCTATCATAATTTTAGGTAGCGGGTATTGGTCTAAACATATTGACTTTTGATTTGAGGGTCCGGATCAGAATGTCAACTCCTTATAATTTTAGGTCCCATATCAAGAATAAATCCATATGATTTTAAGTCTCGTACCTAAATGACAATTGGTTTTGTGAATAGCCATTGTAATATGAATCCATTTTTTCATTGATGGTTGAAAGGAATATTGGTAGTGTACATGATATAGGTTGTTACTCCCAAGGTCAACAACTTTTATCACATGTCCTTAATTATAAATGAAGTCTGTTAATTCTCCAATCATCATTTTATTGTCTAAGAAATCCCTCATTGTGATCACCGTGTGTAATGAAAGATTAACTAAGCTATAAGAAATGAAACTAAGCATCTACATAGCTCCAAAGCAAGTTTAACCTAACTATGCACTATCAAGATGAGAGCTAAACAAGATAAACTCCTATAATAATGCATGAATTAAACTAACATCATTATATTATCTCTACTTCTCTATGATTGCATAAAAAATGGACCTAGAAGACCCATAACAATCAAATATGATTGTTTGTTTGGATTCTCAAGATTTTGAGAATGAAGACCCACCATTAATGGCTTCAAGGCCACATGGTTCTCTTCATTTACTCAAAGTTGAGTTTATGGATGCACTATGTAATGGATGCTAGCTCAACAATGGAGGAAGGAAAGCTTTAGATCAAATGTCTAATTAGCTTAAAGCTAATACAAATGAGATCCAAGCTTTCTTAGGCTTGTTTTGGTTTTGTGTTATGTAAAGTTGTAAGGTTGAATGGGTAGGCTTAGCCTTGTATTTATAGTTTTTGGTTTGGAAGAGTTTGGAATTTGGATGCATGTGGGACTAAAGGTAAGCCAAAACCACTTTTAGATTAGATTAGGATAAACATGCTTTAGGCTTAGTTAAGCTAGGTTTAGGCTAGTTAAGCGTGATTAACGAGTGATTAAAGACTCATTGAGAGTTGGGAGGAGTCTGATTAACCATTTGTGACTGATAGATAGCCTAGGAAGCCAATAGAAGTGATCTAGAGAGAACTAGGGAGGTTCTGAATGGTCGAAAGGAGGAATGTCTAGCTAATAAGAGAGATATTAGCCCAATTAGATGATTAGGAAGGAATACGACCAAAGAGTGTTGTGAATGGGCATCTCGAAATGGAGCGAAGAACATCAACATAGAGCATTTTCCTTTAGTATGCCTCTCAAAACTACTAAATGATTGATTGAATGTTTTTTCTAGAAGAAAACACATATGGTGTAGTGCTTAATATACATACCTTAGTCATGATTTGTTCATCCATAATAGAGGTTGATTTCCACTGTATGGTATACTTTTACGTCCTCTTCAATCCTTAACCATCTCCCTTGGGTCTTTGTCAACATATCATATTTTTTAGCTCTTATTTTTCTAACTCTTGTTGCAATTCCTCTATGAAACATCCATGCCTTGCCAATATATCTTGCAACACTTGATTCTTTCCTTAGAGTGTGACTCCATTTTCTCAATTCTATATTTTCCATTTGAATTTTCTCATTTATTTCATTAAGTATGTGAAATCTTTCTTTCTTCAATGATTTTTCCTATGTTTTAGCTATGCAACCGAATACCATGCACTTTTTCTCACAAGTATCAAATATGGAATCAATTATACATACAATTAAAATGTGTTAGCAATACCTTACACAAGTCCCAAAGAAAACCTTTTATGATATCATTTAATCCACAATCGACTTAGATATTCCAATAACAATTGAACACCATAGATTTATCATTCACTTACGTGAGATTAAAAAAGTGATTGTATATATTGTTATGAAAATGTATTATTCTTATAATCAATTGAACATGTCATTGACATGTTTTTTAGTGCTCGAAATAAAGTAGAAGTTACATAGAGTGAAAATAATCAAGAAAATGAATCAAAACACAAAATAATGACATAAGAATTGACCTTGAATAAAGTGCAAGGGAAATCCAAATGCTTAAAGTCATGTGTCCTCATCTCCACTATCATCTTACAAGTTTTTACAAGTCAATTTCTCAATTTTAGCCTTCACATACATTGTACCTTTGTATTGTTCTCCTAGTTTGTCTTGGTGTGAATACTTGTTTATTCAACATATTTAAATTATGATCTTTGATGTTCAATCATTTCCTACCTTACGAGCTCCCCCTAGGTTCACTCTTAACAATACTAGAATGGTTCACTCTTAACAATATTAGAATGCCTCCCACTTAAAGAGATGAAAGAAGAACCAATTTAACTTCCATTTGAGCACTTGGTTACAATTATTTCCTATATAATACAAGTTTTTACCAAGCCAAATTCATCTTAGTAACGTTGTTTGATTATGTATGGGGTTCTACATAGCTGATATTTTTGTACATGTTCCTATCAAGCGTAAATTATCTGCAGTACAAGTTTGTACTCAAGAAGAGCATATTTGTATGGGTTTTTATTGAGCTCAACATGTTGACTCTCCAAGTCTCCTTGATCTCTAAAAGGAATATGCCTAAGGCCATAAGGTTTCCATGATGAAGTGTTGTAGGTTTGGAGCTAATTTTTTCTAAGAAAACTCGGAAGTTTAAATCAAAGTCAGCAATGTTTACACATTTCAAGATTTCATGGTTCCAGAGCAGTTTACACATTTTGGGGTTCCTGAGCATGTTTACACATTTTTGAATTTCGAGGTTCTAGAGCATGTTTACACATTTCAGAATTTCGGGGTTCTAGAGCATGTTTACACATTTCAGGATTTCGGCAGTTGGGACATCCCAACATCCATACATGTTTTATGTCGTCCAATGCTTACACCCGAAATACAAAGGGGTCCTTGTTTTTTTGGTTTTTGGAGTTGTTGAGCAGGCTTGTAATCCCTAACTTGTTATAAGACATGTCGACAAAGGTGACCTAGAGGTTAAATTTGACGGCCCCATGGTCGTCCTCTGTGTGGAACGACACGAGGATCCTTAAACACCCATATATTTGTATCTAGTTCACCATTTGAGACAAAATCGATCTTGTTGGAAAGCTTGTGGAGAGTAGATCATGATGGGAGTGGTTGTAAATGCTTCCACTAACCTCAACAACCAACATGGTGTTATGTACTATGTTGTGCCATTACTTGGTGATATGTTTTTTCATAATTGAAGACATTTTTGTCACCCATGTTGGGCATGCTCACTAAATGTTGATTGGTCCTTGGTGGGTGTTGGGGTGGGTAGTTCGTTTCAATGCTAGGCATATATGATATTTTCTCTTCTTTCTTCTATCTTCTATATATATGATTGTAAGAGCAAGAAAGATGGGTCCTTTTCTGCTAGTTTTGTGAGCTCTGCTCTTTTGAGCCTTAAAACTAATGCTTCCAACCCTCAGTAATGCAACTTGTGAAGTTTTTAAGCACCTATTGCTTGGTGGGATTATGGATGAGTAAGTTCTTGTTAGCAATTACAAGTGTGATCTCTTTCCCTTGAATGCACAAGTGTCTAGATGTGAATATTTCAGTCCTCTTATAGTTTTTCATTATTACTTTGATTGTTTCATTTAAAGTTCTTGCGTGCATTTTCTAAAGCTTCATATGTTGAGATATTTTTGTGTCTTTTAAAGCCATATCAATACCCCATTTTAGTTTGGTGCATCACCTTATTTTCTATCAGTAATTCATCATCTAACCACAGTCCCTTGCAATATTAGGCTAGAATTAATTAATAGTAGGATTTATTGTTGGTTAGATTAGTTGCATTGAATTGGAGTGGAAGGAGCCAACCTTTTCATTTGGAGATTGACCTTGAAGGAGCCACTATCCCACACTTTGAAGGTATTTTAATGTTTCTTTGAGGTGTTGAGCCTAGTTTCAGTAGGGGTGCAACTTCAAGTCAACAATTTTTGGCATGCCCGATGGAACAAATTTGCATCCTCTAAAATCAATCTCAATCTACTACATTGAGATTGGTGTGTGTTCAATGGAACATTTTCTTTAGAGGAAAACAAAAACACATATGATGACTCCTAACTTCAAATCTACTAGTTTCAACAATCAAGTGTTTTAGTTTTATGAGAAGGGTGCATACAAGACAAAGTACAACAAGAGGAGAGTCTTTTGAATATTTACAAATTTCACCAAGGAGGAGAGGAAGACTTGTTCAAATACCCCCATCTCCACCACCTAGAGTTCATTCAACTCCCCCTCTTCATAGACCTATCCCCCATCATCTCGGGAATTTAAGACCCATTCCCCTCTATGGCTTATCAAAGAAATCAACCTTTTGTGACTTTTAATGGTGGCAACCCTTGGCTTTGAATGCCCAACATGATATCCTAGTAGTTTCTAAAGAGCATTTCATTCTTTACAGGAGAAAATTCAACCACCCATATAGAGCACATCTTAGATGTTCTAATGTCTATTTGGTCCAACTTATCACTGAAGATGATGTAGCAATAAGGATTTTAGCCGCATCTTTTAAAGGAAATCACTACAATGGTATGGAAATTTGTAGCCTCGCTACTAGTCATACATGGGATGAGCTAGGGGAGAAGCTTTAAAAACATTTTAAGGACAATGATGATCATTTATCTCTCATGGAACAACTTAGAAATTAGTTGGTGGCTCTAAAGAGGCAACAAGCCCAACATAACATACCTTATCAGCCTTCTAATCAAGCATACTAGCCTAATAGGAAACCCTATCAAGGTAATGTCCAAGGGCGAGGCTAGATAAGTTATGCTAGGCCTTTAAACACCCAAAATCTTATTACGTAAGTTTCTTAAGAGCTATAGTTTTAATTCAAAACAACATAGGGTAAGATTATGAATAATGTTACCCATGTAATCAACGCCACGATCAAAATTCTTGCAAAAATGGGGCTCTCAACCAAGCTCAAATGGTCCAACTTGCATTAGTACTCTGGGAACAACATGTAGAATCAACTCCAAGAGAGGAATAATCTTAGGCGCAAAACAAGTGAATATAATCTTCTGAATTGGAAATAAAGTGATTTATGTGGTGTAAATCAGAATCAAGTAGAAAACAAGAGAGGAAATCCAATTGCATATAACACAAGGTCTAAAAGAGAGCAATGGAAGGAGAAACATCTTCCATAGTTGGTCAAGCATCTACCTCCCAAACACCACAAGAGAATGCAAGAGAGGGCACAAATGCTAAAAAAATTGAACTACAATAAAATCAGGCTATTACGAGGGCCAATCAACCCAAAAATCAACCTTCACTTGGTCAACATTTAAAAGAGGATGTTGTTGCTACCAAGGTAATTATCAATGACACCTACTACCCAAAAATATCCTTATTATAAAATGCCTTCACTACTTTATACCCACACCCATCAACATGGAAAATAAGATTCCTTTAACACAATCATAGGACTCAATTGCTTTGATACTAAATGATGCAATCACAGATAAGGGATCAAATAAACAACTACCTTAGATCATGTAACCTAATAAATAATTGGCACATATATAAAAATTCATATACATCAGGAAAATAAAAACTTCAATTTTATTTGTTTCATTGAAGAAACATAGACTACCCAAACATTACGCTATTATATTTTTTAAAAGTAATTCAACTACTTGTAAAATTACAAACATTCCCACTATGGATGTGTTACACAACCTAACAACTTCTCAAACTTGTGGATTCACATCATGTCTTTACTTGAGCTACACTTGGTTCATTGATTGTTTTCAAAACCTCGACTAATTCTTAGTCCTTACTAACTTTCACTCTTTTAGACCTAACCTTTGAATAATGATATTTGTGCATTTGTAAGGCACATAACAAGAAACCATTATGGAAGCTAAAATGGTTCACCTTTGAACTTCTAAATAATTATCATCTATTTATGAATTTTTAGCTTCCCATTGATTGTACTAGCTCAAATTGTTTGGAATGTTACTCTTATGTCTTACATGAATAAGAGTGTAGACTCATACATCTAAAATCATTTATACATGTCGTCTATATGTTTATAAATTTTGTAGGTTCGAATGATATCTTTATGTTTGTCTCCTTATTTGTAAATAGCTTTGTCCTATCAACTTTTTTAATCATAGCCCTTTGAATAATATCTATAGGATATTTGTATTTGTGCCTCACCACTGCCTCACATAATTTCATTGTATTGAATGTTACTTGATATAGTACGCATATTTGTTCTTTATACAACATGTCATTCATCAATATTTAGCTTTTACTTCTTGTACCTTCTTTCTTATATTGACTTAACTTCCATTCACGTGCAATCTATATGTGTGAGGGTCAAAGGTGTCCTTTTGGGGATATTACAATGGTATCAAAGTTGTTAATCCTCCCAGCCTGCGAGGGAAAGAAGCAATGATCAAATCTTAATGCAATCAACAAAAATCCATTTAGAATATCAAAGAAGAAACACCCCAAAGAAGACAATGGATGAGTATGAGAGAGAAAGACCTCCCAATGATGAGTTGAGTTATATGAATGAGATATTCTCTAGAGGTAATAGAGAGTGCAAAACCGTTTGATGGAATCACATAGAGATCTTAGAGACTCCTTTATAGGAGCCATTGTTGATTTGGGTAGAGCCTTACAAGGGATAAGTATATGGAATCAAGGCAATCATGGTGAAGGAAGCTCTTCTAGTCATCATACGGAAAGAGTTTCAAACAAGACTCCTTCCAAGTTCTTTCGTGCTAGTTTCCTTCAAAGAAATGAGCCACAAGAGGAGAGGGAGCAACCACCAACACATGGGTTTGTTGAAGAAATCAATCTATATGGAGATGAGTATGCATCATTGAATCCCCACACAAGGGATTTTATTTCATTCAGAGACTTTTTCCAACTTAGAAGAAGCGAGGGACCAAGGAAATATATTCAACATAGATTGGGTAAGATCACTCTTCCTACATTTGATGGTATGGATAAATGTTCTGCTAGAGCATGGTTGCAAAAGTTAGATACTTACTTGTCATTAAATCCCATGTATGAGGAAGAGGCTCTTAAATTTGTCACCTTGCATTTAGAAGGTGTGGCTCACGAATGGTGGTATCATGGTCTAGTAACACAAGGACATGGTTCCATTACCACTCTTGAAGAGTTTGGAAAAAGACTAACAGAAAGGTTTGATAGGAAAGATCCAGAGGTACACTTCAGGGAGTTGGCACAACTCAAGCAAGAGGCATCCGTGGAAAGGTATGTTGCTGATTTTCAGAAATTAGCAGTCATGGTTTCAGATATTAGTGAAAGAAAATTAATTGTTTTGTTCATGGAGGGCTTGACCGAACCCCTTAGAGGTTTGGTAAAGGCTTTTGAGCCTTCATCTCTTCAAGAGGCTATCAAAAGATCACTAAATTTGGAATTTACAACGAAAGAATATAAATATGGTGTTTGGGCAAAGAGGAAACATCACCTTTGGGGCAACAAACAAATTCATGTGAACCACCAAAGATAACCCCAAATGATAAGCAAGGAGCAACAATTAATGGGTAGCAAGGTAGAGCACAAGAATGGGAAAGAAATAGGTCTGAAATTGAAGCAAGGAATGAATTAAGGAGGAAGAAATTATGCTTTGATTATAAGGACCCATGGACACCCAACCATCGTTGCAAAGGTAAGGGATATATTCATTATATTGAAGTTGTGTATGATGAGAATGAGGATGAAGGTAATGTTGATCCAAAAGATCAATTAAAGGAAGATGAGGTGGTTGTCACATGTGTTACTTTAGCTACATTAACAATATTGCCTAGTTTCTATGCTTTCCATGTGAAAGGTGATCTTCTTGGGCAAAAGATCACCATATTGATTGATAGTGGAGAAACTCATAACTTCATTGATGAATATTTAGTTACTGAATTGGGTTTGCAAGAAGAAGACTTCCAAGGATTCAATGTGATTGTGGTAGATGGACATTAAATCACATGCACCAAAAATATTCCTCAACTCCAATTCACCATGGGAGGTCATGAGGTAAGTGATGAATTTAATATTGTTGGCATTGATGGTTTGAATTTAGTACTTGGTGTATAATGGCTTCAATCCTTAGGTGAATTCAAACAAAACTACCAAACCATGGAGTTGAAATTCAAATTGCAAGACAAGGAAATTATTTATGGCTCATTTAACAAGTATGGGTGCTGGATTTTGAAACATTTTAGCATGTTTTGTCTATTGTGTATGGCACTTAGACAAATGAAGTCAAAATTGTTTGGGGCAAGCAATCTTGGGAAGGGAGGACTGAAATGTCCCACTTCCTAGGATAATCATGACGAAGACCCTTAGCCCATTTGTCTTCCCTGACGGCTAAGGAAAAATTTAAAGGGGAGACTTAAGTTATAATATTTTATTATAAAGTGCAAAAATAAAATAAAACATTATAAAAGCACTTATAATAAATTATTATGGACTTAATGACAACTTAAAAATAGAAAAGACAAACAAAATCAAAAAGACATTTAACCAAAAATGAATTATTCAAGGAAAATGTGATTTTCATGAGGAAGAAAAGTTGGTGGGAAAAACATTTAATGAGAGGAAAATTTGGTTGGTCACCAAGGGTGGCTATTTGGAGTCTTATGTTCTATAAAGACAAGTCGACTTGCATTTGGAAAGACACACTTGATCATTTCTCTTATTTCTGATTTTGTATGAAGCTTTCAACTTTGTCTAAATATTTCTAAAGATGAAACCCTTTAGAAATATTCTCTTGAGGACGAAAACCCTCCAAGAGATCAAGGGGATTCTCCACCTTGGGGTTTCCATTGAGCATCATTGGATTAGCTAATATTTTCAGTCTATTTCCAGCAGTTGAATAAAGGTGATTTGTAGATTTTTGTCCAAGGGTTTGAACGGAAGGTCACAATCAGTGTTTTCTTATTTATCCCATGTGGAGTGACCCATTTCTATGAAAATATGGGATGTTTGAAGGCTGTTTTTGATCTGATTTGGAGAGCTATCAATAAAGTTAATTTTTAGAGACTGAATCAATCCATTTTCAGAATTTTTGGTGTGCAAAAAGGTACCATTTTTATTTATTTTCAAGGGCAGCCTGTCTGCAGATTTATAAAATTATTTCAGCCTTGTTGTACCTCAGAAATCTGGTTTTTCTTTCATATTTTGGCCTCATAAATTCAGTATATCAGATTTGGGTGAAAATATTCTAGTATAAGTGCTGATTTGTTTGGGTTTTATAATTAACCCTGGTTGCAATTTTCATAGATAAATTCATATCTGCAAAAATAAATTTGATCAATGTTTTATAAATTGTGATTTGAGGTTTGGATTTGCCAAAAATCCAAGTGGGGGTTAAAGGTGTCCTTTTGAGGACATTACACTGAATCAGCCTTTTTAAACTCTCGCCGATCCGTCCATAGCTCGATATATGTGGATTTATTCTAATAAGGATAAACCAAAGCAAAGGAGGCGGTTGGGGGTTTGGCCCCTAATAAAATTATTACCAAAAATTATACTCACTACCACACCACAAGTGGTAACACAATATAAAGGGGCACCTACTATTTGAAGTGGGGGATGGAGAAGACTGTGTAAAAAAATAACATAGCAGTTTTAGAAATCAACAAATTTAAGCTTCTTAGGGGCAGATTCAGGTCTTGAAGTGAACTAGGAAAGTGTTCAAAATTCATAGACACTCCTTGTGGTGTACTCATTTTCCCAATTTGATTTCTTATGACAATATTTTGAATCATTTTGTGTCATTTTAGATGGAGAACAGAGGGAAGATAATCTTGTAAAGACGAGAACAAACACGAAGAACGAACACTGAAGTTTTTCAAAGCTCACGGGTTCTCATGGTCTTCTGTTGCAGGTGTAAAGGTTCATTATTTGTTTTGTAAGTTATTTAAATGTACTTGCAAAACTAAACATTAAGGGATCAATTCATATGAAACTAGGGACGTAGGAATTTCTGAACCCCGTAAACAATTCTTGTGTTGTGTTTTTATTTATTTTTTGTATTAAGTTTTATGATTATCTTCGATCTTAAATTGGATTTTAATTTGATTGCAATTATAATCAGTACGACAACTTTTACGAAAAATTGATAAAATTGGGTAGATGGAAATCTGATTGGTTTGAATGTACAACTGATATGAATGAGTTTTTAGTAATTAAATTTAGTTTTAAATCAAATTTTCAACACATTTGAATCAACTTTTGATTGCCAATTTACAAATTTAAGAAAACATGTTTTGAAACAAGCTTCAATTGATAAAGGTTAGAAATTGATAAGTAAAAATGACATTTTCGTAGATATTTAAAATAATAGGGGTTCCTACATGTTTACGGATCATGTTTGGTATCAGAGTAGGTTGATTTGACAATTTATTGCTTCATATTTTGCAGTTGGTTCACTTGTGATTGGACATGTATAAGTGCACTATGGGCAAGTTGTTAAAATAGGAAAAGCTCGATGAGCTTAAGGCATTCAACTCTTAGATCCAGAAGACAATGTTTTTCTGAGATCAATGTACTATTCCTTGGAAGAGGAATGTGAGAAATTGAAAATAGAATTGAAAGCCAAGGATGAGCTCTTGGAAAAGTTACAATTGGGTGGTGACATAAAGGGGAAAAACAAGTCCATTTTGCAATTAGGACCTTACTCTCCCACAAGTGCACAAGGTGATTCAAGCACTATAAGTATTCCACTAGTTGTTGAATCTTCCCATTGCAAATTAGTTGAAAATTATTGTTGTAAGTTTGAACAACATACCAAGGGAATATGTTCAAAGTTACTTTTTAAAAGGGGATTTATCGGAAAAAGCCTTGGAAAAGAAGGCCAAGGAATTGCTAACCCCATTCAGGTAAAAGATAGGCCTCGCACGTGCAAGTTCGGGATTCAGCTTTTGGTGGTTGGAATGAACAAGATGAATACTCCATAATAGTTGAGACTGCAAGGGAGAAACCTCCACCACATCCCATAGAAGGTAAAACTGGTAATGGGAAAAATTTAAAATCGTTGATTCTAAACAATGTAAATATTCCCATGTTCCTTTTAATTATGGATAGGATACACAAAATTTGTGGTACATTTATCCATGCGTTTTTGTGGATTGTGTAACCACTGTGTAGCTAAGTGTTGGAAAAGGAAATCATTATTGGGAAGAATTTTGAAAGACCATTTTCATACACAAGGTTGTAAAAATGGCCATCTGGTTAAGTTTCCTTAAAAATTGGTCAAAAGATATTGTATGCATTGTAATAGGAGAGGTTATGACGTTAACATGTGTTGGCACTTTATCAAAACAACTGTAGAGATTTGTTAAAAAGGAAAGCATTGTGAAACCAAGAAGTAAAAATAGGCCATGCAAATACCAAGGTATACACTAAGGAAATTGAACCACCCAAAAAGGATAATCTGATAAAATTGGTTGGTAAACAATTTATTAGTTTCATGTTTGCATAGCTCATTAACATCCATATGTAGTTTTTAAAGCATTTTTGTGGGATTCGATTGAATGTTGAAAGGAAATTTTCCCATATTCATATTAGCTTTGAATCTGGTGTCCCCTGTAGGGAAGAGCTAAGGGATAGTTTAACATACTCATATTCTACTTCTTGCATATGAGGTTGAAAATTTCCATTTTGATTTTGACAACAAATTTTGCATTTCAATGGTATTTGTTGTTGATTTTATTGTGCAAAAGTATGGATGCTTATAAGACCCATTTGGGCACCATTTTGTATTGTAATTAATATACAAACTTGTTGTGTCCACACATGGTATTTGCACATGTATTAAGTCCCTTATTTTGGGCATTTATTTGTAACTATCCTATGTGGTTACAATTAGGGTGTACATTGATTACACTAACAAATTGGTTTGCAAATTATGCCTAGTGATCTTTTGTAGTGGATAATAGTTTCACCATTTTTGGTATGCAATATTGTGTAGATAATTTTCTTCTATCCTATTTGCAGCAAAATGTTGGGATAAATATTTCATTGACAGTTTCACATAATTCAGTGGACACTAGCTTATTATTGGCATGTATATGTCTTTATATACTGATCTATTTTGGTGGAATTGTGTTTACATTGATGGTCAGTATCACAAAGTATCAGTTGGACAGTTGCCTCTTTTGGTGAAAAATTGTCTATTTTTAAACTGATCAATTTTTTGTGATGACAATTCAAAGAATGGGATTTGATAGTCAGACAGGAGTCAATTAGACATTCCTCTTAGTTGTTGGCATTGTTTGTCGTATTTAAACCGATTTATGTTGTTTAGAGAGATTGCAGTGGGTCAATCGCATCTTTTGGTGAACAATTTTCTATTTTTAAACTGATTGATTTCTTGTTAAAAAAAATTCAACAATCTACAGTAATATTGCCTATAATGTTATTTATATGGATCATGTATGTGTTTTTGATATGCAAGAAGATGATTGACAACATTTGTGGGTGAAAAACAACTTTTTGTGGAACAAAATCCTTCTCAATGGGGAGGTGTGATTCGGAGATCAAAATTTGTGGACATAGTTTCCCTAAATCTCCCAATATCATTACATTATGGAATATCAATTTGAGAGCTTTTTGTAGGTATCTTGAATGCTGAAAATGGAGCTCATATGTAGAAGTTTTGGCCCGCTGAAAATTTTGGCAATCTGCAAAAATAAGTGATTACGCGTAGGTTCAAATTGGCATGGACGCATTCACACTCGCCATGTGGGCCAATTAAATAGTGACAATCAGCATTAATAATTATTATCATTATTAAGCCGCTCTTCGAAAATTATTAAAATAATGTTTATAATACTATTATAATTCATATCGCCGACTTCGATCAGTTACTTTTGTGTCAAAATTTCACCTCTGGTAATGGATTGACTTTAAGTTATATTTTATTTATTTGTCTACTTTGTTTTAGGGTTTTATGACATTTTTAGATTAAAACAAACAAAAGAAATAGATAAATAAATTTAAAAGGAATTAAAAATAAATAAATGAAAGCCCGTAAAAGGGGCGGATTAGGGCAAAGTGGAGGAAGGCAAAAAAGTTCAAAAAAATGCAATTAGGGTTTTATCTTTTTGGCTTTTGGAATGCGTTAGTTTTGGGCATGGGGTGGCTGGTTTGGGGGCGCAGGGATCTGCTCAAAATGAGTTTGTTGAAGAGGCCTTGGAAGCTTTCAAGCAAATGCATTTGATTCGTGTAAAGCCAGACTCCACAACCATTTTCAGCTTCCTCCCAGGCCGCGCCACACACCTGCGCATGGGAAAAACCAAGCACATTGGAGAGAGGAGTTTGTCGATGTTTATTGATCCTACAAATACTTTGGGGACAGAGTATGGGCGCTCATCAAAGCAAAATGGAGGAGGATTTTTTTGGTTTAGCCTTAGCTGCGTTTTCTATGCAAGATCCTCCCGTCAATGCCCGACTCTCACGTGGGCTCCCAACAAAAAAAAAAAAAGGTAAAGGAACTTGGTCAGATGTTGCAGTCGTGAGTGCCCTAGTAGATACATGTAAAATGTGGAAGCATGCGAACTGTTCGACTAAATGCATGGAAGAAATGCAGTTCTAGGGACTATAATGATAGCAGGATATGCAAAAAAATGGGTCTGTTTAAAAGGCGTTGAACTGTTTGATATAATGCCTCAAAGAAATGTTGTCTCATGGAATGCCATGATGGCAGCATATGCACAAAATGGATGTGTAGAAAAGGCACAAAACTGTTTGACAATATGCAATTCCAACATCCTTAGTGTTTGTGCCAAAATGGCAACGTAGGAACAGGTTATGGACGTCCATGATAGTTCAGAAGACCACATAATCACCTTGAAGCTCATGGTATGGTTGTTCCTTCAAACATGCAAACACCTAGTGTCTTCATGTATGACATATTTTTGGTGCTTGCTAGTATATCCCAGACTATGTTAAAATGGGTGCTTTGGATCAAGTCTTATGGATATGGCCATCTGCATGTAGTTGTAAATGCTTTGTTAGACCTAATGCAAAGCCTGGACTTAGAGACAAAGCACATGAAGATTTTTGAAAAGTTCCTCCAAGAAATAAACACATATTAGCCCACGTGGATAGCTGAAATTTCATGCAAGGATATGTACATAATGGATTGTTTAAAAGGTTTTAGAAATGCACAAACAACTACTTACTCTGTTGGGAAACTTCAAGTGATCGATAGGAAGTTGGTGTGACGTGGTGGAGGTTAGATCCGTGCTCGTGAACCGTTGTTGACAAAGTGCCCGAGCAAGATGTCTGAACCAAAGCCTGCGGCTTCGACCGAACTTCATTCTCCAGGCATGGTTCTTCTTCCCTTACCTCTCATAATTCTCGTTTTAGTTCTCTTTTGCAACTAAATAGAATTTTAAATTATTAGGATTTTTAATACAGTTAAATGTCCCTTCAACTCATTGCAAAACAATAAAGTGTCGTGTCGCAACTCTCGAAGTCATTATAACTCGTCTACTTTAAACCATGAACTATCACCCTCACTTCGAGATGATTTAGAAAACTCTTACCCTTCTTGATCGCTCCAATATCATTTTATCGACTAGATGAATTTGACTCCCCATTGATAAAGTTGACCTTCTTCTTGTTTAAAATAGTTAAATTTTGCATTTTTCGAGACTCACTAAGTACCCTTCGCAACTCTGGAAACGAGATGTGAAGTTTCATTCATGTACCTTGGTATACGAGGAGTCACCTTGACCTTTGGTTTGACCCGAAACAAACATATGACATCCTTTTGACGCTCTTATAGGAGCCCTGTTACACTGGTTTACAACAGTAGAAAGTTGTTAAAACTAGAAAGTTGGCTTTCGTTTTGACCGCCATTTGAAACCTGAATGGAGAAATCACGTCCCGTCTTCGCAAACCTCTAGCGTTTATACTAGACAAATGCATGGAACATTCAGTATAGGAAAGAGCACTTTTCGGGATAGTTTGGTGAAGCCATTTTTTAGGCCTCCGGTCATAGTTTGACGAGGTCAAACTGGACCAATTTCTTCTTGTCATCTCGAAAACTTGTCGCCATTTGAAAATGGTTTACTAGTTCTCAGTCCCATCGACTCTGATGAATTCTCCTTATATAGGGGAACTAGTAGGAGATGTCTCATTGCGTGCTTCTCCATCGAACGTCATTTTTGATGCGGTTTTCTGGGCCCTCGAGCTAACTTTTGTCATTTTACAACTAGGTGAACTACGACTAGTGGCCCCGAAAACTAGCCGCCAAACGCAAACCGTTCGCTCTTTTTCAATTCCGTCAATTGCTATGAACTCTTGGTATATCTAGGGACACGTAGAAAGTTAATCGGTGTGTGTTCTCATCTGGAAGATAACCTTTGGAAGTAGTTTCTTAGCCTCCGAGCCCATTTTGTACGTTTTGTAGCTAGTGAGAAAATGTAAAATAGAAAGTTATGACCTCGTAGGGTTGCCAAATCACCCTGAAACTTTTAACACACGTAAATAATTGTTTAAAACACTATAATGAAACTTTTTGTGTGAATTATAGAACTTTTGACAAAATGATGTTTTCTCTCTCTTCCTTTCTCTTTCTCTCTCCTAGGTTACAAAATGAAGAAAATGAAATGCAATGAATACATGTTTCTAGACCTTTTTATTTCGATTGCAAATTGTAATTATTATCTTATGTAAATGGGAAACTGAAAAATGATAATTATGATTGATTAGGGTGGATGCCATGCCAGCGATTTATCGCTGATATCATGCTCACGTGGGTTTTGCAGGATGGAAGAATGACGACGAAAAAAAGGCGATGTGTAATTTAATTATTATTATTGTAATTTTTATAGGTCATTGTAAAATGAATAACTGTCTAATGTAGTCTCTTGTTACAGAAAAGTTATAATTGAAATTTGTTAATATGCATGAGATGCTAGTTTTAGGGATAACTTAGGAAATGTGCATCTAATCACCGGTTCAATTTGATTCTTAGTTGTGTATGGCAAAAAAAAGGGTTTGATTTATACATAGTAAATTGAAATTGAAGTTAATATATTGTAGTACTTTCTCAATTATTCATAAATGATTAAATTAATTATTAGGTTATCTTCTTACCTTGCAAACATAATAAAGAGTTTTAATGGGAACACTCAACCTTAATAAAATATTCGTGCATAACTTGCCTGCATGTGTGATCCTTTTTACCATATAAGAAATTTAAGACCGTAGAACGAACTTAAGCTTTGCACTCGATGGAACCTCCTAGGTTAGGTAAATAAAACCCCTAGTTGGAGTTTACCGTCATAGTCATTATGTTTAGTGACATTGTCGTGAACCCATATTTTAGGAATGACATGGTCCAACTTTATCCAAAGTATGTGGTTTCCTTCTAGTTTTGGTAATCACGAGAAGAATGTCCTCTCTTCAGGTCCGACACTGAGTCGAGAGTGGTGAAGACCACTTCTAAGTCACCTTAAAGTCCTTGTTAAGGAATGACTAAAGGTGTATGTACCTTCCCATCTAGTGACAATAAGATCTTGATCTTTTCTTGAAGGTGGTTTATAGGGTTAATATGTTTTACTTGCCTAAAAATCAATCTATAGTAGGCGTAGATCATTAGTGCATATTGGATTAAACTAAACCCTAAATTTTGTATGTTAACTTGTGGGTAGAAAAAACTATAATTTAACTCTTGCATGTCGAAATTGAGTTGAAAGATGTTGATTCTAGAGAACCTTAGAAAAAATCTTGTCCCTTAATCCTTCATGTCATTTTATGGCATTAAGGAATAAAGAATATTTCTTATGTGAAATCGTGAAATGCAAAGGATATGGGATCTTCGTGAACATAGATCACTTGTGTTCATGTGTAGTTTATAATGCTCCTAACCATGTACTTCCTTAAGATGTCAGACAAGTGTGCTTTTGTAACTCTTTTGTTTTAAGATGATGCTAAGAACGAGACCTTAGTGCGATGTAAGAGCATATCATATAATGTGCACACGAGATTGGAGATTAGGATTAAGGTCAATCTTGGAGTCCTTATAACTTAATTAAACTTTTCATGTGTTGCAAAGAATATAAATTACCTTGGTGTGACCAAACTTTGAGAAAACAAAAGATATACATATAAAAATCAAATTTGGAATTCAACAAATTATTGAACTATAATAATAATGGTAGCGAAATAACTATTCCGTGATCGAAGGATGTTCTTGGGAAAAAAAGCTATTTCAATCTATGTCTTCCTTAATCCCAAGATTTCATCTTGACATCACGTTAGGTTCACTTGTGTAGCAAGGGTAAATTTTAAACATTAAATAAACGTTTGAGAAGCATATTCTTAATATAAGAACAAGATAATCAAGTAATGTATATGTGATTTGAATTGTGCCAAATAAGCAATTAAATTATGGAAATTTCCATGATGCATAAAGGAAGCCAACCTAAATTGATCAAACTGTAAATTAAAGGTGGAATGAGCTTAAGATCTTGTAGATGGAAAAAAGGAGAAAACTATCCTTGCACAATAATGTTCTTAGAATGTTAATCATAACTAAGATAATTAAAGAAATGATGTGTTGTGGGTTCTTCCAATCCTCGAGTCATGTTTTTGTGGTTGGGTCATTGCTAGTATTCTTCATTTGGAAAAGTGTGGCATAAACATGCCTATGTGTTTTCATCATGTGTCTATGTGATTTGATGACTGATGTAGGTGTCGTATATGTTGTTGAGTTTTCCTACTTGGAGTCCTTTTGTGTTTGTGTAGTGAGCAATGTAAGTCAAAAAAATTATCCTGGTATTTTACTGTTGTATTTGGGTGTGTAAAATGTGGGCACTACATATGGTATCAGAGCGAGAGGTTCATGCTCTCGAACCTCTGGGATGGATTGGAGTTGTGATGATTCTGCATGATGGGGATGGTGTTACATGATGGGTTGCATGATGGTGATGGTGTTTCATGATGGTGATAAATATTGGAAGAGTAATGTGTTTTAAGAGTGATGTGATCTATGTTGTAATTGTGATAGTGTGAACACATGAGGTGTATGTCACTTAGTGCGCATTTGTTATCATGTTGATGTGCTGGGATGGGAGTATTCTCTCTCCTTCGTGTGGATTCTATGAAGAATTCACATGTGAATTACTAGCTTGTGATGAGAGTATTGACTCTCCTTTTCGTGGATCCAATGAGGAATCCGTGTGTGATGTACCACCTTGTTTTGTGTGAATGGAATGATATTGTGATATGTGGGTGTGTCGATATGTTGTATGACTGGATTGATGTAAAGTGAATTGAATTGTATCATGATGTTTTACCATGTTTTGAAGAAATGTGTGTATCACCTTGTATGTAGCAAATGAATGTTATGTTGTGATGTTACTATGTCCATCGTATGTATGATTTGTGTAATATGTAATGATTCATGTTGTGATATAGGGGCATATAGTGAGCCTATGAACCCTATTGTGTAGTGATTTGCACTTTGGGTGCAGAATGTGGTAATGTGATGTATCGTAACCCGTGAAGGTAATGATTGTGTTCTACCCGTATATAAATACCATGCGTAAGACGTTATGGTTATGTGTGTGAATTACCATTGTGTTAGTGATGTAGTTATGTGTATGTTGTGGACCTTACACTAGATGACCCTAAGGGGATAAATTGTCAAGAGTGTATGTGTGGAGAGAGGAGGCGTGGACCAGGTTGTCATAATCTTGAGCTGAGTACAAGTGAGAAAGTGGAGTCTTATATAGACTGAAAACCCACTTTTATCTGTTTAGTATACTTCGAGCTTGCTCAGTATATTATGGGTGCGCACCACCTTAGGCTCAACTTATGCAACCTTGTGTCCCCTCGCTTCTTTCCTATTGGATTGTTCATTGAATAATCCTATGTGATTTTGACTATGTTGATCCTTGTGGGAGTTTGGAGTTATGATTCAGGCAGAGATGATGACAGTTACATTATTTGATATACTCATTTCTGGTTACATGTATATTTTCACGAGCTGAGGCTCGATGTCCGAGTGCCAGCAACTCGATGAGTACCCCTTTGGTGGCGTGTATGAGGCCACATAGTGATTGTGATGTGCTATTTTCTCATTACGTATTTTATTCATAAATTAATCTTTCTCTTTTAGCTAGAACCAGCCATTTTCTTGATTGACATGTTCTTATATTTTGGGCATTTATTTGATTGTTGCATTAACATTTGGATTTTACACTAACCAAGGCTAATTAGCCATTTGTTTTTCTTGGTTTTAAAACTTTCTTTTCATATTTAAAAGTTTTGTAGCCTAGCCCAAGGCTTTTGATTTTGCCACTTGGCATTTGAATGGATTGTTATGTTGGTTCTAATGTCGTAATGTGTTGGAATAGGGTCATGGGATTCACCATGGAGTGGTTGAACCTATGGACCCGCTTCATTGTATGGGGGTACGCCCCAAGGAGTTACAGATAACTAGTGGGTTGTTGAACCACGAGTTATTATGTCACTTGGGTTGGGGGTGACGGGCTCTATGTGCCTAGGGCCATAGGGTGACCCGACCTCATTTAAAAGGAGAAAGGAGATGGGCCTCTATGGTTGAGTGACCTATTATTCTTTATGGCACTCTATGGTTGAGTGACCTAATATTCTTGATGGGGCTCTATGGTTGAGTGACCCGACTTGGTTCTGGCACTATGTTTCTTTCCTCTTGGGAGGTATATGGAGATTATCTGGTGATGCTTTGGGGAGGTATATGGAGTTGTATTCTGTTTCTTTTGGAGATATCTGGAGTTGTTTCGTGATGCCTTGTGATGTGTGGAGATTGGTATAGTGAGTTATGTGTACCTATGTGAGTCTTTTTGACACCTTGTTATGTATGAGGCTTGACTCTCCTCTTGGTTGGTATGGACTATTGGATATTGTCTTGGCACTATGTTGGTGCAGTCATGGATTTTTTTGGGTCATGTGATACCCGTTGTATATGTATCAACGTGTTGATTTTGTTTGTTAGTCATATGTGTGTACTAGATCTATGTCTAGGGCGTAATTGTTGGAAATTAATTGTTATGTGGTCTACTTGTTGTCATTCCATGGTTTGGTGAAACCCTTGTGATGTGATATGGTCATGAAAGTATGTAAAAGTATGCTTGTGAAAATTTGGTGTTGTGTATGACCCTGGTAGGGTGTTGTGACTGTAGTTCATGATGGGAACCCACAGGAATGAATAAACTAAAATTCGATAAAAATGAAATTTTAAAGGACTTGAATTAAGAATAATGTTAATGGAAAGAGATTAATGAAATAACGAATAAGAGAGAACTTCTACAATCTTCACAGAACCTTGAAAGTTAAAATTTCTACCAATGTTCCTAGGGCCACCCCGTGACCGTGCTTTTGTGTCTGAAATCTTAACCTTAGAGTGCCTTCACCTTATTCATTCCTTGTTGTTTACCATTTCTCCTTCTTCATTGTATGTCACATCGAGGATGATGCTTTCTTAAGGGGAGGAGGATGTAATGCCCCATTTGATGTTCCCCAGTCCCTGGCATGACGACCTTGTTGCTAAGCCTGGGAGACTGAGTGTGCATGTGCTTTCATTGACCGTTGTTGACCTTGTCCAGGTCGCAGTGAAGATTTTTCACCTTCCCTCTCCTTCTTGCCTTCGGGTCATTGTCGACACCCCAAACTGTGGACCCCGTAAAGTACATGGATCGGATAATTATCCGGTTAAAGGAAAATTTGGTTCTCGCTCTTCTTCGAGTTTGTCGGTCATCGACATTAATAGGATTAATAATTATTATCATTATTAAGCCGTAAAATTATTAAAATAATGTTTATAATACTATTATAACTCATATCACCGACTTCGATCAGTTGCTTTTGTGTCAAAATTTTACCTCTGGTAATGGATTGACTTTAAGTTATATTTTATTTATTTGTCTACTTCGTTTTAGGGTTTTATGATGTTTTTAGATTAAAACAAACAAAAATAAATAGATAAATAAATTTAAAAGGAATTAAAAATAAATAAAATGAAATCCCGTAAAAAGGGGCGGATTAGGGAAAGTGGAGGAAGGCAAAAAAAAAGTTCAAAAAAAATGCAGTTAGGGTTTTGTCTTTTTGGCTTTTGGAATGCGTTAGTTTTGGGCATGGGGGCTACTTGTTGGGGGGCAGGATCTCACAACAAGAATGAGTTTGTTGAAGAGGCCTTGGAAGCTTTCAAGCAAATGCATTTGATTCATGTAAAGCCAGACTCCACAACCATTTTTTTTCCTCCCAGCCGCGCCACACATACTCATGGGGGAAAATCAAGCACATTGGAGAGAGGGATTTGTCAGATGTTGTTGCAGTCGCAAATGCTTTGGGGATAGAGTATGGGCGCTCATCAAAGAAAAATGGAGGAGGATTTTTTTTTGTTTAGTTTGTCACGTTGCCAAAAGATCCTCCCACTGCGCCTGCACTGTGTGGGCTCCTAAAATAAATGTGGTTTCAAAAGAGAGGAACTTTTCGATGTTGTCATAACATGCACTCCAAAAAAAGCCCTAGTAGATACATGTAAGTAAAACAGTGGAAGCATGCAACCATGCTCGACTAAATGCATGGAAGAAATGAAGTTTCAGGGGACTGCAATGATAGCAGGATATGCAAAAAAAAATGGGTCTGTTTAAAAGGCATTGAACTATTTGATATAATGCCTCAAAGAAATGTTGTCTCATGGAATGCCATGATGGCAGCATATGCACAAAATGGATGTGTAGAAAAGGCACAAAACTTGTTTGACAATATGCAATTCCAACATCCTTAGTGTTTGTGCCAAAATGGCAACGTAGGAACAGGTTATGGACGTCCATGATAGTTCAGAAGACCACATAATCACCTTGAAGCTCTGTGGTTGTTCCTTCAAATGCAAACACCTAGTGTCTTCATAGACATATTTTCCATTGCTAGTATATCCCAAACTATGTTAAAATGGGCACTTTGGATCAAGTCTTATGGATATGGCCATCGCATGTAGTTGTAAATGCTTTGTTAACCTGAATGCAAAGCCTAGACTTAGAGACAAAGCACATGAAGTGTTTGACAAAGTTCCTCCAAGAAATAAACACAACTTAGCCCACGTGGATAGCTGAAATTTCATGCAAGGATATGCACATAATGGATCTGTTTAAAAGGTTTTAGAAATGCACAAGCAACTACTTACTCTGTTGGAAACTTCAAGTGATCGGGAAGTTGGTGTGACGTGGTGGAGGTTAGATCCAGGCTCGTGAACCGGTTGGCGAAGTGCCCGAGCAAGATGCTGAACCAAAGCCTGCGGCTTCGACCGACTTCATTCTCCAGGCATGGTTCTTCTTCCCTTACCTCTCATAATTCTCGTGTTTTAGTTCTCTTTTGCAACTAAATAGAATTTTAAATTATTAGGATTTTTAATACAGTTAAATGTCCTTCAACTCTTTGCAAAACAATAAAGTGTCATGTCGTAACTCTCAAGTCATTATAACTCGTCTACTTTAAACCATGAACTATCACCCTCACTTCGAGATGATTTAGAAAACTCTTACCCTTCTTGATCGCTCCAATATCATTTTATCGACTAGATGAATTTGACTCCCATTGATAAAGTTGACCTTCTCCTATTTTAAATAGTTAAATTTTACATTTTTCTGACTCACTAAGTACCCTTCGTAACTCTAGAAACGAGATGTGAAGTTTCATTCATGTACCTTGGTATACGAGGAGTCACCTTGACCTTTGGTTTGACCTGAAACGAACATATGACATCCTTTTGATGCTCTTATAGGAGCCCTCATTACACACTAGTTTACAACAAGAGAAAGTTGTTAAATCTAGAAAGTTGGCTTTCGTTTTGAACCGCCATTTGAAACCTGAATGGAGAAATTACTTCCCGTCTTCGCAAACCTCTAGTGTTTATACTAGAAAAATGCATGGAACATTCAGTATAGGAAAGAGCACTTTTCGGGATAGTTTGGTGAAGCCATTTTGTAGGCCTCCAGTCGCAGTTTGACGAGGTCAAACTAGACCAATTTCTTCTTGTCGCTCCAGAAAACTTGTCGCCATTTGAAAATGGTTTACTAGTTCTCAGTCCCGTCGACTCTGATGAATTCTCCTTATATAGGGGAACTAGTAGGAGATGTCTCATTGTGTGCTTCTCCATCGAACGTCATTTTGGACGGGTTTTTTCTGGGCCCTCGAGCTAACTTTTGTCATTTTACAACTGGGTGAACTACGACCAAGGCCTCCGAAAAACTAGCCACCAAACGCAAACCGTTCACTCTTTTTCAATTCCGTCAGTTGCTATGAACTCTTGGTATATCTAGGGACACGTAGAAAGTTAATCGTGGTGTGCGTGCTCATCGGAAGATAACCTTTGGAAGTAGTTTCTTAGCCTCCGAGCCCATTTTGTACGTTTTGTAGCTAGTGAGAAAATGTAAAAATAGAAAGTCATGGACCTCGTAGGGTTGCCAAATCACCCTGAAAACTTTTAACACACGTAAATAACTATTTAAAACACTATAATGAAACTTGTTGTGTGTATTAGAACTTTTGACAAAATGATGTTTTCTCTCTCTTCCTTTCTCTTTCTCTCTCTGGGTTACAAAATGAAGAAAATGAAATGCAATGAATACATGTTTCTAGACCTTTTTATTTCGATTGCAAATTGTAATTATTGTCAGATGTAAATGGGAAACTGAAAATGATAATTATGATTGATTAGGGTGGATGCCATGCCAACGATTTATCGCTGATATCATGCTCACGTGGGTTTTGCAGGATGGAAGAATGACGACAAAAAAAAGGCGATGTGTAATTTAATTATTATTATTGTAATTTTTATAGGTCATTGTAAAATGAATAACTATGTCTAATGTAGTCTCTTGTTACGTAAAAAGTTATAATTGAAATTTGTTAATATGCATGAGATGCTAGTTTTAGGGATAACTTAGGAAATGTGCATCTAATCACCGGTTCAATTTGATTCTTAGTTGTGTATGGCAAAAAAAAGGTTTGATTTATACATAGTAAATTGAAATTGAAGTTAATATATTGTAGTACTTTCTCAGTATTCAATAAACGATTAAATTAATTACTAGGTTATCTTCTTACCTTGCAAACATAATAAAGAGTTTTAATGGGAACACTCAACCTTAATAAAATATTCATGCATAACTTGCCTGCATGTGTGATCCTTTTTACCATATAAGAAATTTAAGACCGTAGAACGAACTTAAGCTTTGCACTCGATGGAGACTCTAGGTTAGGTAAATAAAACCCCTAGTTGGAGTTTACCGTCATAGTCATTAGGTTTAGTGACATTGTCGTGAACCCATATTTTAGGAATGTCATGGTCCAACTTTATCCAGTATGCGGTTTCTTCTAGTTTTGGTAATCCAGAAGAATGCCCTCTCTCATGTCCGACACTAGTGGAATAGTGGCGAAGACCACTTAAAGTCACCTTGAGTCCTTGTTAAGGAATGACCTCTTAGCGGTGTGTACTATCTTGGTTTCTGACAATAACATCTTGATTTTACGGTGGTTTATAGTATAATATGTCCGCTTTCAACCTTAAAATCAAATATATATCATGGCGTAAATCCCATTAGAAAAAAATTGAATTAAACTAAACCCTAGTGGATTTTGTATGTTAACTTGTGGGTAGAAAACTATAATTTAACTCCTTGCATATGAAATTGAGTAAAGATGTTGATTTTAGAGAACCTTAAAATCATGTAATCTTGTCCCTTAATCCTTTTTATGTCATTTTATGGCATTAAGGAATAAATAATAAAATTTCTTATGCGGAATCGTGAAATGCAGATATGGGATCCTCGTGAACATAGATCACTTGTGTTCATGTGTAGTTTATAATGCTCCTAACCATGTACTTCCTTAAGATGTCGATAAGTACTTTCGTAACTCTTTGTTTTAAGATGATGCTAAGAACGAGACCATAGTGCGATGTAAGAGCATATCATATAAGATGAACATGAGATTGGAGATTAGGATTAAGGTCACTCTGAGTCCTTTTAACCTTATAACTTAATTAAACATTATCATGTGTTTCAAAGAATATGAATTGTTTGGTGTGATCAAACTTCGAGAAAATAAAATATATATATATAAATCAAATTTGGAATTCAACAAGTTATTGAACTATAATGATAATGGTAGTGAAATAACTATTCCGTGTTCGAAGGATGTTCTCGGAAAAAAAAAAAAAACTATTTCGAATCTATGTCTTCCTTAATCCCAAGATTTCATCTTGACATCACGTTAGTTACTTGTGTAGTAAGGGTAAATTTTAAACATTAAATAAATGTTTGAGAAGCATATTCTTAATATAAGAACAAGATAATCAAGTAATGTATATGTGATTTGAATTGTGCCAAATAAGCAATTAAATTATGGAAAGTTCCATGATGCATAAAGGAAGCCAACCTAAATTGATCAAACTCAAATTAAAGGTGGAATGAGCTTAAGATTTTGTAGATGAAAAAAGGAGAAAACTATCCTTGCATAATGTTCTTAGAATGTTAATCGTAACTAAGATGCAATTAAAGAAATGATGTGTACTCAATTTTCTAATTTAGAGTTCTTATGACCATATTTTGAAGCCTTTTGTGTCTCTTTTACAGAGAACATAGGGAAGATAACCTTACGAAGACAGAACAAACACAACACGAGAGTGAAAATTGAAGCTTTTCACACTCACAGGTTCTCATGGTATTCTATTGTAAGTGTAAAGGTTCATTATTTGATTTTTAATTTATTTAAATTTACTTGCAAAACCAAACATTAAGGGATCGGTTCGTATGAATTTGGGGGACGCAGAATTTTTGAACCCTATAATAAAAGCTCATCTTGTGTTTTTTAAAATTTTTGCATTCAATTTTCAGATTATCTTCAAATGTTAAATCAAATTTTAAATTGATTGCAATTATAATCGTACAATTTTTTTACGAAAAATCAATAAATTTGAGTATATGGAAATCTGTTTGGTTTGAATTTACAACTAATATGAATGAATTTTTAGCAATTAAATTCAATTTTAAATCAGTTTTTCAACACATTTGAATCAGATTTTGGATTAGATTTTAAATCAATTTTAGTTGATAAAGGATAGAAACTAATAAGCATAAATCATTTTTCGAAACATTTAAAATAGTAGGGGGTTCCTACCTGTTTACGGATCAATATATTGCTTCTTACTATACTATTTATTTTTCAAAAATGCAAGATCACTTGTGAACTTGGATGCTCCTGAATAACCTTGGAAAAAAATCAATATCCTACAAACTAACTCACCACCTTGAATTGACAGGGCATTCATCGTAGTTTATAATAGTGATATGCATGTGTGTAATCAAGTTTTTTGATATACCTAATTCATTTTTACAATTTAATTTGAGGAAATCAATAGAATTTGTAATGAATGTTGTGAGAGAAAACCTATAGAGAGTAAAGATAACATCAATAAACCTCCAAAATAGAGAAAATATATTTATAACAAGACTAATAAGGGTACGAGGAACACCATGTAGGTGTGCATTATAATTTATTTAAGTATCATAATGTAGAGATTATCATTGTTATGTCACATATTTTCTTTTATACTTATTTGGTCATGTCATACCCCCTTTTTAAGGCTCGGTTTTACAATGTAATTTTTTTTAAAATGGGAGGGATACATAACTAATATCCTCCTTTTTTCTCTTTCACACAATTAATCCCTCTTAAAGATAACCATGAATAAGTTAAAATAGATTGATGCCACTCAAGTTTGTTTTTCGCTAAATGGTAATATGGTAGCAAATCTTTCTCATAGTAAAGAATGCCTATAAGAATAATTAAATACTACTTTAATGCATTGTTAAATGAAAAATCACTTATCTTTAATTTGTGTTTTAACCGTAGTACTTGAAATCTAGTTTGAGCACTTGACAATATGGTATTTGGAACTTATTCTAATACTAGCCCCCATTTATATTAAATAAACAATTAAGGAACTCTCTTGATCTATCTTGCATCTTATTCCCACCAGACCATAGTTATTATCCATATCAGTTTTTTATGATTCATTGCACGTGCAATAAACATCTATACAAATTTCCACTTGTCTTATACATGATTCCTTCCACACCCTATACATGTTTGTATCTCTAAGATAGGTTCGCACAGACCTTTCCAACCCATGTGAACTTGTCCCTTACACTTAAAGTCACTTTTTAAAATGGTAACCTATATTAGTTATCTTAGGTGGTAATTTTGGGCCAATTGGGAGGGAATTCATACAAATCATATAAATTTAAACACACCCTAAGCTATCAAGGGTATATAGGTATATTTTACTCTGTCATTCTAATGAGGTCAATAGAAATCACTTAATTAAATTCCTTAGAATAACAATCACAAAAATAGGTTATTGAATTTTGAAGTTGTTTATATTGCCACCTTAGATCAACCGTGAGAAAAAAGGAAGTAAAATTTCAAGTATCCAGTGCGAAAGATAGATTAAGGGATCCATATTTATTGTTTATTCTATATCACATGTGGGTCATCATATGTTGGGGAATTACACAAGATTGATCCCATTTTGGATTATTAATATGTAATGAAATGCTCTTCAAATTAACAAGGGTTTGGCAAGGTGATCCAACTCAAACATTTCTAAATCCTTAGGTTTCAAGCACAAGGGATAAGGTTTCAATAAAAGGAAAACCCATATCTCATCACAAGAGACATTGTACAAACACAAACCTATAAATCAGATCTCTAGACATAGGCAAATGAGATTATGGTAATCATATATGTGATGCATTTCGAACATAGGTTTGTATCCCCGAGATGGTTTTAGAAGATGAAGGTGTACTACCCCCATAAACCTATCTTGTACTAAATTTCAAAATGATATCTTTTGTGAATAACTTGACAACACCCTCATATGATTTTGATCAATTTAGTGTACTTTTTTGTTTTCATAATTTGGTTCCTTTTTCTTCTCCTTAAACCCTAATTACTTTATCATATTGTAATTAGCATATTTGTTTTTTTATAATAGGTAAAAGGATGGTTTTGAAAGGCCCCCCACCCTTGTATAAAATAACTAAAATTAAATAAGAAATCCAAGATCATGATACAAAATAAAGAAATGGGTATGAGCCTAGATTGTTACCCCTAACAATGAAATGATAACAAAAAATGAGCAAATAAAAATATTTCCATCAAAGGAGAGAAGTGCAGGGAAGAAGAAACATAAAGAAAAAGCTAATGCTTGGTGGCAAGAGTGTTCAATCCTGTAACTTCTTCCCACTCATTTTTAAATACCTCTAATTACATGTTGATTTATCCAATGATGATAAGGGTGAGGGACCACTATCTACTAGTACAATGGAGGTACACATGTGATCATGATCAAAGAATATATGACCTTGGGGGTACATGTTGAGAGAGAGACACCTTGAAATGGGCCTATATGTGTCATGGATAGTGTGTGTCTTAGGTGGAGACCTATGCCTAGGAAGTGGAATATGAGACTGATGTATACATGCGTGAGTGAGAAGCAGAAGCCACATGTGGAGGATATCTAAGTGTATGTGTAAAAGTAGCACTAGGAGTAGTGAGAGCTCTAGATTCCAAAGGAGTATGTGCCAAAGCCATGGGGTCATCATGAGGATATGTAGGAGTAGGTGCACTAGTGATAGAAGTAACTTAAGGTGTAGTAGTGATAGGATCCAATGATAAAGGATTATGTGGTGGGATGCCTCAAATAGTGATAACGTGATTCTCATGTATAAACTTAAGGCATAAGTGAACAATGGATGGTATGGATTTGGCAACCTTAAGAAAAGTGAGTCCTAAGACCTTGTCACAATGTGTAACAATATATCCAAAAATGAAAGGCATAGAGATAGTGAGAGCCCCAATAGTTGTAGGAAGAATGACATGTCCATACAAAGTGAGTGGCGTATGAGTCATCTGAGATAATGGAAAATTGATAGCTTGTAAGAAATATATTGCACATGGAAGTAGGATGCACCATAACATTGTTAGTAACATGAGGAATAATAGAAGCATCAATGTGTGATGAAAACATGCATGAAAATTGGCATCAGTAAAAGAAATGATAGGTGGAGGAAGATCAATAATACCAATAAGAAATCCAAGAGGATTATCTGAAGATGAAGGAGGAGGAACAACATGATAAGAATGATTCAAGAGGATTCATGAGCTGATTTTTGTGCTTAGGTAGTGGATCATTGAATATTTTAAGCTTTCCATTGTCATTAGTAGATTTAGAAATAGAAATAGTAGATTCAAGCAACTCAATGTCATGATTTTCAATCAGATCTTAGATTAAATGTCTCATTTTGAAACACTTATTATTATAATTTCCATTGCATATACATTAATCACAATGTGGATTGTCATCAAATTTCTTTCCATGATGCCTATTAGGATCTAGCTCAAGAGGAGGCAGAATAGAAATTAGATTGCTTTCAAGGAGTTGAGGCAACAACATACGTGATGGATATGGGTATCTACTAAATATGTGGTGGGTAGGTTGCAATTAGAGCTTTGGAGGTTGAGTTATAGAATTGACAGTAGACTTAGATTCACTAGGCTTGTCCTTAAAGGAAAATTTTCTTGGGAAATTGTTAGTAGATTGATCAGAAATATTAGCACCATATTTAAGTTTTCCCAAAGAAAGTGGCTTGAATTCACAATATTTTGAAGTATGGTATTGATGATTGAAAGAGTGAAAAGATGCAAAGGGTACACATTCTTACAAAGGAGGTAATAGGATTTAGATAAAAATATCTTACAATTCAGATTCAACCAAGACATTGTTCATTTTAGAAAGATTATTCTTATAACGTAAAACATAGTCACTAAGATGTTCATTAGTTCCTTACCTCATTTTGGCCATTTGAGCATATGATATCTTCATTCCAATATTCATAGAAAGGTGATCCAAAAATAAATTTTCTAAAGGAGTAAAAGATTGAATGAAGTGCAAAGGAAAATTATAAAACCATCACAAGGCATAGTCTTATAAGCTCCTAGAAATAACTTGGTCAAGAGAGTGTCATCACAAGCATAATCCAAGCATGCAACATGAAATGATCAAAGGTGCTCTTGGGGATCTCCATGGCCATCAAAGAGAGGAAACTTAGGTGAGACAAAATTGGAAGGAAGTGGATAAGAAGAAACCTCGAAAGATAAGAGGACTATGAAGAAGAAGCGAAGAATCGAGAGATGGAGAAGAAGATGTAGAGGCCTCACCGACGAATTTGAGCTTATAAATCATGATATAAGGACTCTAAGGCATGGGTTCCTTATGAAGTGTTGGGTTGGATGTGCATAAATAAGAGGAGAAGAAAGATGAGTGTTAGGTGCGGAAATAGGAACATGGCTAGTGGATGCCCCCACATTGGTGGGAGGGGAGGAGAGTGGAATAGAATATGAGGTGGCCATAATGGGGATAATAGTAGTGTTTGGAGGAGTGGAGGAAGAGATCCATTGGGATTCTTCAAGATCAACAAATAGCAAGAGATCAAGGTTTTTAGGATGATCAACAAGGTACATGTATTTAGGTCTGTCATCACCAATCCGACACTATGATAATTCTTCACCGAACTCCTCGTATATGATTATTTACTAATGCACAACCTTTAGTTTTGTGGATGTAATATGGAAACACAAAAATAAACATAACACAAGAATACCATAGACTATGATAAGAAGGAATGATGATAAATCTGAAATATCAAGTGTAAATTATAATATCAACATGAAATTGTTACAATCTCACCCATGAGATACTTCAAGTGTTATTGACTTCACTTGCCTTCCAACAATAACTATGGGAGAAACTTCACAATTACACCTCTTAATGGCTTCTTTAACACACCTTCAAAATGATGGCTTACTTTACACACTTACTCATACAATATTTCTCACTACTTCCTTCTATGTTAAATGAGGGGGTGGCCTTTTTATTTATAGAACTTCCAGGCTTATCCATCTTATCTCTAAGATAGATAAGAAATCCACTCTAACAAATCATATTCCATACCTTAACTCTTATCTCGTACATGTAAGCTTATCTTTTAAGATAAGATAAACCTTATTATTTCACATGGGTTCCACATTTTTAGACTTTTTACAAATAAAATACACAAAATATTTATGACCTCACTCGTTGTCCTTATTACCAATATAATATTTCTAATTCCTAATTATGTAGACCCTACTTCTCTACTTACCCCAACTTTGACATTTTAACATTACTTTGGACCACTTACTTACAAATATTTATTTTTTACCACAACATTACTATTATACTTTTGACTATTACTGTACTATACATTATTGGCAGCGTCGTACTGGTAGCGTCGTTATCTTCTATTGATGCTACTACTAATTATACTTAACAACATCATATTCCTAATACATACATTAATGAAATAGAAATTACGGAGGAAAATTTTAGTGTCGACATCTTCCCCCTTCCTAGCTTCTACTCCATCCTCTGAGTAGACTATTCCGTGCTTGGAAAATCTTCAACTTGTCGTGGTTGACCCATTTCGTAATGGGGTGTCATCCAATTCCTCTAGTCGGCACGCACCATTTTCATGCACAATTGCTATTTCAGTAGGGCCCCATCCATTTTGGAAGAAATTTTCTCGTCTTCTTTTTTTTGTATCTCGAATCATATACTAGAACCAAGTTATTCACATGAAATGGAGACCAACGGATCTTTTGATCAAAGTATTCATTCTACTTCATTTTCTTCTTATAGCTTGTATCATTCGCTATTTCTCTCATTTCCTCTAGCAAATGAAGATCTACCAACCTTTCTTTTGTACTTAAATCACTTTCATCTATCCTTTCATTTTTCATAACTCTCACAAAGGGGAATATCAAACTCAATAGAAGAACTAGATCACCGCCATAAGCCAACCGAAATGGGGAGTATCCTATTGTTGACTTTGATGTTGCCCTATATGCCCACAATGCCGCATGAATTCTTTTATCCCACTTATGTACCGCAAGGCTGCATCTTTTGCAAGAATTTGACACAACACAAAATTTGTTCGCTCCACCTGGCCCATTTGGCTTGGCTCGTATGTTGTTGCCTTCCCGTGCTTAATAGAAAGCTTATTGACTAGGGCTTCTACGACCTCATTAATGAAGTGGCTTCCTTGATCTCATTAGAATTTCTAATGGATAACCAAATCTGGTGACAATGTTTTCATATATGAACCTTGCCACTTCATCCATAGAAGTTGTTTTCAATGACTTAGATCAACCCACTTGGTTAAATAATCATGGCAACTACAATATATTTATTTTGGCGTGGGGTAGTTAGAAGGGGACCTACAATATCTATTCCCCACTTTTCAAAGGGACCAAGTGGAATAATAGGGCATAATGGAGTTGATGAAGTCTTATGGTTACCATGTGTTTGACAAATATCACATGTCTTACAATAATTATAACAATCTCTAAAAAGAGTGGGCCAGTGATAACCTACATCCAAGATCCTTCTTGTTGTAAGTTGTCTAAAGAAGTGCCCTCCACATGTACCATTGTGGAATTTTTCTATCAGCTCCTTCCCTTGATCACGTCCAACTTCCCTCTTGTATTGTCCATCAGTTCCTATTCGAAATAATACTCCATGCAGAATAGAATATGGATGACTGGCTTGAGTAATCTTCCTCTTAGTCTTTGTATTGCCACCATCACGAAACTTGAATTCATTCAAATAATTCCAAATATCTATGTATTCACTAGGGATTGTGTCAAGGGATAACAATGTCGCATCTGGGAAATCATCATCATCACAAGATGAACCTAAACCATCATAGGCTCAAGAGAGTGTATATGCATTGACATGATTCTTTCCTCGCCTATCTATAATATCAAATTCAAATTCTTGTAGAAAAATTATCCATCTTGCTATACTCCCGATGGGTTAGGCTTATTTACAATATATTTTAGAGCCTCGATGATCTGCTACAACTATAAATTTTTTCCCTAACAAGTAATTTATAAACTTCTTTACAAAGAAAATGATAAATAGAGCCTCTTTTTTAGTTACAAGATAATTTACCTCAAAGACTACTCATTTGTCTGCTCCCAAAGTAAACTAGATGTTCATTCCCATTTTCATCCTTTTGGCTCAGAGTACTTCCTAGTGTTGCATCCGAGGCATCAAAGTGTACACAATGAATGGCTTTCTCCAACTGGATTCTTTAGAATGGGTGAAGACACCAGGGCTTCCTTTAGTTGTTCAAAAGCTTCATGCGCCTTATTTCCCTGGTTTATAAATAACATCCTTCTTCAAGAACTCAAGTTAGTGGATGTGCAATCTTTGAGAAATTCTTGATGAACCTTCTATAGTAACCCACATGGCCTAAAAATGATCTCAACGTACTTCTATTAATAGGAAATGGTAACTCTTTGATTTTGAAACTTTATCAAGATCAAGCACTAATACCATCTCTGGATACAATATGCCCTAACAAAATACCTTTAGAACATCCAAAGACACACTTTGTAGGGTTTAGTGAGGCTTTTGCTTCATCTAACCTTTGAAATGTTGTCTCCATTTGGTGTAAGTGGTCCATCTTGCTCCCATATATGCAAAATAATCCGTAAATACTCGATGAAGCTCCCAATGTAGGGTTCAAAACCCTATTCATCAAACGCTGAACGTTGCTTGAGCATTACACAACCCAAAAGGCATAACTCTATAAGAAAACATTCCCAAGGAGTGGTGAACGTGGTCTTCAACTGATCTTTCTTTGCTATATGAACTTGGTTGTATCCACTATATCCATCAAAGAAAACTATAACACTTCTCCGGCTAGCTAATTCATCCAAGATCTGATATGAGAATGGAAGAGGGTAATGATCCTTCTTTATTGCCTTATTGAGCTTCCTATAATCAACACAAATGCATAGCTTCCCATTCTTTTTTATTGAGATCACAATGGGAGAAACCCATTCTAAATTCTCTACAAAGAAATATGAATCCCGCATCAAGTAACTTATATATTTCTCTTCTTTTACAGCCTTGGAAAAATTAAGATTCATTCTATATGACATTTGTTTTATAGGCTTAGCACCATTTACTAGCTTAATAGAATGTTCTACCCAACTTACTTAACGGAGTTCCTTGTAATCAAAAGTGAATAGGTGTATGTACCTTCGAAAGAGCCGGAGGTAGCATTCCTTCTCACTCTCCATTACAAAGAATCACCAATCTTTATTTGTTAGAGACGATCATCAATTACTTCTTCGTATAATTTTATGGGTTCATGAGTTGGTGTGACTGGAAGGATATCCATGACCTGAAACATCAACCTCACTTTCTTCATCTTCTCGTGTCCACTTCACCGGTACTAGAGTAATCGAGGATGTCTAATCATCGCCATCACTTGAATCCACAGTGTTCTCGCCTTTATGATGTCAAGAATCACGCTTATCTTCACCCTCTCTCTACCACATCCAAGTGTCACAAAGCCTTCATTCCAGTAGTTTCTTGCATGAACTCTCCTTAGCCATGGTCTTTCCAACAACATTGGGTATGCAATAAGCACCATTTTTCATCACCTAAAAGTATACCACACATACAACACCCATAATGATATTGCCACATTTGAAACTACACCTTCTCGGTTTAATTTTTCCTTATTTAATGACCTTAACATAAGTGTTGAGGGGTGATCAATTTTTAAACCCAACAAATTCATTACGTACTTGGTCATTACATTAATCGTAGCACCTCCATCAACTAAGACATCATGAATTGAAATACCATTACATAATACATCAGCTTGGGAGCATAGGGATGCCGTCGCCTGCCTCCAAAACATAGACCTCAACCTCCTTCCTTTGTCGAGCATTGAGTCCACTTCGCAGCTCCCGCCTCTTCTCGAAGACATAGCCAAGAGTTGACCATATGTAATATTTGCAAGCCTTTTGGACAGATCTTCTAAAATGGAGTATGGTCCTTGTCCTCAGTGAAATCGTAAAATCCCGCACACCCAACTTTTTTCTCCTATGTTTCTTACTAGTTTCTCCTTTCATCTTCTTAGGATCATTTCCATCTTGATTATATTTTTCTTTCTTTCTTTTTGTTACTAACACATCTACTTCATTATTTATGCTCTTATCTACTACATCAAAAGAATTCACAGTGTGTTTTTTTATCATTATCTCTTGTACCGTATGTAAAAGATCTATCTCGACAATTATACTTATAATGACCTTTTTATAACCACCATAACATACAACTTCAGAAATATTTCTTTTGGACCTCTATCTCCTCCCCGAGAACTAAATTATTTTCGTTAAAGAAGATTAATAGTTAACTAACCCATCTTCTTGAGCAGATCTTCATACTCGTCAGAGATGTACTAGGAGAAAGATTTGTGCTCACCGAGAGTGGTCAGGAGTCTAGACCAAAGGTGTTGGTGTAGGTTCTACTTTAGCAACAATTTCTTTGGGCTCCTCTTCCATGCTTTCTTCTTGCCTTCTTACAATCTCCTTTTCTTGTTCAATGGTAGCTGGGCGGTCATACTTCACTCATTGTCTGATCTCTGGCTTCATCCCAAGAATGAAGTGCTTACAGAGGAGATTATCCACGCCATTCATCAACCCATCCGCTAATCCTTCCTTCCTGGATCTGGGCATCGAGCTTCCTCCTTAGCTCTAGAACACGAGCATGATAATCTCTTATCTTCTCCTTCTCTCCTTGGGATAGCTTTGTGATATCAATCATGAGATCTGTATATTTTTGTTGTTCACCAAATTCTTCAAGAAAACTTTTAGTTAATAAATCCCATGAGTTTTTCACATTATCACCTAGTGTTTCAAACCACCTAAGGGTTGAACCATCCAAAAAGGTAGGAAAAAATTCAGTCCATTGTTCCCTTCTTATAATGCCATTACAAATACAAGATCGTTTAAACTCTTGAATGAAAGAGGAAGCATCTTCATTAGATTGGGCTGAAAAACAGGAATCTTCCCCATTTCTAAAAGTAACCACAGTGAAATACCAACCCACAAGTACAATCAACAAGACTTATGTGCACAAATAATTGGAATCACTATAATAGAAAATAGAAATGACCACGATAAACTATGGTAAAACTTGACTTACTGCAAAACTGACTTTACTATGGTAAACACTATCCATAGTAAAAAGTGAAGTTACTCATGTAAATACTATTCACGGTAAAAGTGACTTTATCATGGTAAATACTATTCACGGCAAAAAGTGAATTTACCATGGTAACTACTATGCACAAGAAAAACAAGGTTACCCTCCAAATGATTTTTGACTAAGTGGGAATATCTCTCCGTAAAATCCACTAACGAGGAATGATTCTCGCAACAGAACCAAAATTTTATCACCAATCCACTATGATAATTCTTCACCGGGAACTCCTCGTGCTATGATTATTTACTAATACACAGCCTTTAGTTTGGTGGATGTAATCTGGAAACACCTCAACAAACATAACACAAGAATACCATAGACTATGATAAGAAGGAATGATGATAAATCTGAAATATCAGTGTAAATTATAATATCAACATGAAATTGTTACAATCTCACCCATGAGATACTTCAAGTGTTACTGACTTCACTTTCCTTCCAACAATAACTATGGGAGAAACTTCACAATTACACCTTTTAATGGCTTCTTTAACACACCTTCAAAATGATGGCTTTCTTTACACACTTACTCATACAATATTTCTCACTACTTCCTTCTATGCTAAATGAGGGGGTGGCCTCTTTATTTATAGAACTTCCAGGATTATCCATCTTATCTCTAAGATAGGATAAGAAATCCACTCGCGAATCATATTCCATACCTTAACTCTTATCTCGTACATGTAAGCTTATCTTTTAAGATAAGATAAACCTTATCATTTCACATGGGTTCCACATTTTTAGACTTTTACAAATAAAATACACAAAATATTTATGACCTCACTCGTTGTCCTTATTACCAATATAATATTTCTAATTCCTAATCATGTAGACCCTACTGGTAAACTCATGAGAGGTGTTAGGCATGATAGAAAACAAAAATATATGATAAAATACATGCAAGGAACAGTTCACCAAATGATTTAACATAAATTAAATCTTAATCATAGGAATGAGATCAAATGAATACAATAGTAATAATCAAGATCTATCATGTGCAAGAAAAACAAGGGTAAGAAATAGTGAAATAAGAGTGACTTAGCTTATATCTAGAGATTTGGGATGATTTTGGTTTGGAAATTGAGTGGAACATGCTAGATTTGGACTGAGTAAGCTTCATCTGGAGAACTATAATATGAAACTACTTTATATAGGACCACCCAGATATGAACAAGATATCCCGATCGCTAGTGTTCGAGGTCGACATTGGTGTCCTAGAAACAAATTGGATCTAATATTTTTAGGGTCTAAAGATGTTTATTTATTTTATCTCTTTATCACATCCACTTCATTATAGGGTTTCAGTGTCACACTTGAACCTGCACAACAAACCCTAACTACCTACACAAATCTCAAGAAAACATTAGATGGAATAAATAATGTATATGCTTGAGTTGGAGTGCCCTCAGTAGTCACCCCAATGTGATTTTCATTGAGTTTTGTGCTACATTTTAGACTCTATATAGTTCTAATGTGTGTTGTGTGTGTGTGTGTGTGTGTGTGTGTGTGTGTGTGTGTGTGTGTGTGTGTGTGATTAAATCTTATCCCTTGAAGCTAGTTTCCCTTGTGTAGTCACACCAAGATAACGGGATACAAATACTTTTCCCTCAAGATGAATGTGTGAGATGGAATTCAGAAATAACCCCTCCTATGTAGTGAACAATGTATCCCAAATGCAATCCTTGAATGTTATCATTTTCCCAAGTAGTAGATAGTAAGTAATAGTCCAATTTATTCGGTCCCCAATAATAATGAGTACGTCATGTATATACATGATCCCTTGTTTAAATTTTATCATTAACAACCAAAAAAATACCGAATCCAAAGTGATGGGTAGTAATTTATAAAAGATAACAAATGATGTGGCAATTCAAAATTAAGAAAATGAGGGAAAAGGACATAAGTGCCCAAAGGGGAAAGTAACACCTGGGCGCTCCTGTCCCTAGTGGGTGGTACCATCCGAGATGCTATGAGGATATAACGGAAAATACTAAGTTAGCTCACATGTTGTCCAATGTTCATAAAGTAAAGTAGTCATTTCAGAAAAGTAAATGATAAGTGTTAAAAGGATAAAACAATGTAAAATAAAACAAGTGTTGTTAATGTATAGTTTTCTTACTTAGGAATCATGCATATAATGACATACTTAGAGGTATGATGTACATATAAAGTGCATAATTTCGTGACAACAGTAATGTACCATACCCATATATGATGATATTAAATTAGATGCCTCTCCAGTGTTACACTCCCCAACTTGATGGCATTATTTCTCACCAAGGTCATCGATAAAGAAAAGGAAAGTTCTTATCAAACCATGAGAGATGTTACACATCATGCTTTAGAATAATATAGTTCTAGTACCTCTTGTTTGACATAAATTTAAAGGCTTCTTTTTGAAATTAAAGATAATCCCTTTTATAATCATCATAGAATTATTTACAATGATATGGATAATTGTGTTCCATTACAAGAAAATATCATTGAGGTTACCAACAATGGAAACATTTCTAATAAGGATATTACCACTATGATATCATGTGTACTAATAACTAACTCTACCTATTTCAAATAAGCACATATTCACAACCACAATCATAGAAGGGACACAACATGTCTTGGTTGATGGCAAAGTCAAGTTAAATATGTCTAGTATTGACTTCTATCAATGACTAAGGTACACTACACATGTGGACAACATCAACACATTTGAACAAATTTGAGGGTTAGTTTGAGATCACCATAACACTTTTAGTAGACATCCAAACATACACCCCCTTATGTTATGAAAATCCTTCATAGAACATTCAATCATAATGAAACAAAAGATAATTAACTGTATAAGAATAAAAATGGATTATGTGACCCAATATATCACATATGTTTCACATACAAATGTTATGGCTATACAATAGTGGTCCACCTAGATGGTAATGACTCAATATTTTGAACGTGATGATTCTGCATACAAAATACCTATTCATCCAAAACATATGCATAAGAATCCACTTAATGAAATACTCATGTAACACTCCTTTATCTTATCTTACTAACTCTTGTACATAGATTATTTATCAGTTTTTTTATTTGATGACAATGATTTTTATTTTATTAAATACACTAATCACACCTACTCTCAATTTGACACCTCTGTATTACCTAACAATTCAATACATTTCAGGGATTTAATGTGATGTTCATGGAATCATAATTACCTAGAATCCCATCCATATTCTTCTATTATCTACAAACTATTGCCCAAGGACCATAGTGAATTTTAGATTTATTCATATGTTAAAAATTTAAGAAAATACCAAAAATATGCATATATTCCAAAAATTAAAAACCAAGACTTATATGTAGTTTTTTATTATGTTTTCAAGCTAAATGTTTAGCATGCAAAATTGAAAATTTTGGCAATGACAACCAAGCCCCTACTTGAAAATTCCTTTCTCGATCACTCAGTAAACCTTCCTCTACCCAAATTTTTCATAGTGTCATCCTCATTCAGGGCTTAGAGGAACATGCTAACAAGATTTTAAAGTGTGTTTAATGTGCAAGGATGTATGCCTAAGGTGATTTAAGAAGTTATTGAGATCCGGAGAGGAACAACTATCCACAAAGGCCTAGAAAGGGCCATTTTTGGCCATTTTGCAATTGGTGAATACCATCTAGAAGGTGGTTGTAAGGGAAAAATTTTTATAATTTTACAATGTAGTTTTGAATGCATTCAAGTAGTTTGGTGAGATTTTGCAAATCCAAGTATTGTCAGGAATCAAACTAGAAAAACAGGTCATGTCAGGTGTATGGGAATGTTATATTCCAACAGAGAAAGTTGGCTTGTCTAGATAATTATGGGAGTTCCAGAAGGATTTGGGAGATAAATAAATATGAAATGGAAATATCTTGGAACCCTCCACATTATGGAAACACCAATTTTATTCCAAGTCTTTAAAATCTTTTGTGATAATCCATGACAATATACTTTCCCCTTCAAGTCAAAAGTGGAACAGGACCTGAAAATCAATTTCATGAATAATTGACTCCTGATAATGGCTAGTATGATCTCAACATGTTATTTTTAGTCAAAATCATATAATGTTTAACCCTAAACACCATTCCATGCCCTCGAGGTAGAAAAAGCGCTCTCGGTGTCCAAAATGGAGTTGGCATATGACATCAACATACTAAAAAGACATGAGCACACTTTGGAGCATGTGATGTCCCCTTGGATTGTACCCAAGGTGAAAAGGGACATGGGGACACAAAAGTGTGCTACTCCCCTAGGAGGTTTCACTTTTCACAACTTGCACTACATCACTTTTACACTTAGGGAGCAAAAACTTGCAAAATCACTTAACCCTTGTCCCCTCCTCATGACTAGACCCCCATGGCACATTTATGAGATGGTGGTGTCTCCTTGAATTTTATCAATAGAAAAAGGGACATTGTGGACATGAAATTACACTCCTCATCCTTCCACTCAGCCCCATGTCACATCAAAACTAGTTTTTAGTACTGTAAGCTATTTTCAGCCCCTACATCTCCCTCACACTACACTAGAAGCTTAAACTTGGCATGATATTATGAAATCACAATTATTTGCACCTTTTTCCCTTTACACTCCTTTTCCCTATTTTTTAGGGTGCAACCACATGCCAACCCTCCTCCAACCATGGTTTAGCTTGTTGGTCATATTCGAGTTAAAATTTGCAAAGTGAATATGATTAACTCCCAAATCATAAACATTTAATCATTTTTTTAACTTTAAGGTGTTTTTTTTTCCCCAAAACTCCATTATTGCACATGATGCTCCTACAATTTTTCAAAGCCCTCAAGCTTGGAAAATGAATTTTGTTCATATCTCCAAAACCGTGCACCCGATTTCCACCAAACGTTTTTAGGCACTCCTCCCAAAAATTCCTTCAGATTGACTATAAAAGTGAAACCATTGATGATATATATAGTTTACAATATCTAGAAGAAATTTTCATCCCATACAATTTCCTTTTCAATATATAGAGTTTTGGCAAATAAAATTCCTTGAAAATTAGAGCAGAAGGTCCTGAGACAAAACCTAATATTTTGAGATCAATTTCATTCCATTCCGACACCCAAAAGATATCCATATAAATTAATAAAGTTTTGAAAATTCCCTCATGTATAAATATAATTTTTTATAAAATAGTAAACTCTTAGCCTCTGTGTTACTCCAAACAATTAAAAACCACCCAAAAGTGAAAATTGTGAAAACTTACTAAAAATAACTATCCTAGACAAGACCTGCTAAAATAGGAAGTCTTGCAATTGAGCTCAAGTCACTTGTATCAGTTCACATTTTTCTATCTCATCACTTTTTTCCATCATGAAGGTCAAGCATTCAGGTTTGGAACCAATCTCAACACTAATCATTGAATACTTCAATGTGGAAGACAATGATGTCATCCACATAGACTTAGAAGACTTGAAAGTCGAATGTTGAATGAGCCACGAGGAAAATGGATGAAAATATACTCTCAAGATTATTTAAGACATGTGGCCACATGTTATATGTCCAAATGAACTTGTCCTTGCATGTGCACATCATTATGATCCAAAACCAAGTAACAACTTGGTCATCATAACTAAGGAGTTTGCTTCATAGGAGTGGGCAATGACAGAGTCACAGTTGCAAAGTTGGGAATTTTTCTCATGGTTTAAATAGGAAGGAAATCCCTCAATGGCTCCCAAAACATTATTCTCAAGGTGAATTTTGTATGGCACACTTAGATGTAAGAAACTAGATGATTCAACTCATCCTAATAGTCATAAAAGGGGATCGTCATGGTTGAATCATTTGGGTAGTTGTCACTATGGTGACCTATAAAATTCAAGGAGTCACAAGGATAAATGTAATTATTCCACATTACAACTCCGACCTTGTGTTCAATTCTCTTTCCAATAGGAGGGACAACATTTGAATCTCACCATGGCAAAGAGTCAAGTCATAATGAACCAGGATGTGTAAAATATTTCCACTTAACCGCAAGCTACAGAGATACCCATGATCATCGTGTTTGCAAGAATGGGTAACTATCTCAAGTTCACATGTTGCAAGTTACTTAATGGTTTTTTTAGGGTCAATGTATAAGTTATCCTAGTCGGGTTAGGTTCAATTAAGCAATAAATCCTTTCGTAAAAGTTAGATATAAAAGCACAATATCCCCACCCAATTGAAGGGCTTATCTTGTTACATATTTAGGCTATCTAAGATATCACGAAAAACCACATAATTGAAAAATAAATCCTCGAGGGATATCAACTAGCTACTAAATCTAAATATATCATGTACGATTGTTCTAGATCATAATCGTGTGCTATATTATATACCCAATATCGTTTCCAAATGTTGGAGGCCATTTCATGATCTCACCAACAAATTGTTTATTGTACATTCACCTACATTCATTAGGAGGGGGAACTATGTCAGGCTTGATCCCTTTTTGGAGTAGTGGTGCATAATGCAACACTTATCACACCACTTGGGTATTGGTAATGTCAGACTCACTCAATTAGACAAACTCATTTTTTAGGTCTTTAAAAGAGAGCTAGGGTTTTGAAGATGAGGAACCCCTAATTTTCTATGGAGATGTAATTGTTAGAATATGAACAAAAATGTAGGAACCTAGAATATTAAAGATCACAATGATAGAACTAAATTTAAGTATAAGGTTATAGGTCAAAATCAACCAATAGAGGATAAAAGTGGCCCATGATTCTACTCTAAATAGATGAATTTTTCCTTTATACACTCGCGAGGTCACCTAATCACCTAGTAATAATCATTTCTCGAATGTTACGATCCATCATCATAATCACGGATCAACTTCCAAAAATAGTAAACATGTTCAATCTTTTCTAACCCTAACTTGTAATTTCAATTATCTAACTTTTTGTAGTTTGAATATATAAATAATTTATAACTACATGTATTTAGGGTCTTTAAATTTATCATATATTTTTGTATTTATGATTTTAATATATTACACATTTAGTATTTATCTTATTTAGGTTATACCCTACTTTTGAAGTAATGGAATCAACATTTTCATAGTCACCTTGTTCATCCATGTTTATACTACAACATGTATCCTAAGGGTTATTGTCATAGTTCATTACTTATATTTCCATCAAAAACCAACCCTGCTCTTCACATAGAAAATTCAAATCATCTTTAAATGACATGTTGTCCCAAAAATTAGTACCCTCCCAAAAATAATAATTTTAAATTATTTTAAACTTTTCATATTATTTGAGCCTAGTCACATTTTCCTATTAAGGGGATGATTCATGCTTGATGATGGTTGCATTTTCTTTTCATAACATATATTAAAGTTGTTCCAGCATCTCATGTTAATATATTCATTTGAGATTTCGCAAAGTGTAAAGTGTTCACAAATTTGGTGATGATGTAAACTTGGGGTGATTGTAGTAATCTTTCATCGTTGGTTATTGAGTGCCTTGATGTAGATGGTGTCACATTCATTATGAACTCTTGCATCATGATGAATGTGTGTGTGTGCACCTTATCCTAACCACATTATGTTTTAGAGGTCATGGTGGTAGTTAATGGTCTAGATTTTAATGACATTATGATTGGTTTGTGATTGAGAGTGATGGCTTAAGGTCGTTGGGGTTTGAATATTTAATATAGTGAGAACTATATTATTATTATTTATAAATATAGTCTTATGAACTCAATATCATGGAAGTTTTGTATTTAATATCACTTTTAACGCTCCTAATTATGATTTAATTGGTAATTTGTTTGTTAAATTTAGAGAGGCAATTTTCAGGGGCATTTTTGGCAATCACTACTAAAATTAGTGGAAGTCATTTGAGCTTGGAAAAATGAATTATTTTTTGCATTAATGGTTTTGGTTGGCGGTGTCCATGCATGGATCATTCAAAGCATTAGAACTCTAGCTAACTTTGATGTCAAATATTTATTTTATTACATAATTTCATTTTTATGTTTTATTTGCCACTTGATACCTCTGATTCGTTTAGCTCTTCCATTTATGGTTCTCTTTTCTTGTCACCTCTGGTGTAATATTTGGTGTTGTTTTTTGGCTCATTGGTTTTGGGACTTATTGGCTCTATCTTGAAGTGTTTTCAATTGTATCTAGTTTAGTTCAAATTGGTTTTAATTTATTGATTGCAATCCGCCATGTATGTTATATGTAACTTAACCGCATTTTATAAAAATTGTGAAATGCATTTTAATTTTCTAAAATGATGTTATTTCATGTAGAACAATTTGTTTCCTTGTGCCTTTTCAATCAATATGGAGGTATTATTTCACCTCGTCCATGGGTATGTCATACGTTTAAGTTTGTTTTGTATTTTCTTATTCATTTTACTTTCGTGTAAAGGATTTTGCTTAGCTTTTGTGGAAATTTATTCATTATAATGATGCATGTTTAAATACCCATAATTAAATATATACTATTCAACTTATTTTGAGCTAATGGTGTTTTTGAGAAACAATTGGATAAGGATTTGTGATGAAGAGCATGCTCAAAAAAACTTATTCTAGCTATTTGAAATTTAAAGAGAGAGTTTCTTTAGGACTTGTGGTATTGCACATAATGTTTTGGAGCTTAATAATTTTGTTTTACTAAGCCTTGGTTTATCTCTATTAAAATCATTGACTAGTTTTTATGGTGTCTTAATTGAAAAGTGAAGAGTATACAATGATTTACAAAGAGATCACAACATAAGAACAATATGAATGATATTCAATAAGCTTCGTTCTTCCCCTTAATATTACAAACATACACATTTATAGGAAAGAGACCCCTATAATTTAGAAGGTTGTTATAACCACTCTTCCACCTACGTGAGTTGTTTAAACTCACATAACCAAATATATATAATCGTTATTTTTTTTTAATATATAACAACTAATAACAATTTACTAACCTACTAATTTACAAACATATATTTACCTTAATAATAATTAATAATAATTACATATGTAATTATTATTCACTAATACATACCAATGGATCACTAACCATAGATTTCCTAACATTCCCCCTTAGTGCAAACTTAGGGAAAACTTCCTTGTCTTTGTACATGTTCATGATCTGTGGTTTCATAGGATAATCACAAACCCTACTGATGGTTTTACAAACGGTTGACCAAAAACTAAAAATGGTGGTTTTACAAGTGGAGTACCACAAACCAAAAAGTGATGGTTTTGCAAATGGTTTACCAACAACCAAGAGTGGTGGTTTTGCAAGTGGTTTACCACAAACCACAAATGATGGTTTTACAAGTGGATTACCAACAACCACATCATGATGTTCCAAACACTATTATCATCTCTCATCAATATCTCACTGCAGGGAATAATATAGGAAATTATGTTGCTCATACATACACATGAAAAATTGTCACAGTGGAAATGGAACATTGGGATCATGTTCCACCCTCAATATGAAATTTCCACTTATTCAATCAAGAACACTACAAACTGCAACACACCATGCACAATTGGAAGCAAACACATAACCAAAATAAAATGTGCCACCAAACCTTGATATGGCCTCGTCGTTGGTGACTGACGAGAGGTCGATGATTGACCTCCAAACTCATATGCCTCCATTCTCCGATGTGATGTTGCTAACTCAGTTTGATATGGATTTGAGGATCTTTAAATATTCATGTATTTTCAAGTGTTGACATTTTTTTGGTTGATATTTTTCAGGCTTAATATCTCCATCATATCCTGCTTCAAGATTTTTGCGAATTCTTTTTCCTTGATACTTTACATACTAGACATCGCGTTCCAACGATAATGCATCCATGAGGTTATTTTTTTATTTTTTTTTATACTTTTATCATGACTCAATTTTCATCTCTTGACACAACATACACTTTGACAATGACTTTGACTCTTTTAATGACATATAGACTCAACAACAATGAAACTTTAATTTTGACAAGTAACTTGACTTAGATTAGACTCTGTGATATTAATGACACACATTTTATTATGAGAAAAGTGATAAAGACACTTTGGAAAGTTTGAATATCTGGGAATTTCTTATGTCAAATTACACAACCGATCCATCTCCATTAAATAACAAGGGGTTCAAAAACTAACTCTTAGTATGAAATTTTACTCACTTTTATTGATCTGCACAGAGATCATCACCGATCTAAAGAATCATTGTTGATCGAATCATAGAATTATTTTTCGATTCATAAAATCATTTCCATGGCCAAGATCATTGTTGATTACTATCAAAAATACAGTGACATAGGTTCTGATCCGAATGTTAACAAACCAAGATCTATATGCTTGTATAGAGGTTGTACAAATGTCGACGAGACTTTTGTAGGTCATTCTTGAATGCAGAGCTCTAGTTTTATCTCTTTCTTGCTTTGGCATACCACACGTCCTCCTCTCTTCACAAGGCTAGACACACAAACAAATGCAAATAAAATGGAGGAAAGAAATTAAGAGAATAATTCCCTTTGTTGGACCTGACGCTCTAATACCAAATGAAGAGTATACATCAGATTTACAGAGAGGTCACAACATAAGAACAATATGAATGATATTCAATAAGCTGTCTTTATCCCCTTCATATTACAATCATACACATTTATAGGAAATAGCCCCCTATAATTTAGGAGGTGGCTATAACCACTCTTCCACCTAAGTGAGTTGTTTAAACTCACATAACCAAATATATATAATTCTTATTGTTGTTTTATATATCAACTAATAACAATTTACAAACCTACTAATTTAAAAGCATATATTTACCTTAATAATAATTACATACATAATTATTATTCACTAGTACATACCAATGGAGCACTAACCATAGATTTTCTAACAAAAATCAACACATTTACGTTGATGTTTTAGTTTGCACACTCCATGGGTGGTTTAGTGGAAATGAAACAAGATATGGCTACTCTACATGCATATTGAATTTTGTTTTTGATTGATAGGTATAATTTTTTGTGGAAATTTCTTGATACAAAGCTCAGCATATTCATCTTGAAGTAGTCATTAGTAATCTTGGATATACAATGTTGCGGTTTTACTTTTCATTGAATGTTTAGTGTTTCATTTTCACACTTACTTTGGTTTTTGTAAGAGTCTGGACATAATTCATGATGGACATTTTTCTATTTTATTAAAAATTGAAAAGTGCAAGTCTATTTTCTCATTCCATCTTTGTTATAAATTCCTTGAAAATGACATAAGCAATTTTGAAAGTAATTGTGGTTTTTGAATAAAATAAGTACATGCTCTCTTTATAAATTAAACTGATTTTTTTTTCTATCTATTTGTTTCTCTTGAGATTGTGATATCTAAAACATCATTTCAGTGAATTTATTTTTCAATACCCAAATTTAGAATATACAAAGATTTGTTAGTAAGAAAGGTTAATTTTTTGTTTGACATGAAGAAGAATGAAATTTTATCAAGGAAAGGTTGATTGTTTTGTTTGAAATCAGATTTTTTTTCTAAGCTTATAAGTGTGTATTCATCTTGAGACATGAATTTTCCCTCTAAGTTGTGAATTATTTCTTCATGAAGACAAAGTAATAAGATTACTATTGGAAATTTTATCATTTATGATGTGTTTTCTATTACTTAAAGATTGTTTCCAATTAGTTAACACTTAAAATTCCATATAAAAGTGTGAAATGTTAATTATTTTGGATCTAATTAGGATAATAATTGTGGGAGAAATTTATTTTCATGTTGAAATCTAATTTGGAATAAGTTTAATATTCTAGAATTAACATATGGCAATTTGGTTGGATGTAGAATTTCATCATAATGTGAGATAATTGCTAGTTTGCATGAAATGATTTTCAAATTATTTTTTCAAATAAATACTGCAATCATAAGTACAATCTAGCATAGTCTTGAAAATTCAAATGACATGATGTGTTCATGATGTAGATGGTCGGTTCATTTAAATATTTTATTTTACATGATCATGTTAAAAATACAAATGTTTCACTATTGTGATAACTTTCATTCATATCATAATTTGAATTGCAATATGTTGATTGGTTATTATGAAGTCTGACACTTATCCATTTGGTACCTTTCTTCTAATGTTGAACCAATTTTAGTATATGGAGTTAACATAATGGTAATTCCTCCCAAGGTTCAGGATCACATAGAGGATGGGGAAAAAGTCATAATCTTGAAAATTCACATGATATTAGAGGTTTGACCTCTCAAGGTCAATCGGGGATCTGACACACTTCGTAGGGGCCATCCCTTTTAAGGAGTTAATGGATGGGTTAATAATTGAGCTAATGTGTATCAATTCATTTTGATGCTCATGAACCCCAAATATGGCATGTTATGAACATGATTAGTCAACCCATGTGGACCCCCACCTTGCAACCATGAATTTGATGCACCTAATTTTAATAATTTTAATTCTTTAATTCATACATACATGCATTTAGTTCCCTTCATGCATTCACATCCGAGAGACATTTTGATCACAAATGATGTTTCCTACATGTCCTATAATTTTAATAGAGCTCAAAATTACATATTCTAAGAATCAATATTGAAAACACTCATTTTCCTCTTACACATTCACATTCATATATGCAGAGGGGGATTAAGGCCTAGGCATACTAGGTAACTTCCTAGGGTGCCAACATTTAGGGGCATAAATTTATTTTATTTTATCATGGGCTTTACGAAGAGTAGATCAATTTATTAACCATATATGTTAGTAGAATTTAGTGGCCACCCTTACATACAAATTTGATTCTCTTTGATGAAAACAAAAAATAATTATATTAAGGTTATGATATTTAGCTAGCCCCTAGGCAAGTGCATGTGTTGTTAAATTTAATTCATACTTTTGTATTTTTAATACTTTGTATTGTTTTGAAGTCTTGCAATTTAATTTTGGAGGAGAGATCAATAAAGATGAATATGTATGGAAGTTGAGAAAGATATAGTAAAGGAGGATTATGATAGATTATATGTTAGAGAATTAGTTGAGGAATTTAGGTAGTGACAGCTACAAATAAATTTATTATCAAGTTTCTCTTAGATGGTTGAGACATAACATATAAAGTAATCCAATATTTAGCTACGGTTAACTATTTTTTCTACTATAGAATATAGTTTTTATAGAATGCGTTAGCTCCAATATTGTGCAAAGGGATGAAAGGGACATAAAATTCCCCCTCCCCCCATTTAGTCTTCTGGTCACTAATATGACCATGTACTCACTTGTTAAGCCTCGTTGACCAGTTTGACCATGTCCTCACCTACCGTTGCATGTATGCCAAGTGTCGAGCTGAGAATGAAGGGGAATTTTATGTCCCCTTTGCACCTTTCGAAAAGGGAAAAAATGAACATAAAAATGTGCCCTACCCTTTTCCCTCTTTTTTCATGTTATTTAAACACATGGACTTAGTCATTTTCAACATTCTTCATCTCCCACGCCTCTAGATGTTGCCGAAATGCTAGCAAAATTTCTCCAGAGATTAAATTCAAGATTTTTGTCCTCGAGATGATTCCATAAAGTCTTCCATGATCTAAAACAAAAAATCAGAAAACAAAATGGATTCGAACGAAGAAGAAACAAACATTTCTAGCCCAAAAACCTCGACATCTGTGGAGACAAATTCAATCATATCTCACAAAATACTCAACGGATCAAGATGTCATCTTTTGTAGACATTTAGTTTTTTTAGCCCATGAGGATCCAAGTGAAATATATTTCATACATGGCCCAAATTTTTTATGGCGAAAACCCTCATTTTCTCGCAAAAAAAATTTAAATTTTAAAATCTCTCATTTTGGCATCGAATCGAGTTGAAATTTTATAGGAACACTATTGGGAAAAACCCATATCAAAAAAGTTTGTTTCATCATAAACCGACCACCAGAAACCCACTTTCCAAAAATAGTAAGCCTTCCTACACGGGGACTGGCTATTTTGGGCAAGTTAACACCAAGAAAGCAGTTGCGGAAAAGATAATATACACGGGGGATATTCAGAAGGTCGGAGCAGTATTCCAGTGCCAAAATTGGTGAAAACGACCACTTACTAAAAATAGTAAGTTCCCAATATGGGTACCTACTATAAATAGTAAGTCATCCAGAAGAACGATCAAGGAAAGAACAATGTACACAAGGGCATTCATATAAGCTAATCTCACCGGTGTGATAAAAAGGGAAAAATCATTGTTTACTAAAAATAGTAAGTTGTCTCTTAGGCACTTATTATTAATAGTAAGTCATATCAAAATAGTACCTAATATTCAATGGACAAATCACGGGAGCTCCATAAGGAGTTAGGAGGAAAAAAATACTCATTGGAAATCTAAGATAATCTTCTACAAGTTGGAATCATCATATTCTTCAAAAACTCTTGTTGTTTTTCAGTAGAGCTCATTCTTTAAAGGGTCAATTGATAATCTTGATCAAAAATGGGCCATTTTATGGAGTTTTAGGAAGAATTAAAAGATTAGACCCATATCATTGATCTTGGAAGGTTTTTTGGATTCAAAATCATATAAAACAAAAATACCTCCTGGAGTTCTGGCAATCTCAATTTCAAGTTTGCTCTCCGGCGGGCCAAATTCTTATGTTTTGCCTCTCAAAAGTGCATGGCACATTTTTGTGCACCTCATGTCCCTTTGCAAAGGTGCAATGGGACAGAAAAATTTTCCCATGCATAAATTTTTCTCTATTTCTCCATTTGATCCCAATTTTTTGCATTGTGTGTGTATTTGCACTCCCTAGCTCTCCCTCCAGTTTTAGGTCTTGAAGTGCAAAATCATGCCTCTGGGAACAAAGCAGGTTTTAATGTGCCTCTTGTCACCCTTGGTGTAGTAGACATTGGAAGGGATCCTTGGTATGTAGATTTGAAGTAGGATTAAAGAATTGACTCTTCCTAATTAGTTGTATGTCGATAAAAGGTTGAAGATCTCTTCATCACATTATTATGTCCTCACTAGAATTTTTTTCCTGCAAATGCATGGTAAGGGAAAAGAGAGGATGTCACAGTCCAAATTTTTATATCATCTTCTTCCTCATGACATTTACTTAACTCATTTACATATGTTTTGATTGTGATGACTACCAAGGAATAAATTTTTCCCCAATGTCAGTTTCATCATGATCATCTACCCAAAGAGATTTATATGCAAATAAAGGATTGAAATTTAGGTGCGAAAAGTCTTCTTTGCATTTAATCCATTTAAAATAGTTATATCCCCAGACCTACAATCTATGAGGGAAGTAATATTGGTAAGCTAAGTTCTACCTAAAATTATTTTATAACCATTCTTTTGAGTTTGAGGTTTTAGTGTTAAGAAGTCTACAAGGTATTCCCAAGATTATATCGTGAATTCAACGTCTTCTATAATCCCTTATGACTTTGCAATGGTCTGATCAACCATTTGCAAGGTTGTGGTAGTTGGTTAGATATTGGTTAGTGATAAGGTTAAGAGCATACCAATAGTCATGAAATTGATAGAAGCTCCTAAATATACAATAACATTAGGTATGTTGATATTTCCATTATAAATAGTAACCACAATACTTCTTGGATATCCATACTTGGGAGGAATAAACTTTCCTACTAAAAATTCAACCAACTTCCCATCTACTTATATGGTCTTAAATTATTTTTTCTTCTTCCTTGGGCTTTGATGCATAATTTTTTAATGGTCTTGTTAATCTCAAGAACATCCTTGATTTTTGCATTAGAGGAATTACAATACTAATATGTTTCAATTCTTGTATGAGCTCAAATTCATAAATTTTATGATGGTGTTGATTTACTTATTTTTCTATTAATCTCTCTAGAAATGGTATAATTGGTGAATCAATAGTTTTAGCAAGTTTTTCATCATGCAAAGGAGGTTTAAGAGTTGATTATTCCAACTTTATTTTTCCTCAAATATTTCCTTAATGACCGGTGAAGAAGAATGTGTAAAATTCTTTCTTGAGTGTAGTTAAACATTATCATAACTAATGTGTTTATACTATTAAGTTTCCTTATTCCAAAGTATATACAAGGGTTCATTGTTTCACATTTTTAGGATTAGCCACATAGTTGAAAAGGAATTGTGGTTAGTTTAACTTTCTCTAGTTGAGGTGGTTAGTAGTGATTTGAAGGTCCAAGAATCAAGGATTTTGTTGGTTTACATGTTTTGGTTATGCATTTGACCTTGTAATGGTTGATTGTAGCTTTATTTTTATAGTTTGGTTATGTTGGGCTGCCCATTATTGTTGATATTGCTTAGGCATCCACTATTGTTGATATTGGTTTTCCCATGGTGGATTATTCCATTCTTGAGGAATTTATTAACTCCAAGGTTGTGGGACATTCTATGGTGCATTCCATTGATTTGTAATCCATTGATTTATAAGAATAAAATGTTGATTTGAAGGAAAGTTGCCACCTTGTCTTTGACATACATAATTAAGTTTTGCTTCCTAGAGGGTGATTTTCTTCATATGATCCCTAATATTTGGGAGTAAGTTACATTTAGTAGTGGAGTGTCTTAGATCACAGATGCCACAAATATCCACCTTAACTAGAGGACTATCCTTGAGTGTATGTTTACCCCTACATTTGGGGCAGTAAATTGATAGAGGCTCAGAAGCCTTGGATTTTGTTTGTAAACTATCCATAGAGGTGTTTAAGTGTACTATAATATATATATATATATATATATATATATATATATATATATATATATATATATATACTATATATATATATATATATATATATTATAAAATTCCTCCATCAACTAGATCACTTCACTACTTATTTTATTTTGTTTTTCCTTTGAATTCTTGATCTAGTCCTTGAATATTTTTTACAAAGATAAGAAATATCGCCAAGTCCTAGTTATTCACTTCACCCTTACCCATTAAATTCATAGCATCTCTATATTCATCATCCATCCCTCCTGAGAAATATATTTTTTCTTGGCTCTTGGTCTAGTCCATTACCACATTATTTATGGACAAAGAGGTATCAATAAAGATAATCCTCAAGGCTCTCATCTTCCTTTTAGGTCATCCTGAAGAGTTTTTAATTGTGGTCACAAAATCTGCAATAATCTTGATATTTACATAAAAAAATTATTTTCATTTAAGACCAATTATGAATAGAGTTATGGGGTAATCCTATAAACAATGCATGGCTAAGTCCTTAAGGATCGAAAGGAAAATTTAGCTTTTGGTTATATGCAATGTAATCATAAGTCTTATAAAGGACCTATAACTCTTTAGAAATTGATCAAACTTCCAAAGATATTCACCTAAAGGTAAGCAATAATGATGGGGATATATGCTTCATGGGATATTTATCTTCATCATTTATAACAATGAGTGCTTGAGGATTGAAAGGAAAATTTTTAGCTTTTGGTTATATGCAGTGTAATCATAAGTCTTACAAAGGACCTATAACTCAAATAGAAACTGATCAAGGTCTTCTAAAGATATTCCCCTAAATGTAAGCAATAATTATGGGGATATATTCTTCATAGGATATTTCTCTTCATCATTTATTACAGTGGGATAAGTGAATGTTATTCCCTGTGGAGGGGATTCTTTTTTTGCTCCTTCCATTTTCTCTTGTGGTCCAACCTCAATTCTTGAACCTATGGTCTGATTTTGATTTGGGGGGTTAGATTTAATGAAAATTCCTTTCGAAACTCTAAGCCAACACATGATTAAAAATCACTTTTTACAATATTAGATTTACTAAAGAGACGTTAAAGGCATTATTAGATTAATACTTCCCCAAACTAAGATATTTATGAGAATTTTCCTAGTTCACTTACTACTGAGGATCTCACAAGGTATACCTACTATCACATGTAAGTAATTGAATCATTAGGGGAGTAATGAATCAACATTCTTACATGTAATTATAAGAATAATTCTCACAACATCCTATCTCAATGAATACTTATTGTTACCTATTCTTGCCAACAACGTCAAAAAATGGTGAGGGTCCTTGTGTCCAACACTTTAGTTAATCTTATATCAAATATAGGGTGACATACAATTTTATTTTATATATGTAATAAGATTAAATATGTTTCCAATAACCTTTATAATCTAATCCAAAAGAGTAAACATTCAAATGCTACAGAAATGAAGGAAAACAACAATACAAGAAAACATAATAAAATATTTAAACTAAACGCATAACAAAATCATTTAACTAAGATATCTATTCTAATAATTATATAATTCATTCAAAAACATAATACAGGAAATAAAACTAACTAAGAAAATACCATAAATATTCCTCCTTCTTGGATGAGAGTGGCACTTTCTCTCCTCTTAGATTTAGCTCGAAATTAATCAGAAATGCTCAACACAGATATCCAAAGACTCCACTTCTATTAACTTGACGTGTATTACAAGAGAGATAAAATATAAATCTGAAATCAAAAATCAACTTATTCCAAATTTACAATGAATTATTTATAATATATTTGAGTTTGAAGTAATTAGCCTCTCATGAATGCGAACTACCTTCTACATTCATGATAACTTATTGAATACAAGTCCTATTAGAGCTAAATATGTATCCAAATTTTTAATTGACAAATGGATACTACCATAACTATCATATTACTAAGAAAATATAAATTTCATTTTGAAAGTTGCATTAAGACTCTTCTCTCAAAAGGCAAGAGAGCGTCCTTCTTTCTTTCTTTACTAAAACTACTTTCATAGTGTTAGAATGTCATGTGTTGAATAAAATAACTCTTCTTTAGGCCTCCATGGTCTATAAAATCCTTCTCAACCTCCTAGTATCTACATGGCTTTGACATCTGGGAACCTTTGTATTCATTTCATAGCTTTTAGGTTAGAGTCATGATCCTTGAGGTATAAGTCTTGTACTTTTCACGAGTCCTATAATTTTATTGGGAGTCATCCACTTTTCTTGAGAGTCATGTGTTTTATCCTATTAGTTTGGAGTGAAGTGATGAAGTATGGAAATCATTTACTTAATCAAAATTAAGGCCTTTGGTCATTTTTTTAGTTTTTTCATTCTTGTTACCCTTTTTTACATGAAAAAACATCTATTCCACCTGAACTATTAAGGGTTAGGCAAAAAACAAGTCACAAATGCCTTCAAGGTAAATTCATAATAAATGCATCATACTTAATATCTTTAAGTGATGAAATACTTCCAAACATGATTAAGCATGTTCCAAACTTACTAAAAATGAGGAATTAAACTCCTAAAAAGATGAGATTATATAAGTCTCATCATCTCAGTGTGATGTGAAACACCCTCAAACCCTAACCATGGGTGGGATATCCGTGCAAAAGGGTTAGTGTTTGGGTTAAAGCACCCTTGTTCCTTTTATGTCAACACTACTTCAAATATGTCTCAAGCCACATGTAATTCTCCACCTAATATGTAATAACTATATGGATGCAACTACTTGGCAACTTGATCTTTTGACAATGAGATACAAATCTTTGTGTGCTTGAGATTGGTTTTACTTGACTTGAAAGGTCTATCAAATGAAAATAATTACTCTTAAACCTTGTTTATTTGGCTACATACCTATGTATGGACCACTCCTAGGTTGTGTTCTTTTTTTATTAATTTAGGGAGAGCGGGTGCTTCAGGAATGTATTTTATAATGGTTTCTCTTGAAAGTTCTAGAAGAGTGCCAAATCTCTGTAAGAAAGTGCCTTGAACTTGCTTCTATAGATATTCATAAGTTTAAATTTATATTAAGGATGACCTATGTGATATCAAATTGGAAAAGTGACATAGGGTGGCAGGATGTGAGACTGTTTGTCCTGGGATCAAACCATGGTATAGTTTGTCCCATCCAAATGGACTCATAAAGGAAACTTGTGGGACTGTGTAACTTTCTAGGATGGGAACCTAAAAATTTATACTTTTGTGGAATGATTTGATTGGTTTGTGAGTTACTAAGTAGTTTGAATATATATGAAAGTCATAAAAACAAGATAGAGATAAGTCACCTAGGCTTTGGATGAGTAAAAATTCATTTTTAAGGTGCAAAATCCAAATTGTCATTACCAAATGATAAATTTTCAAATTTAGGTGTCTATAATTTTTTAGGAACCACTGATCATTCTAAAAACATCTATACAAACTCCCACTTGTCTCTATCTAATTCCTTTCACACGTTGGATAGGTTCAACTACAAACTTCTCCAACCTCCATAAACTTGTCCCTTGTACTTCCAATGGTCACTTTTTTAAAAGGGTTACTTGGCTTAGTCATCCTTGGTGGTATTTTTGGTTGGTTATGCATGGAATCATATGAATAGTCATATATAAATATAAACACACCCTAAACTATTAGGGACATCTAGGGATCCTCTACTCTCTCACGCTAAGAAGGTCAATATCAAGAAATGATTTATTTTATTCCTTAAAGCACCCAACACAATAATAAGATACTAAAATTGAAGTCATCTATATTTTTTCCTTAGATCAATCATGTGAAAAAAATTCAAGTATGAGGGCTAGATCAAATTCTCCAGATTTATTTATATTTCTATATCAAATGCATCTTGTCATAGGTTAGGGAACTACATAAGATTGATCCCTCTTTATAGTAGTGGTATGTATCAAATCCTCATCACATCAGTAAGGATGTGGTGATGTAGTCCAACCCAATCACTACTAAACCCTTTTTAGGTTTCAATCCCAAGGGATAAGGTGCTAAGACAAAGGAGAATACATATCTCATCACATTATAGAAATTACACAAATATAGACCATAAATCAAATCTCTAGACATAAGTAAACAAGATTATGTTGATTAGATCAATTGTGAATTTCAAGAAGACATTATCATAGCCCTTGAAACAATTTTGATAACCAAATATTTATTTCCTCCCATGTCTTGTACTGAGTTTCAGATCGAGATATTTTATGTGTAGTTTAAACACTTGATCTACTTTTATACACATTATAAACACTCTATCACATAGTTTTTCACATAATCCAGTTCCTCTTTAACCCTATAACTGTAATTTACTTTAACATATTATAATTGGATTTGTTGACAAAAGAAAGAGTGGCATAGTTTAAGACTTAATGGATTGTTTATCCTAGTTTTGAATTATCATTGTTAAAAAATATGTTAAATTAAGACCAAAATCTTAATCTTGCATTACACTCACCTAGTGGTCTCTTGGATAGAAGCTTCAAAGTTTCACTTAAGAGGTAATTTTAAACAAAAATAAGAAACAATCTAAGTGAATAAATTTGTCATATAAAATTAAGATTAACTTATAGAATATGTCAAAAAAATTTGAAAATTTAGAGCAAAAACACAAAATTATAAATATTTTGGGCTCATTACAAAATTTAGTTGTTGAATTGGATGAAATGCTAAGTGTAAGCATGTTTTAGGTGCTACATTTTCCCTCTTTGAGGTGGCGTAAGTAACGTCACTTCAAAGAAAGTAGACAAGCATAAACAAGTAGAAAATTTTGAAGGGATAGAATAAAAATGAGTAGAATGGAGGATGCCCCTCTATTGTCGATGGGGTGATAGAAGAACTTGATTGACGATCGAAAAGATGACGAGAGAAAGGAACAGAAGAAAAAGTGTGGAGAAGAAGAAAGGGGATAAGAAAAATGAGAATGAAGAAGTGGGATTGAGCCAACATCCATCCAAAGGCCCTTTTAAACAACTTTATTTTCATCATATTGTTAGTGATCTTCATCATCAATCCTTATTAAAAGAGTGAAAAAAAAGTGTAGTATGACATGAAAATCCATATACGAACAAATGTCCATTGCTAAAAACACCAACTCCATGCAACATACAAAATACAATGCAATACGAGAAATTAAAAGATGCCTAACTCCATGCAACATACAAATGCAATGCAATACAAGAAAGTAAACAAGCTAACCTAACGAGAGAAACATAATGCAATGTTTTTGTTATCGAGCTTCGATTCCAACTCTGTGAGTTAACAACAAGGGTTAAGGACGGTGCCCTGCTTGCAAGGATACATGCGAGGAGAATAATGGAGGACACTTAAGTCCTATGAAAAAGTAATGTGCACTACGAAATAGTACCAGGCAACTCGTTGTGCCCCAAAGTACAAACAAAGTAAGCAGCCTAGATTTGATTGATGGAGGTAGATCAAGATGATCCGTGACCAAAGAGTGACGTTTATAGGATGATTTATATTTAATTTATGTTTCTTAAAAATATTTGAATGTTTTGATTTTTCTAACATATTTGAATGTTTTTATGATTTTGAAAGTTTTCTAAAACTATGTATAGGAAGACGAGGAAGCGTGGATGCCCCTAGCGATAGATGGGATGTATAGGGGCATAAGGCAACGTGAATATGAGAAATATGAAGATGCAAAAATCCCCAAAGAATTAAGTGGGAGTATTCAAAGGAAAAATCTTCACAGGTAGAAGTGGGACCCAAGGCCATTATGGATAGGTTCAACATGATGATGAAGATAAACCAATGAAGTGCTAGTAAGGATCAAGGATGCCCCAAAGCATAAGTTGGCCTAAAAGCACATGATAGAAAGGAAGGAGAAGATTGTTTTTGTGAGAGGGGAAAAGGGTGTCTAAAAACATGGAAAAAGTAATCTTATACACATGGATGTTCTTAATAGTTAGAAGAACAAAGTGAATGATATGAATGTAGCTTATAAGCCTCACGACGAAAAGTGATTTGCCAAAGGCACAAATCGTGAGACAAGATATGAGACTAGAGTCGAGTCTAAACAAGGTCCAAAAAACACTTGGTAACATACTAATCATGTTTACTCATAGAGATCCAATGTGTGCATGTGGAATTTAATTACCTCTTGAAGGGAAGATTTAATAGACAACAAGTGAAGACACCCTATCCAATGTGTATGATGATTGATTTTGAAAGGTGATTTTGTGAATGGAGGATGGAAGGATAGCCGTACATTGATTCTAATCACAACATTTCTCTACTCGTGTCCATAGCCATGATAGAGATTATTGGAAATACCCCAAGAGAGAGTAATATACCAATTTGTTTTTCTTTTAGCTTTTAGCTTTCAATTTTTGATTGATTTTGATTCTTTTGCTTTCTCAAAACTTATTTCAGCTCTTTTTTGACAAGGGGTTAAGAACCACATGTGGCTTGATGAAAGGAGGTGGAAGTGGTTGTGAGGAAGACATTGGCTAGTGTCAACAATTATGTCCAAAAGTTCTTCACAACAATTTTATTAAATGTTGAATGTGATAGGACCTCCATGAGGTCACTGTTCTTTAATTTACCAAGGTGATAAAAGACCAAGATCAAATGGATACCATAGAGATAAATGTCACAAAATGTGTGCGAATAGGCTAACCAAAATATCACCGAAGGGATGAAAATGGCAGGAAGACTTGTAGAAAAATAATAAGGGAAGAAAGAAACATACATGTGTACGCAATACTTGATTGTAATGTTTGATCTTTGTACCTTTGATTTTTCTTGTGTTTTCTCAAGTTTTTGTATTTTTGCATTGTTTTTTATTTTTAGATTTTTTTAGTTTTTGGAAAGGTGGGAACAACAAAGTCACTCCATGTGATAGGATCCAACAACGATGTTTGTGACTTCCTTGATAAGGGAGACTAGGTGCATTTGTTTATCAAGATTTACGTTATCCCCGATCTCGATGATCATGGTGAGATCTACTCATTAAAATTTTCCTCTCAGTAATCTCTATTTTATTATGTATGTATTAGGAATAGGATGTTGTTAAGTATGATTAGTAGTGGCGTCGATAGAAGATAACGGTGATTTACAATTTTGATATTGCCGCCAATAAAGTAGAGTACGGTAACTCAAAGTTTTATGGTAGGAATGTTGTGGTAAAAAGTAAATATTTGTTTAAGTGGTCCAAAGAATGTTAAAATGTCAAAGTTGGGGTAAGTAGAGAAGTAGGGTCTACATGATTAGAATTAGAAATATTATATTTTTAATAAGGACAAAGAGTGATGTCATAAATATTTTGTGTATTTTGTTTGTGGAAAATTCTAAAAGGTGGAACCCATGTGAGATGATAAGGTTTATCTTATCTTAGAAGATAAGCCTATGGAAGTAAAGGCAAGAGTTAGGCATGGAATATGATTGGCCGGAAGATATTTCCTAGCCTATCTTAGAGATAGGAGTGGATAAGCCCTAATTCCTATAAATAAAGATGTCACCCCCCATTTAGCATAGAAATAAGTAGTGAGAAATATTGTATGAGTAAGTGTGTAAAGGAAGCCATCATTTAGAAGGTGAGTTAAAGAATCCATTGTGAAGTTTCTCCCATAGTTATTATTGGAAGGCAAGTGAAGTCATTAAAGAATACTTGGAGTACCTCATGGGTGAGATTGTAACAATTTCATGTTGATATTATAATTTACACTTATATTTGTATTTGTCATCATTCCTTCGTATCATATTCTATGGTTTTCTTGTGTTATGTTTGTTGTTGTGTTTCCAGATTACATCCACCAAACTAAAGGATGTGTATTAGTAAATAATCATAGCACGAGGAGTTCCCAAGGAGAATTATCATATGTGTCGATTGGTGATGACAGATCGTACTCAACAGATGACTTTGATTTATCCTAAACATTGATTTCTTATGTGGGGATCTTGAGTTCCCTATCCATAGTACGTGATGGTTACATTGATGTGAGTTCTTGAATTGTGATTGATTTACAATTTTGAGATTGTTCGAGTTGTTGGGGGCTTTCAAGCTCTTGGAAGTTTTGACCTGAGCTTGATTAAGAAATTGTTTGGGTTTCTTATAAGCTGACATGTTACTTTTCTGACCCCGAGAAGTGGGAGAAGAGAGCGAACATTTATGATTGATGATAAGAATGAGAGAAATGATGGTGGGATTTCCCCAATCATTAAGTAGAAGGATGATGTGAAGGAATAATAGGATATGATCCAAGAATTGAAAAGGATGGGCTACCAGGAGGTAAGCCATGAATATAAGATGACAAAGGGCTACTAGGATATGGCCCTAAGATGGAATAAATTAGGCTATGAGGACATGGCCCAAGAATAGAAGAATATGATGAAGGGCTCTAGGATTTGGCCTAAGTATAGGTGAGGATGGACTACTTGGAGGGGTCCCATAGATAGAAGAGGATGAAGGGCTACTAGATTCGTGGCCCAAGAATATAAGGTAATAGGCTACAAAGAGGTGACCCACAAGTAGAAAATGGATGGCTACTAGGATGTGGCCCCTGCATTAGATGAAGTCAATGGGCTACTCAAGCTGGTGACCCAAGGTGAGATTTTGATTGAGGAATGATGATAGATAAGGAATGATTGGGTAATGAGAATATAGGCCACGGATCAATGTTAGACCCCGACATCTCATCATGCTCACTAAGAAGGTGAAGATGAAATAATAAGAAGAAGAATCAAGTTCCATGACTTTAGATCCTCCCCATGTTCCGATAAAAGGAATCAAATTATTTTCCCAATACACGAGTGTATCAAGTTCTAGAAAGAATCCTTTTTCCCTACAATCCTCTAGAGGGATATCTTCATGTACTTCGATTGTTTCTTCCTTATGAGAGAAATGAATTAGTAGAGTTTTTTAGTCTTCAACCATAGAAGGTTGAATAGAAGAAACAAGTCCGATAAGGGGGGAAGATTGATTGACAAAAGAAGATGACTTAAGAGAGGAAGTGGGATTGGAGGCAAACATCTCATGAATGGAAGATTCGGATCTTGTGCCTATATTGCTTTTCTAGAAGACAATGCAATGTAGGAGAGAAAATAGGATCACATAGCCATCCATTTAAGTTGCGATTAGGAGTCGAATTATATTATTGACTAGAGGGAATCCGAGTCGTGGAACTCTTTGATGGAGGAATAGATCATTGAGATGACTGATGAAGGAGGTCCTATGAAGAAAGGGAGGACCGTGACTCAAGAACCAAATTAGATGTTCGATCGATAGAACTTGGAGTCACACGAGTCTTCAAAGGAGGAATACGTTGTTGAGGTGAGTTGGAATAAAGGTCATGCGAAGATAGGGAGGACCGTGACTTAGGATTTGATCTAGGGGTATCCGAACAATAGTTGGGATTCGAGTCTTCAGAGGAAGATTCGAATCCAAATGGTAGTTTGGATCTGAATCAAAAGAAGAAGAGTGGGGGGAACCTGAATAATAATTTGGATCAGAAGCATCCAAACCATACCACCGACTATGAGCTAAAGGTGGGGAACAGGGTACCCAAATGGGCCTTCTAGAATGAAGAACCAAACTAGGTTTAGTCGTAATGGGAATCTTTTGATTTGAATTGCTAAACCTAGGTTCCGTATTGTAGTAAGTGTGAGAAACTACGTGATAGTTATCATCATTAGCGCATTTAAGCAAAAATGTCTAGACTAGATAGTGTGATGGAAATCCTTCAAATGGAAGGAAGTGACATGTCGATTCAGTAGTATAAGGAAACCAACTAGACATTTCGTAAGTATGATATACGTGAGTGATTTTCCAAAGAAGCTCTAACGAAAATAGACATCGTGATGACGTAATATTGATGAGATCAAAAGGGATTGTCCTAGAAAATAATTTTTCTGATGAATAATCACAAGGAATAATCATGCAAGTGTGAAACACAAAGCCAATCAACAAGGAAATACACCATATGAAAATGTGTGTGCAAAGTGATAGTTTGATGCAAAGATGATCAACACAATGTCAATATTTACGTCAAGCTTGAAATGAACAAGGTGTAAATATTAACAAAGGGTAGATGTGACTCCCAATCAAAGGATACCATGATAAGTTCAACAACCAACAAGGTCAAAATGTTAAAGGGTGAGGATTACAAATGTAAGCCACGTAACCACACCAATTGGACACGTTAATCAAGCTTCATGAAGAAGTGAGATATTAGTGCCAACGTGGTATCAAAACAACACAAACAAAGTAAGTGACACTCTTCAATATTTTGGACAATGTTTGAAGAAAAACTAAGTCAAAGTATACTAAGGATGTGCTAAAATGTGTGCAACAGTAACACCACAATATAGACACTTAGATCACATTTACGAAAAACGTGACATAAGTATCTTAATTGTGTCGAGATAATGTAAATGAGGTAACACATCAAAGGGAGATCAAATGATGAATCAATCCTAACTATGATGATGATCTTGAAATCAAGATCAAGTGGCCATCAAAGATATAAGGATGCATCCACGCACTTTAGACATTTAACAACTCAACACAAACATGGATGAGCGTAAATAGACAAAAAAATGTGGTGAACACTATCTATGAAAACACTCCTAAAATATGCCTTCGTTGTCCCAAATGGGCAACAAGAATGCAAAGGTATAGATCAAAAGATGAAAATAAACTAAGCGCCACTTGGGTAGAGCTTCACCTCGTCTGAAGGCGAGAAAGAAGCTAAGCTAAGTGAAATGTCATCTAATTTCCGTGATGAAAGGCACTTAGATCCAACTTAAGTGGATTCTTTTCCTTGTTCAAAAAACAAGGTTCTGAATCCAAAAAAGTTATCACTTCATGATGGCCAAGATGTGACAAAGGACTAGTAAAGTGGGCCTCAAGACAAAATGGCCTCCTTAATAAGATCTCTCAACTAGGTGTTATAAAGTCGTCTAAGAGCGGGCATGATTTACCCAAAAAGTCACACTAACTAATTTGGGAGTATGTCTCGCTTTACTTTGCCCCTTCAAGTACAATGGGCACTAAATGCATCCATTGTGTACTCTTTCCAGGGTCGCGATATGGACAACTTTGTAATGCTAACTCACAAGGAAAACTAGTCAAGTGGGTAAGCGAGGTGCTTCCTATTTCATCCATGAGGTTACATAGTGGACTACTTTAGGGTTCCTAGTACCACCCCCATTGTTATATCTTAAGGTGTTTATGCCAAAGGGGTTATGTTCCAGCTTAAGCGAATAGGACGTACCCTTTTCTGAAACTTGTAATACAATGTTTTGAATATGGTATGTTTTTTATCTTGCTTAACTTAATGTGGTTTAAGTAGCACACCATTTGGCAATCTGTAAGAACATGTGTATTAGAAGTTTTGGATTTTGTTTTTGGATTTTGTGTTTGTTTGTTTTGATGCCCTTCTTTGACATGTGATTTTGGTCCTATATACCAAGATTAGTAATTTTCCAAAACATCATATAAAGGAGATAAGATGTTGTTTTTGATTTCCCAGATCATCCTAAGATGCAAGGAAAGAGCATACGCAACAAGGTATCTCACTCAAATTTGTAATAAATGGAAAATTCCTAAGTACAATGTGAAAATAAGTTCCTTTTAACCAACTTTTGAAAGCTAATTAAACCATTTTGCAAGTATGAAGAAAGTGGTGAAACATTTCTGATTCCCAAGATCACCTAGAAAGGCGCGAGGGAAGAGCATACGCATTCACAAATAAAGATGCAAATGTTTTGATTAATTTAGTCTAAAAAAACTTAATGCAAAGGAAACCTATAAACCACTGTTAGAACCCTGCAAGAGTTAGAAAACCAAGAAAATCGAAAAATTCTAGAAATCCAATTTTTGCTCTTTTTTAACAGTTTTTAGTAATTTGCATTTTTGGAGGTCTCCAGGGCATTTTGGGAGTTTTTAATAGAAAATGGTAGAAATTTCCCTCACTAAGTACATTTCGTTATCTTTCTGACACCTATTCAAACTCTGAAAATTGTTAACGAGTCAAAAGATATGATCAAAACAAGGAGCACTAAAAATAAAATGGATGAATCCAGACTACATAGAGACACCTGTGTGCCCAGAATGACACATACGCACCCAACCAATGGATACACACCCAAGTAGATAGGTACATGGGAAAGGTAAAAATGCAAATTCAATAGAGTGAACAGACACCTGCACACCCAGAGTGATGCATATGCGCCCCAGCCAACGGATACGCGCCCTAACTAACACAGACGCGTGCAAGGTAAAAATGCAAAGTGAGGGGGTAAACCTATGTAGGATTTCTGTGACAGTACACTTTTTTGACATGGACACGCCTAACTCAACGGATACACCTGTAAAACAAAATTAGTAAAATCCACGATACCAAAAACACAGACATGCGTCAGAGAGAGACAAAGATGTTTACAACTTGACGTGACGCTTAGGGTTCAAATATTAGACGCGTCTTTGCATAAACAAAAAATTTCAATTTTTTTACAGAGGGGTTATTTACGCATTCATGACTAGAGAGCAGGAGGATACACGGCCCAGATGACAGAGACGCATGCGCATCCCTCAGATACAAAATTTATAAATGATGAGGACTCCTGCACAGACAGGTACATGCCTGCTCCGACAATGGACGCCCGGGGGTTTCAACGTGTACATGTCCCTTGTTCACACCTATGTGCATCCCTATGAAAACCCCCGCAAAACTCACAGATTTTCAAATTTTCAAGAGCAAACAGTTAGTTTGTTAGTCAAAGTGTCCTATTTCTATATCAAACCCACAAAATAGATGTAAATGAAGGTCATTTATCTAGTGTTAGAAACATAAATGAGGAAATAACAAGTGATTTGACCCAAAAACTTGAAAATGAACTTTGAAGAACTTAAAAGACCTCCATTAATGGAGGATGGACATAAGTGTCCCACCAGGCATGCCAAATGTGTTCAATGAAAGGTTTTGCAAAAGCTATTGAAATGGAGTAAGACCCCAAAGCTTTGTGTAAAGTCCCTCAATGGACCATATGATAAGAAATGAGCAAGGAATCCTATTTGCATGTATTAAAACTTGAAATAAACAAGAAATATAACAAATAGCATTAACCTCTATTCTTGAAAGCTTAACAAAATATGCCTACTAAAGACTTAAGCAATCAGTTTTGTTGTTTACTCCATGAGGGTGAATGAATCTCACTAAATGGCTACATGGCCAAGTTTAGCTATTCCATTACTAACCTAACATGGGTGCAAGATGAAGATATTTTAATGGTGGATGACCCAAGATCAAATGCCTATTAGCTTGCTAATGAAAATGAGCTCTTAAGCTTTCTTAGGCTTGTTTTGGCTTGTGTTATATAAAGTTGTGTGTTTGAATGGGTAGGATTAGCCTTAAATTTATAGTTTTTGGTTTGGAAGAATTTGGAATTTGGGTGAATGTGGGACTAAAGATCAAAAATCAATTTTGGATTAGATTAGGATAAACATGCTTTATGCTTAGTTAAGCTTGGTTTAGGCTAGTTAACTAGGTTTTAGGCTAGTTGAAATTTTATTAGCAAGTGATTAGAGACTCATTGAGAGTTGGGAGGGTCCGGATAATCAATTGTGATTGATAGATAGGCTACGAAGCCTATAGAAGTGGTCTAGAGAGAATTAGGGAGGTTCCGAATGGTTGAAAGGGGAATGTTTAGCTAATAAGAGAAATATTAGCCAAACAAGTTGATTATATGAGGAACACGATGAGAAGGTGTCATGAATGGGCATCCGAGAATAGAGCGAAGAAGGGTTGATCAACAAAGTGTCATCAATTGGTTGAATTGGATGAAATGCTAAGTGCAAGCATATTTTAGGTGTCTACATAAAGCACCAATCGGATGGAGGGAACAAAGGGAAACATTTGTTCAACCATAATCTAATAAAGGCCTCTTAGTGAGGCATGATCTTTCAGCCCCATTCGGTTCTTCAATGATTTTGGTCCTAAGTATATTGTTTATGATTGGTGGACTATTATAGAGATATCCTTAGAACTCATGTCAAAAATTTCTTGGGAGCAAGTACTCCCAATGTTTATCATAAATTTCATTTCTGTCAAGTAAGATATCAACTTATTGTGGAAAATTATAAGAAAAAAGAGGTGGTTTCACCAACTAACCTCTTTGGTCACTCAAAAGGGCCAAAGACCTCTGCAAAATAATTCTAGAGCTGCAGAGAATTGGATTGGGATGTGGTATAGGCCTCTATTGGTCATTACACCAGTACCACATTGGGATTTTATAGATGATTAGCCGAGGGGAGGTTACTGACACTTGGAGGAAGACAATTATTGATTTCTTTAGGTTTTGTAGTACTGGATTGGATGAAACCTAGAAAACATTTTCCAATGAGTATAATTGTTCAAGGATTTTGGAACAACTGAATAGGTTGCGAAGGACTTGCTAAGTATTAAGTTTGGGGGATGATAGACCCTATTTTTTTCATGTATAAACCTATGTGAAACCTTGTGTTACCTTAGTATCATTTTTCATGATGTATAATATTGGCGGCTTATAATTAATACTTTGTTATATTTTGGAAGGAAATTTTGTGCATATTCTTGTTATCTTTATCTTGTTATTGTTTCTTCAAATATGTCTAAAATGAACTATTTTATGAGTATTAACAATCTATTTGGAAAAGTATATGTTGATTCATCGCAGGAGTTAATTGCAAAGCTAGCGTAAGACTCGTTGGTGCCCGGCGCAAAACTCACCTTATAGCACAAGACTCACCTTTGCATTAGTGTTGGACTCACCTTGGACCACAGAATCATCCAGATCATCAATTCAAATTTCCTTGAAAGAAGGAACTTGCACAGAGGAAAGAAATAGCTCGATAGTTGTGGTATAATGATATGTGCATGAAACATGTGTCACCACCTCAACCCACTTGCATAAAAATTATGAGGTCCAATCACTCCTAGTTTAAACTCCAGTTCCTTGGAAATGTGATGAAGACATACACTTATGGACTTATTATTGCCATGATTCTCTAAAATCAATCTGAGATCTATAGTATCTTCCAAAGGTGCTAATTGACTCCCTTAAAGGATCCAATTTCAGACCTCTACAATTACAAGCATTACATAGAATACTCATTACATAACTTGTATTTCTTAAAATAGTTAGTCATTGTTTAGTCAATTGTCTAGTTAAGTAGGTGATATTAATTGCAAATAAACTAGTTCTCTCCTAGAGGGACTAGGACTACTCTTGTATAAGAGAGCTAATGTATTAAGATTCAAGTTTGGTTCAGTTAGTTTATCATTGTAAAAGAAAACTCTTTCAATTCAATAAAATTGCATATTCAAGGGAAAACTTTGTTGTGTGACTTTCAACATTGAACCTGATCGAAGGGAAGGAGCAAGGGCCACTCCTCCCCAACAAGAAGGGATATTTTACTATTGTTTCCTTTCCATCACGCATTTATTTAAGATTCCAACATTGAATTGTTTTTCGTACCTTTAAATTTTGTCTTTAATATTCTGTTGTTTTCAATGTATTTCATTTCATAATTGCAGTTAATTTTCATTTAGTTAATTTCATTATTAAGCACATGTTGAGAACAATTTGGAATGTTCCCTTTGTTGTAAATAGTTGTGGACACCGCCCTAGACTGAAAAACATAATATAATTAAAGTGTGAGTATCAACAACACTCCTCACATGCCCCTTCCTATTAAATTATGTGATATTCACATCCAAACCTTGGTTCCCATTTCATTTTCTAGTAAGGGCTACTATCCTTATGACCGAGTGTTCATGGCCAAGCTATGCATTTGAAGGAATTCCCTTATGTTGATCCAAATAATTATATGGTTGATGTATCTCCTACTTACATTGAAATTTAATCTAAAATTACTCATGTTACTACCAATCATCCACCTCGCCAGTTTCACTATGTTATAGTTAATGTGGTAACCACACGATGTGACAACTAGCCAATTGGGATAAATACACCATTGCCTTCCCCACCTTCTACTCATGTGGCTAAAGCTAATGTTACATCTAAAGGGTATGATTTAATTGAATAACTCAACAATACCCATGTTAATATATCTATACTTGAGTTGCTTCAAAAATCCCCGTTTACAAAGACATATTACAAGATACTTTGTGCTATTTCACATTAGCTAATGATACCCATCTAGTTGCCTTTGCTTCTCTTATGGATATGTTTAAGGCACTTGATAAAGCTATTACTTTTACTTCATGTGATATCCTACCTAATGTTGATTTGAATCAATGTCTTCCTTTATTCATCATTGCATGTTTTCAACGATTCTTTCTCAAAATGGTCCTAATAGATAATGGATATGGTCTCAACATATGTCCTAAATAATTACGTGTCATAAATATTGGCATTTCTCCTCTTATAATTAATCATTCTCCCACTATTGTGTGAGGTTTTGATGACATCACATGTTTTACACTTGGAACTATTACTTTTGACCTACTTGTTGGCCATAAGACATCACCCACTACATTTCACATTATGAACAATGATTTACAATACAATTTACTCTTGAGTCATTCATGGCTCTATGATATACAAGTTGTCTCCTTTACTTTCCATCGTTGGATCAATTTTGCATAATGACACTAAGCA
>CM031239.1:470499-592040 GCA_018340775.1 Taxus wallichiana var. yunnanensis
TTGTTCAAAATAAGCATAGAAATAGGGGAATGACTCGCAACACTAAGGGGTTATCAATCGCCTAGTAAATATTTCTTTATTTAGTTCTAAATAGGAGTTACCAGCCTACGACTTAGTGACCTTCCATTCATTGATAATTCCTTATATGATAAACCCATGGATGTTTTTTCAAAATCCCTCGAATAAAAAAGATAGAGGTAGTCATCAATCCTAGTGAAGGGTGTGATGTGATTTCCAAGAAACTTGAAATTCATATAGATTTAGAGGTCATAACACGAATTTAAAAATATCTTCATCATATAAATGGAAGCCAAGTAATAGATTACTCCTTGTACATCCAAGGATTGAGGACTACCGGGGTCTTTGGAAGGATTGGACCAATCGGTAATATGACATTTACCTCCTTCAAAATATCAACGAGATGAAAAATCAAATTTTGATGACTCTCTTTCAATGTTCTTACTACAAATTTGATGAACTCCTTGAACTCCATGACCTAAACCCTTGCAACCGTCAACCATGAGACCTAAACCTAGACTATAAACCTTAAACCCTAAAACCAAAATAACAAATCCTAAACCCTAAAACCAAAATAATAAATCCTAAACCCTAAACACTAAATATTAAACCCTAAAACCTAAACCCTAAAACCATAACCCTAAACCCTCGACACTTGGACCCTTAACCCTAAGCCCTAATCCCTAAACCTAAACACAAATCTAGAGCCCCAAGCTCTAACCCCCAAACCTTAAACCAAGAATATGAACCTGAACCTTAAGCCACAAAACATGAACCATGAACCCTAAACCCTAATCCCTAAAACCATAAACCCTAAACCTTAATCTTTGATCCCTACACCCTAATCCTTGAGTCCTAAACCCTAAACCTTAAACCATGAGCCCTAAACCCTAAATCTACAACCCTAATCTCTAACCCCTAAACCTTAAACCCATAACTTTGAACCTCGAACCCCAAGTCATAAACCTTAAACCATGCACCCTAACCCCTAAACCCTAAACCATGAGCCCCGAGCCTAAATCGTAAACCCTAAACCGTAAGGTCTAAATGTTAAATCCTAAAGGTCCACTAAACCCTAAAACCTAAAAACTAAATCATAAACCCTAAACCCCGACCCCTAAACCCTAAATTCCCTAAACCCCAAGAACTAAACCTTAAACCTTAAACTCTAAGCTCCTAAGCCCTAAGCCCCCAAGCCCTAAACACTAAATCCTAAACCCGAACTCCCTAACTTCCAAACCCGTAACCTAAAACCCTTAACCCTAAACCTCGAGCCTTAAACCCTAAACTTTGAACCCTTTACCCTAAACCCTGAACCTTGACCTTTAAACCTTAAGCCCTAACTCCTAAACCCTAAACCCTAAACCTTAAATCCTCAACCCTAAACCTAAGCCTTAAACCCTAAGCCCTCAAATATCAACCCTAAACCCTCAACCCTGATACCTAAACCCTAAACCTTGAACCCTTTTCCCTAAACCTAAACCATGATCTTTAAACCTTAAACCCTAACTCCTAAACCCTGAACCGTAAACCCTAAATCCTCAACCCTAAACCTTAAACCTAACTCCTAAACCCTAAATCCTCAACCCTAAACCATAAATCCTCATAAACCCTAAACCATATACCATAAACCTAAACCCTAAACCCTAAAATCTAAGTCCTAAATCCTAAACCTAAACCCTAAACCCTAAAACCTAAACCCGACCTCTAAACCCTAAAGCTAGAGCCATACAAACCCAAGAACCTAAGCCACAACCTAGGACCCTAAGCCATAATCCATAAGCCAAAACCATAAACCTTGAACCCTCAAACATAAACCCCACCCTAAACCTCGAACCCTAAACCACGAACCCTTTACTCTCAACCCTAAACCCTAAACCAACTTAACCCCGATCCCTAAACCCTAAACCCGAACCTCGAGCCATAAACCCTAAACCTCAACCTTGACCCCTAAACCCTAAACCTTGAACCTTGAGCCTAAAAACCATAAACCCTCAACCCTTAACCACGAACCATAAACCCAAAACTCTAAACCCTAAACCATAAACCCTAAACCATGAAACCAAGCCTGAGCCCTAAACCCTAAACCACTAAAATCTTAACTATGAGCCTTAAACACTAAACCTTAAACCCTAAACTCTAAACTCTTGAATCCTAAACCCTTAGCCTAAACCTAAACCCAGGCTTCTAAACCCTAAACCCTAAATCATAAACCCTCACCCAAAGGAAATTCTAAAAATATCATTCAACGTGTTTCATTGTGTAGGGAATAGTGTTTAAGGTGATTGATCGACTCATTTAGTTTTTACAAGAGAATAATTTATTTGAAGGCCTAAAAAGGAATTTTGGACATTTTGTAGTTAATTGAACACCCTTCAGAACAAGCTAAAATGAGCTAGTCATGTCACCGAGTTATCAAGGACCATTATTTGTGAAGTATTAAGGCATAATTTGTCTCCATAAGAGACATATGAGAAAAAACATGTATGAGAATCATGAATTTGATTCCATGAAAGGATACTTTTAGAGCTAGGAAAGGTGAGGGGATGATCTTTATATGGAGCACCATGTTTCTAAGAATGATCAATCATCTGATTTCACTTGATGTAATTCACTTGGTACTATTTGTAACAACTCATTCAACACCTAGTAGTAATATCACACCTTAAGGAGGAGGCACATTACAATCACCTCATTTTGGCCATAGGACATGAATCCCATTCAAGGAACAATCTCTATCTATAAATTGAGGATCTCTTTTTAGTAAGAAGTAAAAAAATATCATAGAGTTAATTCATGGTCACTAAAGTGAATTATGGACCAAATTTAAAAAATTAGTACCAATTCAAGCAAAGTATGGTAGGTAAAATCCATTTTAGAAGGTCAAAAAACCTAAAAAATTACTATATTATTTCCCAAACAAAGACCAACTACAAATATATATGCCTGAAAGTTTTAGGTCATTTGCTAAAATCCTAAAAATGAGTAAGTACTTACAGGATTAGATTTTGAAAAACTATCTTCTAGATTATAGCTGCATTGGAGCTATTTGAGACCACTTCCATAAGGTGTAGAGTGACCCTAATTTTTATATTTACTAAAATAAATTTAAAGTATAAGAAATAATAAAAGAAATCTTATACTTTAAAACAAATTAAAAAAACGTGATTCCCAAGCCAAAAAATTAAAACAAATTAAAACACGAGCTTGTTTTAGCATCTCAAATAGAAAACGCGTAAAACGCATTTTACGTGGTTTTTTTCAGATTGTTGTTCATTTTTTAGCCCCCCAAATTTGTGTACTTACCCTAAAAAGGAACAAAAATGAAACTTAACATTTCTTTTTTGGGGCTCATAAATTTGTTTTTCGAATCTCTGAATACTATGTTTTTTCTAACTTTGCAAGTAGATTGAAATAGTTATTTTAGTTGACGACTCAAACTCTTGCAAGTTATAGCGGACATGAACATCTAATTCTTATACCTTGATTGGAAACATATAAGGTTGTGGTGGAAACACATTTGATGGTCAAGTTGTAAGTTGGTAACATAAATCACAAGGTGAAGTTTTATTGTTTTGCACTAACTGTCTCGTTAAAATATCCAATAGTTTAACTATCTAATGGTTTAATATTTCTATTATATCGCAAATGAAGAACCAAATTATATGAAAATTATAAAATATGAAGGTAAGGAGACCATGCCTAGAGAAACGAAGCCGATCAAAATTGTGGGATTTTGTTCTACATCTCAAATAGACATTTCGTGTAGTAGTTTACACGCACCCACAATTCCACCAGTTTGTATTTTCTTGAAAGTTATATACCCATTCCACAAAAAAACTAGAGCATTCTCCACCATGATAGTATTATGTCAAACCAAGTTTGTTTGAGGTGCTCCATAAGACATACACTTCATATGAGGGGAAGTTCATTTTGACATCCACACATATACTTACATTGCTGCATCTAGCTATTGCTTTCTATCAAATGCATCTTGCACAAGAGCCACCTAGGGCACGATTCTACACACACACATAAAACTACATGGAATATGAAATGTAGTGCAGTGCTTGGATTGTAAGTTCACACTGTCAGGTGACTACTGAGGTTAGTTCAAATCCCAATTTACATCTTTTTCTTTTAAATATTTGATGTGTTTTGGGGTTTTGTAGGAGGTATTTTGTTTTATAAGTTATAGATGAATTTGAAAATCTTTTAGCAACCTTTGGGCGATCAAAAGAAAAGGCTAGCAAAACTCGTACAACCAAAAAAATTATTTTATGAGGTTCTATGCAGTCATAGGCACCTACAGAAGGTCTCTGACACTTAGGAGCCCTTGACCTAGTCCATGCACCCTAGTCCCAACATTTATGATAGTTCTACATTTTACGGGCTCATTTGCTACAATCTATCTTCCTATTCCATCATTTTTCCAGTTCAACATAGTCCCAGATCAATTGTGAAATCAGCTAAGTAATTTATCCATTCTCTTGCACCTAGGGTTTCATATTCTCTAGCTTATTACTTAGGTCATATCTATACTTTATAACTTATCTATTGTATTGTGACTCTGCAATTAGGGTTTTATAAATTTCTATATTTGTTACATCATTTGGTGAACTTGTATCATTTGAACACTTATTATTGTTTCACTCTTTCCCTTAGGATTCTCTCATCATGGATTTTTCCATCCTTGCATTTTACAAGACCATCCCGATTGTATCAATAAACTCAAGTCTTATCTAGCTAACACTTATATTCATCCTCATACTTCCCGATTATGTGTATCATAAGTTTACTTCCGCTCTATCCATCAATGAAGATCACATTACTTTCACATCAGATGAGTTTCCTTCTCAAGCCATGTTAGAGCAATACCCCCTCTCTATATTTAGGTTTATATCAATAATGTGGGGGTTACGCGTGCCTTAGTTAATAATGGATCGAGGCTCAATATTTGTAACATTGCATTCCTCCAAAAATTGGATCTTTTTGAGGATCTTTGGCTCCTTCATATGTTTCTATTCATGGATTTAACAATATCCCCAAGCGTGTATTAGGTACTATCACTCTTCCTATTCTTTGTCGAGTGCAATGTACGCTGTCCATTACATGCCACGTAATGCATAATAATATTAATTATAGTATTTTTCTTAGGTGGCCTTGGATCTATGCCATGCATGTGGTTCCTTTCACTCTCCATACATGGCTTGAATTAATTTATCAAGAAGTTGTCTATGATGTTTCAGTAGATCCATCACCATTCACCTATTGTAATTCTATTGACACTCCTAACTCTTTTGCATTTAGCCAAGATTTCTCCAAATATGGTCTTGGCTATAAATATTTTCTCCATTATGGTATCTCCAAAGTAATGGATTAGGCCCACATGGTCAAGGAGTTATAGAACCATGGGTTTTCCCCACTCAATCTAACAATCTTGTCTGGGATACCATCTTCCCTCTAAAGATTCTTCGGAGGCTTATACTTCTCTACATAATTCTTCATTTCCTCTTATATATCTAGACCTCATCAGTGACTCTACTTCTAGTTTTGGGATTTAGAAACTTTTGATAATGATGATGATTCTTTTCTATAATACATGGGAATTTACAATCACCTCCCTTATTTTCATCAAAACAAGTGCTCTCAATCAATTCTTAATGCTACCGCATACTTTTGAGAGTCCGATCCACTTACTAAAATTGATAATACTCCTAGTACTATTCCTACTGACCCATACATAGAGGATCAATAAGCTCTTCTCAATGAGGATACCATTTAATATAACCTCGACACTTCTAACTAACCCATGAAATGGTTTTTTATCCACTTCTCTCACACTTGATGAGAAAAAAGATATCAAACATTTTTTTCATAATTTATCTAATATATTTCATGGGACTATAGTGATATGCCTAGTATCGATCCTTCTGTAGCCATGCACAATATTTTCCTTCACCCCTTGATGTGAAACCTATTCAACAAAAATATGTAAAATGCATTTGAAGGTCACACTACTCGTCAAAGAATAAATACAATGCTAGATGTTGGATTTATTCATGTTGTGGATTATCTTGAGTGGGTATCTAATATTGTGCTAGTTATGAAGCCAAATGGTCGGGTCCACTGTTGTACCAAATTTTGGGATCTTAATAAGGCCTCTCAAAAATATAGTTTTCCACTACCACACATTGACGCCATTTTTGATTCAAATACTAGATATGGCATCCTCTCTTTTATGGATGGATTTTTGGTTACAAACCAAATCAAAATTAACCTAGTAGATCAGGAAAAATGTTCATTTACTACACCTTGGGGAACAATTTGTTACACTATCATGCCCTTTGGTGTTAAAAATGTCAGGGAAAATTACCAGCGAGCAATGACACATATATTTCATAAGATCCTTGAAGATTATGTTGATGATATAATTTCCAAATCAAGACATTGTTCTACACATGCTCAAGATCTCAAGACACTTTTTTAATGTTTACGATAATATAAAGTATGCTTAAATCCAAAAAAGTGTGGTTTTGGAGTTATAACTAGAAAGCTCCTTAGGTAAATTATCTCACAACGTGGAATTGAAATAGATCCCCAAAAATCCGTGCTATTATTGATATTCCTTCACCTCGTAATTTTCATCAATTACGCTCACTAAAAGGTAAAATATAGGCCATCCACCATTTTATTGCGTAGCTTGCTGATAAAACCCATCCATTCACACTTGATGAAGAAAGACACTAAATTTGTCTTGGATGATCCTCTGTCAAAGATCATTCAATTCTATTAAAGCATACCTCTTAAATCCTTCTATCCTTTTACCTACCATGATTGAGAAACCTTTTTTTCTATACATTTTTGCCACATTTCATGCTTTAGGAGCCCTTATAGTGCAACACATGATGATTCTCAACGTGAGAAGGATATTTATTATATCAATCAGACTTTACTCTCTTATGAATGTAACTACATTTACATTGAAAAATTATGCCTCAACTAGTGTTTGTGATAGATAAGTTACGCCACTACCTTCTTAATCATGAGGTTCATATAATCACTAAAGTATATCCATTACGCCACCTCTTATCCCGCACGCATATATCAGGAAGTCTCAAATGATGGGTCATGCTACTTAGAGTTTGACTTCAAATTCATTCCACAAAAATTGATCAAAGGATAAGTTATTGTTGATCAACTAGCTGAGGAACCTCTGCCGGATGCATCACCTATTTGTAATTATTTTCATGACAATTTCACTACTTACACCATTGATACCGACACTTGGACCATGTATTTTGATGGGTCTCATTTTCCGCTTTAGCGTTGGGGCTGGGATAGTCTTTATTACTCCACATGGTGATCATCTCCCCTTTACATATCACTTAGGTTTTCATTCACTAAGAACATTTCTAAGCATGAAGCCTTCATTCTTGGTCTCACCACCACTTGGAAGCTTCTTATTGAAATATACACATACATAGTGATTCAAAACTAATTATTAATCAAGTTAATGAAAAGTATCACACAAAATAGGAACATCTAGTACCATATAATAATATTGTTAAGGATATTTTAGCCACATTTGAGTCTTACTCTCTCTCTGTCATCCTTGTAAAGATAATCATCATGTAGATGCTATGGCTAGTACATCATCACTTATCCCTCAAGATATCACTGATGAGTAGGCCATGTTCATCATTAGGAACTTGCAACATCCCTCTACTGATACTTCACTTCTCAAATCTTGTGCCATTACATGTAGTAATGACCATCCCGAATGGTTCACTCTAATTTACAAATTTATTTATCAAAAACCATTCCCGACGATGGCCTTCAACCTTATAAATCTCTTCACCTATGTCATGATGCCACACGTTATGTCATCATTGGTGTAGAGTTATTTAAATGATCATTTGATGGTTATTTGCTATGATGTCTAGGACTTGTAAAAATTCACACCGATGTATCTCAGGTGCATGATAGTCTATGCGATTGTGGCCACTTCTCCGACAAGGCTATGCCACATATGCTCTTATTAGGGATACTATTGGCTTACCATGGAGCAATATTTCCTAGAGTACACTAAGTGTTGTGATAAATGCCAAAAACATGGCAATATCCACCATGTACTTGCATATGATCTTCAACCTATTGATCCATCATTGCCCTTTTCTTTATGGGGTTTCAATATTATTAGAACGATAAATCTGGAAGCGGCTGATGGCCATAAGTATATTATTATTACCACATAATATTTTACTAAATGGGTTGAAGCATCTCCACTACAAACTACCACTGACCCTGATATTTTTGTTTCATCACTAGTCACATCATTACGCACTTTGACATCCCCTCTACTATTATAAATGACAATGGGTATTCTTTCAAAAATAAGGATGTTAAAAGGATCTGCGTAAAATTCAAAATTAAGAAATCATTCTCTACTCCTTATTACCCATAGGAAATGGCCAAGCTAAAGCCACCAATAAAACCATTGTCAAAATATTACATAAGACTAGTGGGCACTAGCGGTGATGACTGACATAATCAAATCCTATATGTTCTTTGGGATTATTGTACTAGTGTATAAATGCCCACAAATACTACAACATTTTTCCTAGTTTACGGTGTTGAGGTTGTTATTCCACTGTAACTCAAAATACATCATTACGGGTCTCACTTAAAGGCATAATAAAAGATAATGAATATCGGGTAAGCAATCTACATGAGCTTAAAATGTTTTCTCTCACCGTGTTCAAGATCTTGAACATCTCTGAATATATAAGTCTTGCATCGCACAAGCATATAATTGCAAAACTTTCCCTCGTGAGTTCAATGTGGGTGACCTCGTATTGAAATAAAATCACAAAAAAAAAAATGTCGAAGCTTCCCTCAAGGAAAATTAAAACCTAACTAGCTAGGTCCTTATGTCATCACAGAAAACTTGGGGGTGGCATTTATCACCTTTCCACTCTCATGGGCAAGCCACTTAAAAACCCACTTAACGTTATGCATCTTAAATGATATTACACATAAATCACAACACATTACCTAATGATGCACTCTTGTGCTATGGTTCACACTTGACTAGCTAGGGATCACTACATTCTATGAACCCTCACATCATACACACCGTACATTTCACACTTGGCTCATTCACAAAACATATTTATAGCACACATTCATCACAACACACTTCCTGATGATGCAGTCTAGTTCCATGGTTCATACTCACTGCGAGGTTCTAAATATGAAATGAACCTCACCACATTCACACTCTTACACTATATGTTTCATGGATCATATATTTCTGGTGTATAGTATCAAACCATTTCCTGATGACACACTCTTGTTCTATGGTTCATTCTCAACTGCCGAGGGGGAATTTATAAATGAACCTCATCTCATACACATTTTTACACATCTTCTCGGGGGCATGTTGATCATATCACACTCACATTTCCTATCATTCCATCTCACATTCACAACATATGCATATATCTTGGTTTCACATTATTCTTCTTTTACTTATGCCCGCATGTTACATTTTGTTTACTATGTTAGACATATTTTTATGTCATTATATTTTCCATATACACATGTGCGTTCACTTTCCTTCTAGTTGTGAATGCATACTTTGCACATATCATTACACACAACACAAATTCTTGGTATTGTACCTCTTACCAGTCCCATAGTGGCTCTCGGGGTCATCTAATTTCATACACATCACAAGTGCTATTGTTTCATTATATACTAGTTCCTATTCTTACTAGCACACTACTTTATATCAGATCATACATGCTTTGACATATTTTTATCTTTCTAACATGCTTACGGGTGCTTCATGTGCAATATTTATCTTACATGAACTATTTTCCACCATGGTTGTCTGTTACTCTTTTCTTGTCATTGTTTATCATTTTTTCCATTGTATGTCATTGTTTGCGGGCTATGCCCTTTATCTTGTGTGAACACTATATGATTTTGGCTACTTCGTCCCTGATTGTCTTGTGACATTGTGAGTGATGTTCTATGTTTAAAACCCAATTTTTGTGGTCTACATTGTTTTATTTCTTGCTAGATTACACACTACATTTTATATACGTATTTTTGCTATTTTGCACTAACACATGTCCTAGCCACTTTTTTTTGCATGTGCTTTGGTTTCTACCAAGCACATTCCCTCCCCCTGTAGGGTATCCATTTCAGATCAGTGTTTGGTCCTCTCCTTTGGGCCACATCCTCCTAGTGACATCACATGCATCCAAAACAAGGGGGACATACATTAGGTGTATATGTTACCCTATTCAACACTACATAGTCACAGTTCAGACCTACACATTATAGAAACAACAAAGTATTCAATTATAGAAAGGGATCAAAATCTTACTTGGGTCTTTAGGACAACAAAAATGCCAACACCTAAATAAATACATGGGCGCCTAGGCCCCCCTGACCCTTCATGAAAACCTATGACTAGGGGCTAGTTATTACAATTCAACATAGTTTTCAACACTCTACATAACGGTTTTCAAAGAATAGGCACAATCCTTCAGTAATTAGCAAACATGTTATCTCCTTTTTCTATTTGTGCCGGATCATACTTGAACAAAGTAGGATCACACCATCTACATTGGTGTATATATCATCAAAAATTAGTCAGGGTTGGAGAAGAATATTATACCTTTCTCCCCAAAAATTCTTCTGTTGTGACGTGAGATCACCCAAAAAACTCACACTTGGCGTGATATTTCCCAAAAAAATCATTCTTCCACAACATTTTCCTGATCCTTTCTATCTTTTCACTCATCATGGATCATGTCCATCCTTATGGGAAGAAACATTCACATCATTAAACACATCAAGAGATAACAACAGGTAAAATGTGACATATACATATACACTTTCAACCCTAGGGTCACTTCCTCTTATCTAGATTCCATGCTTAATTTTTATAACTCCACGATTTTTCTTGTCTCCTCGGCACACTATTTTCCATTGATCTACATGGTTATTAGGTATGTATCTCTTATCTACTTTATGTTATCGAGTATTTATTTAACAAAATAAAGTGGGGGTAAATGTAGACACTAAATCATGCACTTTAGGTACATTTATAGGTCCTGATCACATACCACTATTCATATGATTCCTAAGTGAGAAAAGTAATAATTGACATCTATCTTCAAGGCCTCTTTATTTCCTTTCTTCCTTTCTATGTTGTCTTGCATGCCTCACTTCCTAGTATGATTTATACCGATTTATCTTTCTTGGCTCTTGACACTAGTACCAAGCCAAGATGTCAATGCCCAGGCACCCTCGTCCCCTCTTGGCGCCTCCAACCTTTTGGGCCTCTTTCATATTTTGGGCATCTTGTTTGCTTGGTGGTCATCCTTTTGGATGTTAATAACAAAATTAAAATAAGGGAATCATATAAATAAAAATTTGTGTGACCATAAAAAGGGACCAAGTTCTAAGCATCTATTACTATCTCCTAAGGTTGCATCCAAAGGCATTTTTACAGAGAATTAAAGCATCCATCTAGCTTCATTAAAGGGAAAAGGGACGTCATTCTTCTGTATACACTTCATAGGAGGGGAAGTTAATTTTTTCATCCACACATCTACTTACATTGCTCCATCTAGCTCTTGCTCACTATGAAGTGCATCTTGTATAAGAGCCACGTAGGGCATGATTCTACACACACACAAAGAAATACATGGAGTCTGAAATGTAGTGCAACACCTGGATCATAAATTCACTCTATCGGATGACCGTCAGGGTCACTCTGAATCCCCATCTACATATTTTTCTTTTTAAGATTTGATATGTTTTAGGGTTTTACAAGAGGCATTTTCTATTGTAGGTGATTATGTTAAAATGTAAAATAATAGCCTAATCTAATGCAAGTTTGCAAGTAAAATAATTGAGTAATGAATTACAAAAATTAACTCAAGAAACTAAGCAATAAAAATATGAAACCCTTATTATAAAGAGGGTTAGAAAAGCCTTAGCTGATTTGAATATGTTGATGGACTGTGTCGCAGTGGAGATCACCTAAACAAAGATGGAAGACTATCACTGAGAATCCTAGAAAAATGTAGATCCAACATATTTGATCTGGACTGGGGCACCTAAGAGGGATAGGGGTGCCTATGGGTGCCTTGGTCTAGTTTCTGGGTTCCTTGGTCTATGTAGATGCTCCAGAAAACTCCTCCAGAGATGTCGCAAGAGGTTCACACTTGTTTTCCTTTTTTTCATGTATGTCGTTGTAAGACTGCTGAGGTACCCATAAAAATGCAATGAAGAAATCAGCTATAAAACCCTCAAATAGACATCAAATCATAAAAAGAAATATACAAAATGAGGGGTCGAATTGTCCTCAACTGCCACAATGATGGACTTACTACTGAACACTACACTACATCTCAAACCTAAGTGTGTGTGTGTGTGCGTGGAATTTTTCCATAGGTTTCTCTTGTGCGTGTCTCACTTGAAGTAACAAGCAAGTAGCTAGATGTAGAATGTAAATAATATGTGCATGGAAATAATAGACTCCCCTCCTATGAAGTGTGATGTAGATGAACTAGCCTTTGTCCCTTGTGATGGAGCTATATGGATGCAAATGGAGGTTAGATGTCTTTTATGGATGCAACCTTAGGTGGAGATAGTATATTCTTAAGTGCTTGATCCCTTATTATGATCACATAACTTTATATTTATATGATTCCTTTTCTTGAATTTCAAAACTAACCCCGAAAAGGATATATACCAAAAATGTAATATGCTCAAATGGCTAGAAAAGACCCAAAACGTGTGAGTAAAGAAGAAAGAGGACATGGGCACCCATATTTGATGAGGTCACTTGGTGTTGGTGTCTGGTTCTAGGCGTTGGTTTCCAAGATGAGAAATGCCGAAGAATAAAAAGGAATACTGAGAAAGCTAGAGGTATAAGACCAAGAAAAGTGATAGAAATGAAATAAAGGTGGCCAAAGACATGGGTTAATTAGTATTGTTCTTACTTAGAAATCATATGAATAGTAGTATGTAATCAGGACTAGATAATTACCCAAAGTGCATGATTTTGTGTCTACAATAGGTTACAGGTGAATTCAGTGTTCTTCTAGTAACCTACAAACTATCAACAATGAAGGATATTAAGTGACACTCGCGTGGCCCATCGTCATAGATGCATGTGGCGAGATCATGGAACTCATCAAGTCTCTTTGAATAAAATACCTCAAAATATACCTTCTCTTGGATCGATCATCAAAGAGCTCCCATGTCACGATCTTTGAATCCAAGTGGAGTTTCTACTCCTCTATCCTACACCATACTCCTGCTCCATCTCTCAGAATATGTATCATGACACAAGCCTTCGTATTACTAGTGCATAGAAATAGCTTGAAGCATCTACTCAAGCTAACCAACCAAACCTCATCCTGGAATCATCTTGTGTTTGATGAAGTGAGGTGGATGAAGCTTTAGTATCTCTCACATATGATCGGGCATTGTTGTTTTTCTGTCCCTGGGTCTCTCCTCATGGCCATCTATTTTTCTATGGATTTTAGATCTCTCCCTCTATTTTATAGCTAATGTGTCATTTTTGTAGCTGCGGATGAAATGCAACTTGCTCTTTGTCACTTACTGGGAGATGTGGAGAAATGGGTATCACCCTCAAGAGGATTTGACCTATCCTCACTAATTTATGGTTGTGCCTTTCAACCGAGGAATGGTGAGAGGACCCTTTGTCGCCTATTGTTTATGGAGGAGATGGAGATTTCCTTCCTTATGAAGTATTAATAAGACCTTGAAGAAAATATGATCAATGCAAAAATCCTAACTATCACGAGTTGTCACTTTAGATAATGGAGATATTTTCTAGGAAAGGTTCATGCCACTAAAGACAATGAAAACCTGATTGTTTCTGCATGTTTTTGTAGTAAAAATTATGCATTTGTATACATACATAGCAAAAAGGGGTAGTATGGGTATGATTAATTGTTTTTGAATGAATTTTGGTGGGAGGTGAAGCAGGATAAAGTTGATTATACCAAATCTTTGAGAACTTTTACAAAAATGGAAATCTCAAACAATAGAATGCTTTTAGAGTAGTTAGGGTGTTCCTTTAACCTGAATATGTGCTCCAATGGAGGCCCAAATCAGCACTTTTCACACAAACATCAAGGATCCAAAAAGAAGGCTCAAATTGGAAAACTTAACTGAACATTATCAATCTCTGTTTCATCACGCCTAAGATACCCTCAAAGACTAACAAACAATATTATAGTTGTGCTAGGAGTCACATTGATTTTAAATATGTTTATTTCACTATCAAATGAAAGCTTTTCTGATAAATGAAATTGCAAATGCCACCAAACTATCAAAAGGATAAGATCTTATATGATTCACATAGATTTCAATGTAAGAATGTAATGGGAACAAGAAAAACTACTTGCAGACATTCAGAAACGAAGCAAACACAAATTTTGCCCAAGAATAACACAAATTAACCCAAGTTTGGTTAAATTTATCAAAGCAGGGGAAAGTTTCTCGAATAATCTCAGAGCTTGTCAATGGTCTGTACACTCACAACCATCTTGACATGATCAAATGTAACACAAAGGAGATAAATAAGCTTCTTCAGATAGTTTCTCGGAAAAGACGAACTCTATCAAGATTTTCTTTTAGGAAATTAGTTTTTGACTCCTAACACTTCTACTTTCATAAACTCGAAACCTTTTTATGAAAAAATCATGCCTATTTATAACATCTTACAACAAAGCCTTTTCCCCCAAAAATCCAAACATTGAATGCACAAGTGCTCGCCATGATGTCGATTGTGATTCCCAGAATCAGATCTGTAAAATGTTGTTAGGTGCTCAAGGGGTGGATCTCTTCGAATATCTCCCGCATTCAACTCCTTCCTCTGGTAGATCACTTTCCCTCTATTCGCCAACCACTTCCACCCCTAATTTGTCAAATCTGGTACTTTATGTGCTTGGGAAGGAAAAACGGAAGATGAGATCGATCCCAAGAGGTCAGATCTCATCTTAATGGCTAAAGACGTCCCCAGATATTCCTCACCAAACTTAGATATCAAATTTACTCCCCTTTCCTTTTTGGCATGCAAGAAATATAGAGAAATCATGAAAACTCACATCTCCAGGAGCTTTGGAGTAAAAATGGCAGAAAAATCAGATACAAATGCACAACAGCTGTTGATTTCTATTTTGAATTTGTACCTTCCACGTGGGAGATCCATTTTAAATAGGCTTGGTTCCTTTTTTCCTTTTACAACTTTTTTGGAAAAATGTAAAATTTTCACATTTTTCTCCCCACTACTCCGCCCTTGAGAAATGAGCCTAACACATGTCCTAAGATGGGTCCCAAAGGAACCACAACCAAATTCTGCTATTTCACCTCTTTTTTGGAAAAGGAAATTTTTTCCAAATTTTCCCCGTAGCTCCGCCCTTCCGCTTAGTCTCTGATGTGGGTCCTAGCGGAACCACACTTCCCTTTTTACTTTTAACTCCCTTTTCCTCAAAAGGAAAATTTTCCAATTTTCCTTCGAAGGTCTGCACCTCCACCATTGATTGGAGCCAACTTTTGACCTTTCTCTATTGGGCCCGTGGGTTATTTTGATGATTTGAGTCATTTGAATATCAAGGGGAAAAAATCCAAGTTGCCCCTGATGACTTGCCTCCGTACCTTTTGACATTTTCAACGCCAACTTTGACCTCCCACTTGTCAGGCTTGCGGGCCATTTTGAGATTTTAATCCTTTTGATGATAAGAGGCAAAAAATCCAAGTTGCCTCCGATGGTCCGCTTCCCTACCCTTTTGATTTTTCAAAATGCCACATGTCACTATGACGCATCTTGAGATAGTCCCCAAAAGTTGATACTTTTGAATGAGCGTGAGCTTGCTATGTGTCTCGGGCCCTTTAAGAAGTTGCTAAAAATTCTAAGGAAAGAATACTCATGATACCTCCACGTGTCGTTATGGCGCAAATTCAAAATCCTTAAGGCTTTAAAATGACTTAGTGGGGCGCGTGCTTCCATCTTGGAATTTTACTCCATTTTTCCAAAAGGGAAAAACATCCAACTTACCTCCGAAGGCCCTCATCTTCGCCTTTAACTTTGCCACGTATCCTTCTGTGGGGTCAAGATAGGACTTTTTCCCTGCCACTTAAAATATGCTTTAATCAAATCCTGGCGGGGCCACGGAGTGGGTTCAATTTTTTTGCCAAAGTAGCCAAAAAGAAAAATTTCAAAAATAAACCTGGTGCACCCCGTCCAATTAGAAGAAGCCACGTAAGCACCAAAAGAACCAATCAGATTTGAGCGGAGCCACGGGAACAAATTTTCCTTTTTGTAGAAAAAGAAAAAAGTGATAAGTTAAAGAATTTTCCTGTCATCCCCTGACCAACCAAAAGAAGCCATGTGACTACTGAACGTTGAGGAATAAATTTGATAGGAAAAAAAACACCCTCCAGACTGTCAAAAACACAAAAATCACCATTCATGCCCAGAACCTGATTTTTCGAAACAAAACCGAGTGAATCATGGTCTCGAGCATCTTTCCACCATGAATTTGTATTTTCAAAGGCATAAAAATATAAATTAACCATTCTTGAGCTTCCATGGTCGAGGAAAAATAGGAAAAATGGCAAAGCTCGTGGATTTTGAAGAAATTAGGGTAAAAATAGGGAAAACTTAGAGACTTCTTCAAGGAAGGACATGACAATGGATTCTCAACAACTCGAGGCACTCAAATGGAAGTAGAAGCTTTCAGAACACCCACATCGAGAAACAAAACATTTCATAACACGTAGATTAGAGGAAAATTAGGGCAAAATGGTGAGAGATCAAAACAAGCACCAACATCGGCTCCGACTCAGGGATGGGCACTCCCTATGAGTGCCACAAGAATAAAAGTAGACCAAGTGCCAAAATATATATTGGGAAAAGGAGTCAGCTTGTAGAGCACAAAACTAGGACCATCCCCCAAAAATGAATAGAGAAACCAGCAAAATCAGGCCACCGGGGGCCAGAAACGAACAAAAATATGAAAGACATAAAATAAACCAACAAACTATACACTGTACAGATGATGTTCACCTTGTTTCTAGGGAATCAATCCAAGAAATGCTTCAGATGCCTACCATTAATAGAAAATTTGAGTAATTCTCCATCCAATTCCTTTAAGAAGGTATGCTCACCAATTCGAATATCAATGGAGTAAGGGCCCATCCACAGTGCATCAAGTTTTTCATGCTTTCCCTTATCTTCATGCCTGCTATCCCATAACAACACGAGATCTCCAGCATTGAAAGCTCTTGGGGTGACCTTCTTGTCGAACAACTTCTTCAACTTTTCTCTGAACTTTACATGCATTTGGTGGGATGCCCTCCTTGCTTCATCAAGTTCAATAATCTGGTTAATGCGGGCATCATATGGACTTACCTCTTGATCTTCAAGTTGTTACATGAGCTGATATGAGGATAATTGCATATGCAGGGGCAGCAGGGCCTGAGTTCCATACACCAACTCAAATGGACTCTTTCTAGTGGCCCTTTTAATGCAGTAATGCGGTCTACCCAGATAACAAACCTCAACTGCTCACCCCTTTTTCTCTTGTTCAGCAACCCAAGGTTCTTCGATAATCTTCAACAAATTTTTATTACCTGGACTGCTTGTCCATTTCCTTGGGGATTGTAATTAGAATCATATGTCAAATTGATCCCATATTCTCTACACATTTCCACCAAGAGTTTAGCTCTGAAGCTCATGGCATTGTCAGCAACAATTTTGACTAGCACCCCAAACCTGCAGATGACATGGTTTAGCATGAAGTCCATGATAATTTGGTGTGTTACTCTTTTGGTGGGGATTGCCTCCACCTAGTTGGTGAAGTAATCACTGGCTATAAGAATTCACTTATGGCCAACACTTGAAGGGTCTCGAAATCTCACCAATGAAATCCATTCCCCATTTCTTGAATGGAGCTTTAATTGACACGAGGATGCAAAGGAAGGGAACCGAAGCTTTTAGTCTTCTAGAGAATCACTGACAACTCTCACATCTTCTAACCAAAAGAGTTGCATCCTTCAAGAGATTTGGCCACCAATATCAGCCCTTAGGATCTTGTGTCTTTGTGACCCTTCCAGAAAATTCCCCACAAAATCTTCCATGGAGATCAATAATTATCTTGGGGCTTCATCTTTAGTAATGCACCTTAAGAGGACTCCATCGTGGTTCTTCCAAGCTAACCCATAATCAAGTAATGACATATTTCGGGAAGCCAACTTAAGAGCCCTTTTCTCGGTTCTTACTTAAATACTCGGTGGCATTATAAATGTCTAAGATAAAAATCACATCCTTGTACCACTCAGAACTCATTAGTTTCTCAAAGAAATCTACCCTTCATTCTCCTACCTCATTCACCTCAACAATTTGCAAGTTTCTCTCACCATAAGCTTAGCAAGCCCAAACCTCTCACCATGCCTTCATGGTTTGGATATCCATGTCATATTCTTGCAACTTGTTCACCCATTTGCACCTTTTGCTTGAGACTTCCATCTCTGATAAGATGTATTTCACCTTGGTAATTCCTTTCTCCATAATAGTGTATTTACGCTCAGCCCCCTGTAATGCCTTACTGAAAAAGGCAATTAGCCTCCTAGCCCCTTCATCATCTTTCTGCAATAGGAAAAATGCAATAGTGTTCTCTGAAGAAAAAGAGAATAGTTGAAAGGGCTTCTTATAATATGAAGCTGCTAGAACATGTGCATGCTTTAGTGCCTCTTTAATCCCATTGAAAGATTGAATGGCATCCTCCTCCCACTTGATGACCCAGTCCTTCTTTAACATGGAAGTGATTGGAATGGTCAACTCAACAAAGTTTGATATAAATATTCTGATGAATTTTATCTACCCAAAGAAGGACTAAATTCCTTTCTTGGTTCTTGGGATTAGAACCTTGTTGATGGCCTCTACCCTTTCTGGATCAATCATCACCCCCTCTTGTGACACAATGTGACCAAGCAATTTTTCCTTCTGCACTCCAAAATGACACTTCTTTGGATTGAGTGAAATGCCATATTCTCTACATCTTATCAGCATTTTTTCCAAGTGTAGCAAGTGATCACTTCTCTTTCTGGAGAAAACAGTTACATCATCTTGGTAGTTAGCAATAAAATCATTGATGTAACCAGCAAAAGCAACATCCATTGCTCTTTGAAAAGTTTCTCTAGCATTCATCAGACCAAAGGGCATCTTGACATATACATATGTTCCCCTAAGGGGTGGTAAAGGTTGTTTTAATTCTTTTAATTCCTTCACCACAACTTGGTTATAACATGAGAAACCATCCAAGGTAGAAATTAGCTTAGAACTAGTCACTAGTTGCAACATGTTTTCCATGTTTGGTAAAGGATAATTATCCTTCATTGATGCTCTGTTCAAATTTCTGAAATCCACACACATCTTGATGTCACCATTCTTCTTTTTTTAGCGGTACTAGGTTAGGCTAACTCAAGAAGAATACCTTGTGGGCTGAATAATCCCTCCATCCCCGGCCTTCTTCTTTCCACTTGCATCTTAAGAGATAGGAGTGGATTGATTGGCCTCTATTTCTTCCTGAATGGTTTTGCATTGGATTCCAAGGGAATCTCATGTTGAAACAGATCCTCTCTTTGTATGCCTTCAGCTCAGAATAAGTCCAAGCCATGCAATCTTGATACCTTTTCAACAATTGGATGTAGGACTGCTTCTCCTCCTTGCTAAGATTGTTGCCTAACCAAATCTTCCTTGGTTTCTCCTTTGTGCCAAGGTCATGCTCCTCAATATCCCTTGAGGCTGCCATGCATCTATTAATAATGTGATCAACATTATCAAAATTGGACTCAAGAGCAACCAGCCCTTTGGGAATGGTATTAGTCTTTAGTTGGATGATGCCTTTGCCAAACAAGGTTTCTTTACCCTCTTCTATGCACACCATTGGCTCCCAATCAATATTTTGATCAGAAAAATCTCCTTTATTCTGCAGAAATCTTTTGACCTGAGCATCATCATCAAAAACCTGCCAATGCTTAATATTGTCAGGTATAGATGGCCTTGTTAACACCTCAACATCATATTCACAATATGGGGACACTGCACAATTATCAAACCGAGATCCTAATACTGCAAGTTTTTGCCAAATCATTGAACTTCCTATCATGATGCACAATGTTGAATGAAACAAACATCTCAATGAAATCCCAAACTACATGCTTGTATTGTTTCATTCATTGATTTTTTGTGGCATACAGTTTTCTGACTTGCTTTACAATTAATTTTGAATCTCCTTGACAATGATGTCTTTAACACCATATTTCCAAGCAATCCTTAGACCTAACAACAGTGCCTCATACTCAACAATGTTATTAGTGCACTCAAAGTTGAGTTTGAAGGAAAATACAAACTCTTCCTAGCCTGGAGAGATCAGAACAACACCAACACCATTTCGAACTTGGAGAAAGCTCCATCAAACAATAAAGTCCACAGAGAGCCTGCCTATTCAAGACACTTGCATTCTTCAATCTTGTGTTCTTTTCCATCAACAAATCCTACAAAGTTATCAGCATCAACACTTGTGTACAAAACTTCATAAGATGCATTGTTTGGATCTTTAATAAGGTGTAACATCTTATTTTCCCCATACAACTTGACAAGGATACCCTCAATTAGGATGGTGGCATAGGACATATCCATTTGAACACTCCCACCAAAACTTGCAGCCCATTTTCTAGATAACAATATACCCACTTGGTTGGGCAATCAACAATAACTACATCAAGATTCAAATTCCTACCTAGATAGGTAGCAAGTTGTACCACCAGACCCTTCACACATCCCACCACTGGCACCTCTCTAGAATCCATGGCAGTACACTTCCCATATGCTGCTGTTACTTTGATGTTTAGCTCATTCATGACTTCTAGAGGCATAACATTGCATGATACCCTTGAGTCAAACATACAATTGTGTAGTAATCTATCTTTAATGATCAGAGTGGTGAATAATGGATCCACATTTAGATGAGACTCTACTAAGGATGTTCCCAAAGAAACCTTAGGTGGTTCATCTAGCTCTTTTGATGCTAGTGGTGCTTCTAGTTCTTCAATGATTGGAGGAGTATCCACAATATTTACATTTCTACCCAGGGCAGTCTTCTCCTCTTTCAGCCCCAAATACTCAAGAGCTCTTTTTTTGTGCTCAAGAATCCTAAGCAATTCAATAATTGGAACTAAGATCTTGATTTGACTCAAGACTTGGGCAATATCATAAGGGACAGACTTTGGAAAGGCAAAATTGGGAGGAAGGTTGACACACTCATTAGATGACATAGGATTTTTGACAGCTTGGGCATGAAGCGGGGTATGAGTTTTTTTGGGACAGCAAGACCCTTGGCAAATGCATATTTCTTAGGAGCCTCTTTAGGAACATTTGAAAGCAATGGAGTTTTTGGCTTGGCCTGAGGCCCTATCCCTTTGAAAACCCTACTTCTTGTGTTGTGTTCCTTTTCTTGAGCCACAACAACATTCATCAACAACTTCTTGTCCTCCTTAGATGGGATTCCTCCATCATACTTCTTTATTAGTAAAGCCCTCAAATATTCAAAGTCATTATTGGGAAATTCAGAATCTTGTACAAGTATCTACTTCTAAAGTATGAGAGGGAGGAAGAATAGGTAGGTGGATGCAATCCCAAAAATCAAGAAGTAGTTCTAGCACTTATTACCTCAGTTGAAGTTGCCTCTTGTTGTGAGCTCGTGGATCAACCCATCATGAAAACATCATCATCATTGTCATCATCTACTTCTTCTTCTTCCTACTGATCTTCCTCACATGGAGGATGGGGCATGAAACATCTGTCACACCAATCAATGACATATGTCTCCTCCACAACAGAAACTCTGGCAGCCAAAGGATTAGGTACCATTCTATTTTCCCTGGCCTGGGACTGCTTATTTCCAAATCCAACAGGTCCCTTACCTCTATCATCAGATCTTTGGTGATTTGTAAACCTGTCTTGGCCCTATTGCTTGTGTTGACCTTATGAACTCTACCCAATCCCTTTTTCTACTGGGATAATTTATATGATATTTCTTTGATAGCCCCTGCCAAAGTTTTTACAACTTCCTTCAAATTAGCAGCCTTACTTGTTTGAGGCTTCTCCGGGTTGATTAGTTTTACACCCTCCCTTTTGGAGGATTTCCAATTGCCTTGACATTGTTCTCTATTTGCACAACCATGGTGAAGTCCTCGCCTCAAATTAGTAAGGTTTTTGTCCCTCAAGTAGTAAACAACTTTTTTATCAAATGCATCTGAATATTTGATCAACCATGATTCATCACATGGCCTTAAGCTAACAAGAAATATCATCAAGGTCTTGTTAAAACTTGTGTTGAAATCATGTACTGACTCATTCAGATTCTTCTTGATGTTTTCAAATTCTGATAGAAGAAACCTAGGGTCAGTTCTATCACCATACTGCAATCTAAATGCATTGTTCATCTCTGTCCAAGAATCAATGGAATTATCTAGAAAAACTTTATACATGTCCCTTACATCCTCTTCCAAAGTATGGATAAACAATTTGATATATACATCTTCATGTTTAATCTCAAAGTCTTCCATCATATTGATAAAAAGCTTTAGATGTTGATCACCAGTTATAGCATTATTTCCTTGGAATTTTGGTAACCTATTTCTCACATCCTGGGAACCCCACCAAAGGTGTTTACAAAAAATGGGGGTTTTGGTGGGGGTAGGGCCATGTTGTTTTAAGGAGGTGACCTTGGAGGAGAGACAAATTGATAGGGGGTAGAGGGCCTTTGAAACATAGGAGTATAACTTTCAAAATGGATATCCCCTAAAGGCCTTGTTTCTTGGAAATCCCTATCAACTTCTGAAAAGACAAGAGTAGAATGTGAAGCAAACTTTTCAAAATCAAATAAAGGCCCCTCTCCAGTTAGAGAATTAAATTCCACAAAGAGGATACCTAATTCAGAAGCACTTGAATGGCAGTCTTCAATGATAGGCCGAACCAGTTTCATCAATGAAGATCCCTTTTCTTTTCTGCTGATCTCCAACAAATCTCTAGGATTTTCTTCCTTCTGACTTTGATTTTCCTAGCTCTGGAAATAATGTCCTAGTAGGATCCCTAGCAAAGAAATACCTTCTTCCTTCTAGCTTTGCAAAGGTTAGTAACAAATCTCACTTGACAGAGGTTAAGACACTGGTATTCATTAAGAATCAGATCAATAGGGAGTCACCACTAAGGATTTCTACCTTAGTTGTGCAAATGCACTAAATATGATCTGTCAAATGTCTGTCAACACTAGAAACTAGAAATGGAAAGATTCTGACTTTTCTTTACCTAGATTTATCAATGAAAGCTAGTGCACTAGGTGTGAAAACTGAAAGAATTGCACACAACACTTGGAGCATATAAGAAGTGTTTTACTAGGGTCTGAATATGAACTACACTCACTAATATCCTTGGAAATGGCATCAGTAAAGTGTTGTTGAAGGGTAAAATGGATGTGAATGGAAAATAAATCAATAAATCAATGAAACTCCAGATTAACAATTCCCCAGAAGTGGCACCAATAAGGTGTTGTTAATGGGCCAAATGGATGTGAATGGACGGAAAATCAATAACTCAATGAAAATCCAGATTAACAATTCCCCAGCAGCGGTGCCAGTAAAGTGTTGGTACCCAAATTGATTCTCCCTCAGAAGATGAGAAGCATCACAGGTCTGGAAGGAATCTTAGAGGCAAGCAAAGCATGTAATGTGTCATTTTGTAGTCGGGGATGAAATGCAGCTTGCTCTTTGTCACTCAGATGTGGAGAAATGGGTAGCACCCTCAAGAGGATTTGACCTATCCTCACTACTTTATGGTTGTGCCTTTCAAACAGGGAGAGAGGACCCTTTTGTAGCCTGTTGTTTATGGAGGAGATGGAGATGTCCTTCCTTATGAAGTATTAATAAGACCTTGAAGAAAATATGATCAATGCAACAAAACCTAACTCTCATGAGTTGTCACTCTAGATAATGGAGATATTATCTAGGAAAGGTTCATGCCACTAAAGACAATGAAAACCTGATTGTTTTTGCATGTTTTGGTAGTAAACATTATGCATTTATATACATACATGGCAAACATGGGTAGTATGGGTATGATTAATTGTTTTTGAATGAATTTTGGTGGGAGGTGAAGCAGGATAAAGTTGATTATACCAAATATTTGAGAACTTTTACAAAAATGGAAAGCTCAAACAATAGAATGCTTTCAGAGTAGTTAGGGTGTTCCTTTAACCAGAATATGTGCTCCAATGGAGGCCCAAATCAGCACTTTTCACAAAAACTTCAAGGATCCAAAATGAAGGCTCAAATTGGAAAACTTAACTGAACATTATCAATCTCTGTTTCATCATGCCTAAGATACCCTCAAAGAATAAAAACAATCTTATAGTCATGCTAGGAGTCACAAAGTGATTTTAAATTTTTTTATTTCACTATCAAATGAAAGCTCTTCGATAAATGAAAAAGGAAATGCCGCCAAACTATCAAAGGATAAGATCTTGAATGATTCACATAGATTTCAATGTAAGAATGTAATGGGAACAAGAAAAACTACTTGTAGACATTCAGAAACAAAGCAAACACAAATTTTCCCAAGAATAACACGATTAACTCAAGTTTGGTTAAATTTATTAGCAGGGAAAGTTTCTCGAATAATCTCAAAGCTTGTCAATGGCTGTACACTCACAACCACCTTGACATGATCAAATGTAACACAAAGGAGATAAACAAGCTTCTTCAGATAGTTTCTCAGAAAGACGGACTCTATCAAGATTTTCTCTTAGGAAATTAGTTTCTAACTCCTAACACTTCTACTTTCACAAACTCCCAACCCTTTTACGAAAAAATCATGCCTATTTATAACATCTTACAAAAGAGCCTTTTCCCCAAAAATCCAAACATTGAATGCACCAGTGCTCACCATGATGCCGATCGTGATTCCCATAATCAGATTTGTAAAAAGTTGTCAGGTGCTCAAGGGGTGGATCTCTTTGAATATCTCTCGCATTCAACTCCTTCCTTTGGTAGATCACTTTTCCCTCTATTCGCAACCACTTCCACCCCTAATCTATCAAATCTAGTTCTTTGCGTGCTTGGGAAGGAAAAATGGAAGATCAGATCAAGCCCAGAGGTCAGATCTCATCTTAATGGCAAAAGACGTCCCCATATCTTCCTCACCAAACTTAGATATCAAATTTACTCCCCTTCCCTATTTGGCATGCAAGAAATATCAAGAAATCATGAAAGCTCACATGTCCAAGAGCTCTGAAGTAAAAATGGTGGAAAAATCAGATATAGATGCACAACAGCTATTGATTTCTATTTTGAATTTGTACCATCAACATGGGAGATCCATTTTAAATGGGCTGTGGGTTCCTTTTTTCCTTTTACAACTTTTTTGGATAAATGTAAAATTTTCACATTTTTCTCCACACCTCAACCCTTGAGAAATGAGCCTAACACGTGTCCTAAGGTGGGTCCTAAAGGAACTGCGGCCAAATTTTATTATTTCACCTCTTTTTTGGAAAAGGGAAAATTGTCCAAATTTCCCAGTAGCTCCGCCCTTCTGCTTCTAGTCTCTGATGTGGGTCCTAGCGGAACCACACTTCCATTTTTACTTTTAACTTCCTTTTCCTCAAAAGGAATTTTTTCCAATTTTCCTCGAAGGTCCGCACCTCCGCCGTTGACTAGAGCAAACTTTTGACCTTTCTCTATCGGGCCCACATGTTATTTTGATGATTTGAGTCATTTTAATATCAAGGGGAAAAAATCTAAGTTGCCTCCGATGACCCACCTCCCCACCTTTTGACATTTTCAATGCCAACTTTGATCTCCCTCTTGTTGGGCTTACAGGCCATTTTGAGATTTTAATCCTTTTGATGACAATAGGCAAAAAATCCAAGTTACCTCCGATGGTGCATTTCCTTGCCCTTTTGGCTTTTCAAACTACCACATGTTACTATGGCGCATCTTGAGATAGTGCCCAAAAGTTGAGACTTTTGAATGAGTGCGGGCTTGCCACATGTCTCGGGCCCTTTAAGATGTTGTTGAAAATTCTAAGGAAAGAAGACCCGATAGAGACCTCCACGTGTCATTATGGCGCAAATTCAAAAACCTTAAGGCTTCAAAATGACTTGGTGGGGGAGCTCTTCCATCTTGGAATTTTACTCCATTTTTCCAAAAGGGAAAAACATCCAACTTACCTATGAAGGCCCGCATCTCCGCCTTTAACTTTTCCACGTATCCTTCTACGGGGGTCAAGGTAGGACTTTTCCCGCCACTTAAAATTTGCTTTAATCAAAGCCTAGCAGGGCCATGGGGTGGGTTCAATTTTTTTGCCAAACTAGCCAAAAATAAAAACTTCAAAAATAAACCCGACGTGCTCCATCCAATTACAAGAAGTCACGTAAGCACCAAAAGAACCAATTAGATTTGAGTGGAGCCATGGGACCAAATTTTCCTTTTTACAAAAAAGCAAAAAGTGATAAGTTAAAGCATTTTCCCGTCATCCCCTAACCAACCAAAAGAATCCACGTGACCTCCAAACACTGAGGAATAACTTTGATAGGAAAAAAAACACCCATCAGACCGTCAAAACACAGAAAATCACCATTCATGCCCAGAACCCAATTTTTCACTAAGGATGATTTTTTTTTGAAACAAAACTAAGTGAATCATGGTTCTGAGCATCTTTCGACCATGGATTTTGATTTTCAAAGTCATAAAATATAAATTAACCATTCTCGAGCTTCCATGGTTGAGGAAAAATAGGAAAAAGCTGCAAAGCCCACTGTTTCGCACTGAGAGGAGGTTCTCGGTTCTAGAATAGAGTTGCTTCTATCCTTTCATTCTCTTGAGAAAGCAGATAAGGGTTAGGGCTAGGAGGAATACTGTTGGATGTTTAGAGGGTGTGCGCATACCGTAGAGAGAGATCAGATCGATTGCGAAGAACTCCTTTTTGTCTGGGAAGGACTACCTGCAAGTAAGAATACAAGACCACCAGATTCTAATTAGACAATAAATGAGGGAACTGCCTTGGGCCCAGGAAGTATTAAACTTCCTTTCGAAGGTGGTCAGTTCCCCTACTAATATGAATTAACACAAATTATTACAAAATTACAATTTAATTACCTTGTTAAAATAATAGAGGAAAGGGCTAGTTTTGGTTTTGAATCACAGTGACCGATGCTGGTCATTGTCACCGGTACCGGTTTCTGCTAACCGATATCAGTAGGGGCAGTGGTTTAGGGGCTTTTAGTGAAGGTTGGCTATAAGGTGGCTATGGTGTTTATAAGGCTAGTAAATGATTGGGGATAGGTAATGGGGTGATGGAGAAGGCTCAGAGGGTATGGGAGTTGTTCTTGGGGCAGTGTAGGGGTAGAGGAATGATAGTTAGATGTAGGGTGTTACCGGGTAGTAGATCTAGGAATAGACTTATAATTGCTGTGATTCAGAAGTTTAAGAAATGTTATCAAAAGAACATACAAGATACTACTTACTAGTTCCTCGATGAAGATACAGGTCCAAAGACTATGATAACGAAGGCAGGGCTCAGGTAGGATGATCGGACAATCAAAGATGAGCTATCTTCTCTCCCAATGCTTGGATGAGTGTCACTGGGCTCTGGTTACTTAGTTGCAGTCTTGGGCTTGATGTCCTTCTCTGCAAACTCCTTTCTTTCCTTCACTTGTCTCTGCTCGGCCAAGTGAATTCCTGATCTTTCCAATGAATTTTCCGATTTGATTCCAGGTCCTCTATTTTTTGGTTGGGGGAGGTCATTTACAGGGAACCGATGGCGGTTACGTAACCGACGGCGGTCGAGTAGGAACCGATATCGGTTAAGTCAAAGTGGACTATTTTTAGTAAAGTAGCCAACTTTCCCTCCTTTTCTCCCGAGGAATTAGTTGTGGGCTTGGTCAAGTCATTATTAGGTTGATTTTGGTGCGGGTGAGGAGTAATTAGTCATGGGTGTGGATGTAGACCAAGTTATAGGTCTTAATTAGGTTAGTTTAGGGTTAGGGCTAGGTCATGATGAGGTGGCGAAATGTGGTGGCAGGTTTGGAGATGTGGATTTATTAATTATAAGGTAATTAATAAATAATTGTGCAAGGTTTAGGTGGTGAGGCTAGGTTGCGAAATGAGATGCGGGGCACGGGGGGTCGTAAGACACAAATTTGGTGTCTACATTAGCCCCTTGTTGTCATGTAGCTTGTCTTGTAAAGCTGCACTGACAATAATAAGAAGTGGTTACTCCTGTTAAGGGTATAGGTAATCCCCCTCAAATCTATCACAGATTGAGGTAGCGTGAAATCAGGGATAGGGTTGATAAAGGGTAAATGGTGTTGAGATGATGGTAAGATGGTGGGGTAGGTCCAAAGAAGGCGCATGTTGAAATGCAATAGTGCGACTAGGTACATGATTTGAAGAGCAAACAAGCAATTCATAGGCCAAGCTTGATAGTTTATCCAAACAAGGGTGATATAATCCTAGTATCAAGGCATAGGAAGTAGCTCAGGGGATATAATTGGGTAAGGTAAAGGAACATTTAGGCATGTTTGGCGTGCGATTCAAATGGTTGGTTTAATTGAGATAAATGTCACGGTCTTGGTCTAGGAAAAGTTGGTCGACGAGATCAAATCAAGTACCCTAATCATGCTAAAACACGAGCAGTGAGCTCGATTGAACAAAAAGGTACATGATGGGTAGATAAAATTGTAATTTGTTGGTTTTGGGTGAGGTATTTAAGTGGTGCGGCCTTAGGTCAGGCCTGATTGGTTGGTTGCGGCCTTGGGTCAAGGCCAAATGGTTGGTTGCGGCCTTGGGTCGGGCCAAATGGTTGGTTGCGGCCTTGGGTCGGGCCAAATGGTTGGTTGCGGCCTTGGGTCGGGCCTGATTGGTTGGTTGCGGCCTTGGGTCGGGCCAGATGGTTGGTTGTGGCCTTGGGTCGGGCCAAATGGTTGGTTGCGGCCTTGGGTCGGGCCTGATTGGTTGGTTGCGGCCTTGGGTCGAGGCCAAATGGTTGGTTGCGGCCTTGGGTCGGGCTTGATTGGTTGGTTGCGGCCTTGGGTGGGCTTGATTGGTTGGTTGGGTGTGGCCTTGAATTGGGCCAATGAAGTCAAAAAAGGCTATTTAGCAAAGGAGGGTTTAGGCGATGTGGTGAGAAAGGGAGATTGGTGAATAAGGGCAGAAATTGTGGTGAAAAGGTATTAAACCGATATCGGTTAGCTATGACCAGTATCGGTTAGATGACCGATACCAGTAGTTTAGGCACAATATAACCGATATCGGTTATATGTAAAAACCTATAAAAAGAAAAATACGGCCTGTCATTGTCACATTGTCAATTTGATAACCAATACGGCTTGTTTGGGTTTAAAAGTGATTTTGTTGAGTTTGTACGCTGAGTTGGCAGTAGTTAAGTGGAGGAGTGAGTGATTGGTAGACCCCAGTGAGTAGGAGGCAGAATTTGATTGGTGGAGGACCCAGCTGAGGAGATTTATAGCCATGGCACAGCCAGGAGGAGCAGGAGGTGCTGGACCAGCTGGACCACCACCACCTATCCCACCACGACGACGTGTCGTCGTACCGGTAGGCTCTAAACCTCTAATTATGTGAATTTAATGATTTTAAGTTTAGATTTGGGTTTTGGGTAGGAATCCAAAATTTAATGAAATAATGAATAAATGGATGTAATTTGAAAAATGGAGTGGGTAGGTAGGTTAGTTAGGCTAAAACGGTAGGGTGGGTAGGTTTGTAGGGTTTTCCAGTGGGTAAAAGGGTAGAAAAAGGCAAAAAGATGGTTTTGGGGGCCGCGTCGGGTTCGGCTCCGGACCTGGACAGTGACCGATGTCGGTCACTAGGCGACCGACATCGGTCACCAATTTTTAGGCAAAGTGGGTTGTTGGTAGACCGGTGTCGGTCGTATGTCGACCGGCGCCGGTGTATATCATGTGCTGTAGGGGACCGGTGTTGGTCGAGGTGACCAAGATTTGCGATCATTAGTTAGGTTTATTTTTGTTTTGTTTTGTTGTTGTTGGTGTTTGTGTTTTGTTGTTTGGTTGTTGTTTGGGGTGAAGAGGGAGGGGGTAGAGTTGATAGGAAAGGTGATTGGGATGGGGGGGAAATGGGGTGGTTGTGTGGTTGGTTCGGTTAGGATAGATTAGGTGTTGAGTATGAATTAGGAGGTGTTAAATTGGTAGGGGCATAGTTAGATGGCGAGAGTAGATCGGGGTGGTTGGTAGGGTGTGAGATAAGGAAAGGGGATATCGTAGATGTTTTAGGGTAAGATAGGTGGGTGTAGATGTGTGTTATAGAGTCGGGGTGTGGTCGGGTGGGTAAAAGGGGGTATAGAGGGTTAAAGTAGTTGTTTTTGTAAAGGGTAGGTCTAATGAAGTGGGTTGTTTTGAAGGCACGTCAGCAGCTTACGATGCGGGATCGGATGCCCCCACTATTGAGACGGATGCAGGCCACATGTGTCCGCAGCGCAGTGGGCCATTATGCGCGAGGTGGGACTCGGCGGAGTCCAGCAGTATAGGGCTGTGGATAGGGACCACAGCCTTATGGTTGCCCTCATCGAGAGATGGGATCCGGCAACCAATGTTTTCCATCTCCCTACTAGAGAGATGACTATTACCCTGGAGGATGTGTATCGCATCCTGAGACTACCGATCGTAGGGGAGGCAGTATTCCAGGTAGATGCGGAGACAGGCTATGGACAACATTCTTCAGGTATTTGGAGATGCAGCCTGCATTATTGACTTATCACAGCACGAGCATTGCCTATGGGGACATGTATCATGCCCACAGACATGAGACACGGCTTGCCAGTGTTGATGATGATAGGTATCACATGCTTCACCCTCCGGACTCAGAGGGAGGCCGCTTCCCACGGGCTTTGATGGGAGTGCTGCATGAGATGGTAGAGGAGCATACGTGCTTATGCACAGGCACCATGATATCTCAGTGCGGCTTCTACTACAGAGTCATGGGGTTATCGCGAGATGAGGCGATTTGGGATTTAATCCACATTTTTGTTGAGTTATATACAGATATGGCTTTCAGAGGTGGTTGGGGGTCGTGGGCCAGCCACGAGCGGTGCTCGCAGGATGGGACGTAGCCTACTACCGACATATGTTAGAGGGCTTGACTGCGCTAGACATTGTATGGAGGCCCTACAGAGGCCATCAGCCCCGAGGAGGAGCCCGAGCACAGATGCGCTGGATCCAGTATACTTTCTGGATAGCTGGACGGAGGCCTGGAGAGCATGAGCGGATACCCCTAGAGAGGGTATGACGGCAGTTGGGGCATGGAGATGAGCCACCTCCCTTCCCACAGTACCGGAGGGATGATGTAGAGGCCCCACTGCCTGCACCGCAGCCCGTTGACCCAGATTGGGTAGCAGAGAGGCCAGCAGACGATACAGTGGATGACGCCAGTGCACAGGTTCATTTTTGGTGTGGTGGGTAGGGGAGAGAGTAGCTAGGAGAGCACAACCCGCACAACCAGATTTAGCGGCTGTTATAGCAGAGAGGGACCGGCTCGTAGGACAGGTGCAGTTGTTACAGGGGCAGCTTGCTGCTGCACAGGCACAGATCGGGGTATTACAGGGGTAGTTAGCCGAGCACAGTGCGAAGCACGAGTGCAGTGCTGACCACAGGCACCACCACCAAGCACTGATAGCCACGAGGCACCACCACAGGCACCGGCCCCGCCAGCGCAGTAATGTACCACCACAGTATAGGCACGGGTGTACCGACCGGACGGGCCACTATTATTAGGAGTCGGGGGACCAGCCCCAGCAGCCATGGTGGCACGGGCCCGCTATATGGAGGCGAGAGCGGAGGCCCGGTATTATCAGGATGTCCTTGATGGTACCGGGGCTGACTATCAGCCATATGCGGCGCACAGAGCCGAGACCTCTCGGAGCCAGAGATCCCAGGGGGTGCAGCCACAGCCGGTGGGTCGGTGACAGGGAGGAGGTGGGAGCCAGCACAGGGACCAGCAGGGAGAGGAGCTGAGGGTGGTGGGGAGAGCTGAGACATCCCTGGAGCGGAGATGGGTGTTTTGTTTGTATATTGGATATAGGCACCGGTCTGCATGAACCGGTTATGTATATAGAGGCCTGCGTGCCCACATATGATTCATTTATTCATTCTTGTTGTATATACTAGCCTGCGAGCCGAGTACGAGGTTGTCAGGTAGAGTTGATACTTGGCTCGCGAGCCGAGTATATTTTTGACATGAGAGACCGGCCTGACAGCCGAGTTGAGATTTTGATAGTGATAGCGGCCTACATGCCGGCTTTGTATTATTTTGAGATCACAGAGGCCCCCATGTAGGGCAAGTTGTATATTTTAAACATTGATATATATAGAGATGATGATTTTGATCCACATGGTGTGTATAAAATGTTTTATGTGTTTTGTCGATGGTTTTTTGAAATTTAATGTGTATAGATGATGAGTTAGATCCAAATGGTGTATATACTGAGGGGTTTGATGTAGATATTGAAATGTCGTATGTATTTTGTTGATGGTTGTTTTATTGTAGATAGATGATGTTGATGAAATTGTGATGATATATTGATGTGATTTTGATGAAAAATATTGATAATGGTGTCATTATGCAGGAAAAAGAGGCGGGCACTAAAAATTTTGCAAAAATAAAGAAAAGTCGAGTTTAAGCAAAACGAGACATGTGACCGATATCGGTTAGCTAACCGACGTCGGTAGAACAAGGACCGATATCGGTTAAGTAACCGATACCGGTTATGCCAAAACAAGCTTTTCTAAAAATAGAAAAGCTTGGGGCAACTTAAGTTCTTATTTTTAGAGTCATGCAACAAGTTAAATATGCGAATGTGACACTGTTTGATGACTGATACAGGTAATTGCATGAAAGAATTGAGTGATAAGGAGGAAAGAGACAGGTAAAGTGAGTGTGGGCTGAGATTAAGAAGGTAGAAAGACAAGTTATATTTGAAGAGGGTGGTGAACATGGCTGAATGAGGAGAAGCATCCAGCAGGCAGGGACGAGAGGGAAGACAGGTTCCACCCCAAGCTGCTGCATCCCAAGAGGTAAACTGTTTGGTTGTATTTTAATTCTTGCATGTTTTGATGAATAGGATGAGAGAAGGTAAGAGGGTAGAGATGAGAAAGAAAAGGTGGTAGGCAAGGATTTGGGATAGAGTGAGTGTTATGGGGTAGGTAAGCAGGGTGTTCACGTATGTTTATAGGTATAGAGAGGAGTAAACGAGAAAAATAATTATCGTAGGTGGTGGTTTTAAGCAGGCTGTATAGGATTGACAGTGACCGATATCGTTTAGAGATAACCGGTATCGGTTAGTAAACCAGTATCGGTTATCTATAACCGATACCGGTTACTGTAGGAATTTCCAGAATGTGAGAAAAAACACTTGGGGATTTGATTTATTGAATGGTTGTGTGTCGTTTTGATGTATGCAGGCAGAGGCAGGGTTGAGGATGAATGATAGTGTGCCAGCTTTGTTATCACGAATCCGAGCGGATGTAACACCAGCTGAATGGGCATTGATAAACCATGTGGGGTTAAGTGGAATCTACTATTATTCACGAATCACACACAATCATGCTATGTTGCAGGTGTTGATTGAGAGGTGGAATCGGAAAAGAATACCTTTTATCTACCAATAGGGAGATGATAGCGGTGACATTGGAAGATGTGTTTAGGATCTTGAGGCTCCCACCACAGGAAGACCGGTGTATCAGAATTGCCTAGCGCGGGCGCGAGGAGTGATAACAAGCAGTATTTGGTTCAGCTGCACGAGATTTGACACAACGAGGTTTGACATTCACTTATGGTACAATGTATACAACACACCCTGAGGAAACAAGGTTGGCAGTGGTATTAATGATAGCGGTGGGGTATTATGCATTACCGAGGGTGGATGGGGGAAGATTTCAAAAGCATTGATGTGTATTATTTGGGAAATGATAGAAAGGAGCATGACTTTCGCATGGGCACCCGCATATCTGGCGGAGCTATACAGGGGTTTATGGGCCTGCGGCAGTGAAAACACAAGACGACACTGGATTGTTCATACTTATTACATTGTTGGGCTTATGAGCACATTGTTTGTGTGCGATCGATAGGCCAACCCGCCCAAATCGGGAGAGACATGAGTGCGAGAGGTTGGGATTCGGGATGATGGGTCCAGATGAACAAGAGGCAAGATCCCAGGCTGTGACAGAGGACATCGAGTATTATAGGCAGGTGTGGGAGATGGTAACGATTGCAGATATTTGTTGGAGACCTTACGGGAACTATATGGTGATGGAGCACATAGTTGAGGAGTTGAGGGGTGTAGAGCGATTGAGGTGGATCGCATGGCACGACAGCCGAGTGAGTATGAGAGGATTCCTCTAGATCGCGTGCGCGACAATTTGGATTTGTTCAGATATACTGTTGTTGCAAAATCACAAAGACCCCCGGATGCGAGATCGAGGCTTCTAGGTTGATCACTCAGGCATCCAGTGTGATTGCACAACATGGAAACCTCTCTCCAAGCGTGGGACTTGTGTAACTGAGAGAGGAATCTCCAGAGAAGGCTGGTTCCTGCTCCTAAACTACCTGCCACAAGCTATTCCAGTGCAGGCAAGCTAATCTAATCCTAATCTAACCATGCCAAGGAGACAGAGAGAGAGAGAGAGAAAGGAAAAGAACAAAAGCCTACACTAAAATGGTGATACACCAGAGAAGGAGAATGTTGAACCTCTATCAAAACTGCCATGGGACAAAGAGAGGTGAGCAATGGGAAGGATGGACGGATGCATCACAGCCCAAGGATAGATTTCACACAGAAAATGTCCCAAAACTCCATGAACATAGCTCCCCGCAATGAACATTCAAACATGCACAAATACCTGTAATGAAGAGAGGCAAGAAGAGAACAAGCAAAAATGAGCAAGGATGGACATATGCATCACAAAACACGTTTTTGCTCCGTAAGTTTCACAGTAACACCATTTCATTAGTAAAGGCAAAAATGCCATTACAGAGTAGGGAGGAGGTTCGAGCTCCATTTTCAACCCTAGAGAAGAAAAGAAGGGAGGGCAGAGCAGAAAAGATGAACAACTTGTTATCTCTGAGCCAAATCTGGCTTTTTACATTGCATGGGTCGAGCCCAAGGACGTAAACGTGGGAAAACGTGTAAGCCTATTCCTCATTGACTGCAGATGCATTAAAACGGCATGGGATACCTTACCAACCCATACCCTGCCATCTCTGACCGATTTGGAGGAGAATGCGACCCATTCTGCATTAATTTGGTCGCTGAAATGTCACTTCTGGCCGTGCTGAAGAAGAATGCGACCCATGTGCATTAAACTGGTTGTTGAAACGTCGCTTCTGGCCATGATCACGTGTCAGATCCATTTCTCAATTTTCTCTCTCCAGACTGCACCAAAATTTGAGATTGATCCCAGAATCATGTAGATAATTTCATAAGCTTTCCGTTGATATAAAGAACGTGCAAATCCGAGTTCTGGATCGAAAGATATGATGATCTGAAGATTTAGGGCATGGAACAGACCAAAACGGATTTTGAAATCTTTCCCGCGCTTTGCCACCTGGATGACACGTGTCAAGTGCTGATTGGTCGAGCAGTTCTCTCTCCTCCTTTCGCGGGCTTTCTTTTGAAATTTCTTATAGGTCCTAGCGGCAGGACACGTGGCATTGTCCCATTGGTTCGGGTTGACCCTTCAAAACTCGCCCTTTGACCTTTTGACTCTTTCCCCTGCGACACGTGTCGTGATCTGGTTGGTTCTCGGCCCTTTCGGCTCCTTCGTGCCCTTCACGCCTTTATGTCCTTGATCTCCCTGATCGCTGGGACAAAAACTTCCGATCCCGAAATGGGCTTCCTCGTCCTTCATTTGGCCGATGACACGTGGCGTTGTTTGATTGGCTTTCGGCTCCTTCGGCTCCTTCGGCTCCATTTTTCCCACATATCCCGAATCGCTTTAGACAAATTTCTCCCAGTTCACCGATTAATTCGGCTGGTTCGCGTATTTTTTGTCCCAGATGTCCCAAAGCCATTAGTGTGAAAGTTCTCCTTTTCGGCCGATCCGGCTTTCGCGTCCCGCCCGCCGCGTCCATTTGTCCCACTTGTCCCAGATTTTCCTAGTCTTGAAGTTTCTTGTTTGGCCGAATCGCCGGCCGGTTCAAGGTCATCCTTCGCGCACTCTTGTCCCACTTGTCCCTTTGCTCTTGGGGCGCTGTAGGCTTTTCGGCCGATCCGCGCGTTAGACGTCCCAAATGTCCCGATCGTCCCGGGACTAGGACTTAGCCGATTTTCACATTTTTTCTTGGATCAATCTACTTGCCTTCTGCAACTTTTTCGCATTTTCTCAGAGCTCGTTCTTTTCGACCTGGACAGGGAAGTTAGAAAAATTTCTGAAGGGACCCTAGAAACATGATTTTTTCCCTGGATCAATCAATTTTCTTGGGACTTGAGAATTCTGATGTATGTTATCAATTTAACCCTGGGGGGTGAATTTTGGATAACAATTCTGGCGACTCAGCGGGGTTACCTGCCTGCTAGGTAGAATGATCAGTAGCCTGAAGCAATCCATTGGGCATGGAGTCATGAGTTGTAACCTGCAACTGATCTGAACTTTGAAAACCCCCCTTTGAGTCACTTGGAAACCCATTGAACCTAGAGTGTTCTCACCAAGATGCCACTGAAATGAACTGTGCAAGAGTAGAACCAGCAACACCAAAACTATGTACAAAACTGAAAATCATACATGCCCCAAATGGAACATGCAGAGTGTGCACAAGCACTTCTTCTGCTGAAAGAAAACCTACCTACTCTACTCTAACTGGAAGCAAAGGTGAGCTAAACAAACCCTGCAATTGGTTGTGAGAAATAGCTTCCCTTTCTCAAAAGTGGCAGCCATGCAATTGATTTGGAGCTGATCATGGCTGTTAGGATGAGTGGAAAATCAACAAGAAGTCGGGTATTCCATCCAAATCATCAAGGTATCAGTTTGAAGGAAAATTCAATACCTCTTTTAGTTGTTACGCATTTGGATTGAAGAGGTATGGCAGCCTGATCCTTGGTACTTTGTAGCTCACCCTCATGCCTGAAGTAGGCATGACTCGGTTTTGACTTCTCCCTTGGCTCCAATGAAGCCAAGTACCTAATTGGGCACGGTCTGATCCGTTTGATGTGCCCATTTCTCTGAAATTCAACTCCAAGAATGGAGTCTTCTTGTAGACCTTCTTGAATGGATGGTGTGGAAGAAATGGTGAAATTCTTCTGTCCTTTCTCTTCCTCCAATGAAGAACATGGAAGATTAAAATCTTCCAATTTTGATTCCAAAGGGCTGCTATAAGATGCAGGCTGCTGCAAATGAAAGCTCTCCTTCATGGCAGCAGGCTCTGGTGTTTGGGATGTGGGTGATGAAAGAGAGAAAGGTGAAAGCTCAACCGGCTCTTCTCCATCAAAACAGTCCTCCAAATCTGACAGGTAAACTGCCTCATTGCTGTCCTGCTGCTCATTTTCAACTTCCTCCATGGTGTCCTCTTGATCTGTAACTTGACCACCATGGTTTCCTTCACTCTCCAATATTGAGTTTGAGAGATCAAACTCCTTTTAGTACTAGAACTTGAGAGAGATGAAGTGGAAAGAAGAACTGAAGGTTCTCCTGTAGCCTGCTTTGTGCTCAAAGCCCTTGGATCTACACTTTTCTCCTCCACAACTAGAATGTGCTCCTCTTCTTTTGGATTTGGAGCAGCTTCTCCTTCCTCCAATGTTTGAAGACAATCTTGCTCTTGATTGAACTCCTCCTCCAGCATGAAGTTTGTCAAGTCAAACTCTTCAATCTGCTGCTCTAGAGGACAAGTTGGGACTGCAAGATCTTCTTCTTCTGCTGCAACAAAATCAGTCCTGACCACCATTTGTTCAACCTCAGCCTCTTCTGTGGGCTTCACCAGCAAAGGGATCTTTGTCATCCCAAATTTGGCAGCCCAAACCTTCAAGTTGTCTGTCATTTCTTTTCTGTTGGGCTCCTCTTCTTGCTGTCCTTGATGACTGATTTTTGCAATTTTTTGTGGTGGTGGAGGCAGTGAAACCTCTTGATTCTTTGGAGGAGGGGGTGTTTCTGTTAGCTCTTGTGGAGGGAATGACTGTTTGGAAGGGAAAAGGAAAGAAGAATCGAGATGAGATGGAAGACTGAGAGGTGGAGACATAGATTCAACATTTGGGACAGCAGATGGAGGGTTTGAAATTTGCAAGTCCAAATGAGATGATGCTGCTTGCGTAACGGGAAGAGAAAAACCAGATGATGGTGTAGAACTTACCCATTGACAAGGTTGTTCAACACCGAATGTATAGGCCTCTATTTCTGCTATCCACTGTGCAAGTTGGGGCAGCATCTTTATCATGAAGTCCAGCTTCTCTTGAGGGCTGAAGTGTCTTGGAAAAGGGCCTCCCCATGGACAAGGAGTCCTGCAACCAATTCTGAATGCTCTCATCCGAGTTGTTGCTCGGACTCGCACTATCTTTGCCTCCATCTTTTGGATTTTCTCTAATAGACCAACATCTTGCATCGATGGTCTTCATTATATGCATACTCTTGTTCTTGTTAGGAATATTAGATATTGTGAACATTAGATATTTATATATTTGTGTGTGTGCAAATATATATTATATATTAGTGTGAGAAAAATAAAAGATTGTAATATTATTAATAATGAGTTGTTTTAAGCTCCATAGCCAAACCGACTTTTAGCACCGCTGCTCATATGGGTATGCATACTGATCTTGAACTTGCTCAAAATGTTGATTTGGAGGATTTGTAAAACATGTTGGAGGTGTGATATACTGCTGTTGTTGATGTGAATCCCATGATGGAAATGAAGTCATGATTGCGCAACTTCATGGAATGGAAGAGAATGAAAGGGATGGAAAGAAAGATGGATGAAAATGGATGAAAAACGGGTCTGCAACTCAGAGAATGAGTTATTGATCAGATGGAGTCGCCAGATGTGTTTGTAAGTGCCTCCAAAGGCTGAAATCTTCACAGGAACACACCAACCTGCAAAAGATGAAGTGGAAGACCTCTAAGGTCCCACCGGGCATGCCAAAATGTTGTGTGGTCGCACGGTGGCTTAAACTTTTTGTTGATAATGAGACACCTCTCGAAAGATGAAATAATCTAACCTCGCCTCCCACCTGGGCGTGCAGAATCAAGTTGTTGCAAAATCACAGCACCCCTGGATGCAGATCAGGCTTCTAGGTTGATCACTCAGGCATCCAATGTGATTGCACAACATGGAAACCTCTCTCCAAGCGTGGGACTTGTGTAACTGAGAGAGGAATCTCCAGAGAAGGCTGGTTCCTGCTCCTAAACTACTCGCAACAAGCTATTCCAGTGCAGGAAAGCTAATCTAATCCTAATCTAACAATGCCAAGGAGAGAGAGAGAGAGAGAGAGAGAGAGAGAGAGAGAGAGAGAGAGAGAGAGAGAGAGAGAGAAAGGAAAAGAACAAAAGCCTACACTAAAACGGTGATACACTGTGAGAAGGAGAATGTTGAAGCTCTATCAAAGCGCCATGGGACAAAGAGAGGTGAGCAATGGGAAGGATGGACAGAGATGCATCATAGGCCCAAGGATAGATTTCACACGTAAAATGTCCTAAAATCCATGAACACACCTCCAAGCCTCGCAATGAACATTCAAACATGCACAGATACCTGCAATGAAGAGAGGCAAGAAGAGAACAAGCAAAAATGAGCAAGGATGGGATGATGCATCAAAAACATGTTTTGTTGCTCGTAAGTTTGCATAGAACATCATTTCATTAGTAAAAGGCAAAAACGCCATTACAGAAAGCGGTGGAGGAGGTTCGAGCTCCATTTTCAACCCTAGAGAAGAAAAGAAGGGAGGGCGAGTAGAAAAGATGAACAACTTGTTATCTCTCCGAGCTAAATCGCTTTTTACATTGCATGGGTCGAGCCTGGGACAAAAACGTGGGAAAACGTGTAAGCCTATTCCTCATTGATCATGAGATGCATTAAACGGCATGGGATACCTTACCAACCCATACCCTACCATCTCTCGGTGATTTGGAGGAGAATGCAACCCATTCTCGCATTAATTTGGTCGCTGAAATGTCACTGGCCAGCCGTCAAGAAGAATGCGACCCATGTGCATTAAATCTGGTTGTTGAACGTCACTTCGCCGCCGATCACGCGCCAGATCTGTTTCTCAATTTTCTTTCTCCGAATGCACCAAAATCGAGGTTGATCCTAGAATCATGTAGAGAATTTCATAAGATTTCCGTTGATATAAAGAACGTGCAAATCCGAGTTCTGGATCGAACGATATGATGATCTGAAGATTTAGGGCACGAAACAGACCAAAACGGATTTTGAAATCTTTCCCACGCTCTGCCACCTGGATGACACGTGTCAAGTTACCGATTGGTCGAGCGTTCTCTCTCCTCCTTTCGCGGGCTTTCTTTTGAAATTTCCTTGTGGGCCCTAGCTGGGACACGTGGCATTATCCCATTGGTTCGGGCTGACCCTTCAAAACTCACCCTTTGACCTTTTGACTCTTTCCCCTGCGACACGTGTCGTGATCTGGTTGGTTCTCGGCCCTTTCGGCTCCTTCGCGCCCTTCGCGTCTTTATGTCCCAGATGTCCTCGGATCGCTGGGACAAAACTTCCGATCCACCCGAAATGGGCTTCCTCGCCCCTCATTTGGCCGATGACACGTGGCATTGTTTGATTGGCTTTCAGATCCTTCGCTCCTTCGCATCCATTTGTCCACATGTCCCGAATCGCTTGGGACAAATTCCTTCGGTTCACCCGATTCGGCCGGTTCGCGTGCATTTTTTGTCCCAGATGTCCCAAAGCCATTAGTGCGAAAGTTCTCCTTTTCGGCCGATCCGGCTTTCGCGTCCACCGCGTCCATTTGTCCCACTTGTCCCAGTTTTCCTAGTGCTGAAGTTTCTTGTTTCGGCCGAACCGGCCGGTTCACATCCTTCGCACACTCTTGTCCCACTTGTCCCTTTGCTGTTTGGGCCGCTTGTAGGCTTTTCGGCCGATCTGCGCGTTGACGTCCCAAATGTCCCGACTGTCCCGGGGACTAGGACTTAGCCGATTTTCACATTTTTTCTTGGATCAATCTACTTGCCTTCTGTAACTTTTTTCGTATTTTCTCAGAGCTCATTCTTTTCAACCTGGACAGGGAAGTTAGAAAAATTTCTGAAGGGACCCTAAAAACATGATTTTTTCCCTGGATCAATCAATTTTCCTGGGACTTGAGAATTCTGATGTATGTTATCAATGAACCCCCGGGGTGAATTTTGGATAACAATACCTATGGCTTATAGACCATACATGAGGATTGATGCCGAGGCATTATTCTCACCTCCCTACCGACACCTCCGTAAGGGCTAGAAGAGATAGCAGCCCGATCGCAGGGTAATGGATGCGGGAGCAACAGAGGCTTATAGATTATGGTGGGTAGCAGAGCTGCGAGGTGTACGTGAGAGGGACGATCGTCCTAACATAGCATTGTGATTACAGAGGAGAGAGATTGTCTGCAGTGGTTTAGTTCATCAGCCCAAACGCGGGTGAATGAGACAACGGGATTGTAAGCGGTTGCAGAGTCATGAGTGGAGAGACTAGAGGTAAGATTCCTCCATGCGAGAGGACGTATTCGTATGTTACAGGAGATGTTGGCGGATCAGTGGGAGGAACCAATAACAGTGGCACCTTTGAGGATGGAGAGGCCAAGTGAGTGGCATCGACGATCACGATCACCACCTGATTCGGGAGGAGGCACAAGGGTCTAAGTGAATTTCATAGGAGTATAAGAATAAATAAGGATGCCTGCCTGCGCGTCGATGATAGAGAAGATGTATTTGTTTAACATCTAAATAAAACTAAATATGTATGTTGATTTGAGTTATGATAATAATAAGAATGGTTGTGTTTTGAATGTTTTGTTTTGAAAAAGGATAAAGATGAATGTGAGCGAATAGAAATACACAAATAGATTTATATATACCACACATGATAGGTTATGGTAGGGGATGGTCGAGCTAACCTTGGGAGACCCCATGTCTCCTAAGTGCTGCCTACATAGCCCATTGCACAAAGCAAGGAGGGGCCTCAGACCGATGTAGTTCTCCCTTAGGACTAGGGAGAGGTGAATTCAGGTAATTTGGTTATTGTTAGGCAATTTGTTGGTTGGTAAAAAAATATTGATATTGGTAGGGTAATGTTATTGGTGTTAGTAAGGGATTGGCGATGTTGGTGTAGGTATAGGTGAAACAAAAGTTAGCTTACCCAAGTAGTAGGGAACCGTGTCCTGATTAAGGTCAACACATAATCCTAGAGTCGAGTAATAGAGGCGTATGTCCCGTGAGTTGAGAAGAGCTAAAAAACCACATATTAACATAGGATGGGCTTGAATCCCTAGGTGCCTTGCATAGGCGAGAAGTCAATAGGTGAAAAGAGTCATATAATCACAATATATCGGATATACGTCACGTCCCTTGAGTTTTGTTGTGTTGACGAATGGTGAGGTGAGGTGGTTGGTATACCGGGGCAAGTAGAGAACTTATCAGTAAGGTGATTATTTCGACGAAAGAGAACCAAACCTAAATAGACAAGTCCATGACTCAAAAGTGCTTTGGAATACCGCTTTTTACTTTTCTCGGATATAGATCGATCGATGCGGGAAGTCCATAGGGATATGCATTTTGTTGTTCTTGAGGTCTTCACTAAGCCGAGAAATGCGAGAAGCTTCTAATAGAGGCTGACTTTGTATAGTCTGTCCTTCAAGGGAGCAATATTTATAGTAACAGATGCGGATTTTGTGTATAGCTGTCCTTCGGGAGCAAGCCTAGTGTATAATAACAGATGCGGCTTTGCACATATTGTCCTTCAAGGAGCAGCCATGTATAACTTTAGAGGTCTAGATGTCCGTTTGGCATGAAGCATCTAGTTTTGTAGGAAGTTTGACTCAAGAATATCCCATAAGCGTATAATTAAGAACGTGTTATTTTGATACTTTTTAAGTCATGGACTAGACTAAAAAGGGGAAGGTATCTTTAAGGGGAGGTGATGACCAAACCATGTGAGCTTGATTCGATTTGAGATGCATGGAACAAAAGTGTATGAGGTAGTAAATGAGCTCAAGGGATGAGCGCAAGGTAGATAAGAAGTGATATAACACTAAATTCAACAATAGAATGGTCGAAGATGCAAGGCATTAAGGGTTTCAAAGCTCAAAGTTTACCATTAAGCTTAAGCTAAATGGTAAGTTCTGATCCGTAAGTATGAGTGATAATATAAGGCCCAATCCAATTAGGGAGCAAATTTTCCACGTTTGCTTTTTCTAGTTTGGTTACATGCTGATTCTCTTTGAGGACAAGATCACCAACCTTAAAGGTACACTCATGAAGTCACTTATCATAAGCACACTTGATGCGTTTTTGATAGATTTGAAGGTGGTCAAGAGCTGTAAGACGACGCTCGTCAAGAAGCTCCAATTGGGCTAACCGCTCTTGGTAGAAATCATCATTGGTGAGAACATCCTGAAGAGATATTCTTAGGGAGGGTATTTGTATTTCGAGAGGCAAGACAGCCTCGGTACCATATACCAAAGAGAATGGGGTGGCATTAGTGGAGGTGTGAATGCTAGTCCGATAAGCCCAAAGGGCAAAGGGGATGTGATCAGGCCAATTGCTTCCAGAATCGTTAACAACTTTCATGAGGATTTTGGTTAGGGTTTTATTAGAAGATTCGGCTTGACCATTTGCTTGTGGATAGTAAGGTGATGAGAAGCTAAGTTTGATACCAAAGTTGTCACAAAGGTCTTGTAACAACTTATTTTTGAAAGATTTTCCATTATCTGCATATCGTCGGCGATGAGGAACGCCAAAACGACAGATAATGTGATGGTTAATGAATTCGACGATTTTTTCTTTTTTGGTTGAAATGAGTGGAATGGCTTCCACCCATTTAGTGTAATATTCAGTTGCTGTGATTATCCAATGGTGACGTTGCGAAGATGGTGGGTGAATCTCACCAATAAGGTCTAAACCCCATTGTGAGAAAGGCCAAAGATCTCGTGCGACCTGTAGCGGATGGCTAGGAGTATGTTGAAGGTTGGCATGTTGTTGACACATAACACAACACTTAACATATTTTTACAAATCGTTATTAAGAGTAGGCCAATAATAGCCTAGGCGAAGGATCTCGCTTGGCCACGGCAAGGCCACTACTAAAATGTCCACCACAAATACCGCCGTGGGACTTGTTGATGGTATAGGTGACCTTGCACTGTTAGACATCGAAGGAGGATGCCATCAAAGCCACGTTTATAGAGGATTCCCCCATGACGACATAACGAGAAACACTTTTAAGAAAAGCACATTTGCCATTACTAGTAAGGTCAGGTGGGAGAACAGAGGTTGTAAGATAGTCGTGAAATTGGTGATACCAGGTATCCTGCGAATTAGCAGACACATTATTTATCATACAAACATCCGGGGCGGAGTAAGATGGGGAAAAGAGTTGTTGGACCAAGACGAATATGTCAGAGTCAGTTGGTGAGGTAGGAATTTGTGAGGCTAAGCAAGCCATAGTATCCGCAAATTTGTTAGTGGAGCGGGGAATGGTTTGGATAGAATAATGAGTAAATAAGGTCAAAAGTGAATCCACGTAATGTTGGACTTTGAAGTTCCTCATTTTTACATTGGTAGATGCCCATAACTTGATTGAATACCACTGGGAGTCACCAAAAATATTAATAGACGTGACACCTAAGTGTAACGAAACCCGAGACCTAAAACAAGGGCCTCGTATTCACTGTGATTATTAGTACAGGGAAATCAAGCCGGAATGAAAGAGGCATAGGCTCAAAGCATTAAGAGGAATGAGAACAATGCCGGCTCCCTGCCGCTACTGGGCATTTGGATCCATCAAAGAAGAGGTTCATTGATACGACTCCTCACCGAGTGAAAGAGTGGCAATGAGTTCGTCGGGGAAATTAAAATTGGTAATTGCTCCTGTAAAGGGTCTTCTCGTGAGTTGGTCTGCGATAGTTTGTCCTTTGATTGACTTCTGGTGTACAAATTCAAGGTCAAGGTCAGCAAGGAGCATAAGCCATCGGGCGATGCATTGGTTTAGATGAGGTTTGGTGTACATATAATGAATGGGGTCCGCATTGGTGATGACAAAAGTTTTGTGATTCAGGAGGTAGTGTCGGAGTTTGGTGGCTACGAATGATAGGGCTAGGCACAACTTTTCTACCTGTGTATACCTAGTCTCATAATCCACCAAAGTACAACTTATATAATAAACGGCTTGTTCTCGATGCTCGGAGTCACGATGTGCAAGCATGGCTCCTACAGCATGGTCGGTGGCAGAAAGGTAAAGATAAAAAGGGCGATCGTCTTGAGGTGGGATAAGCATGGGTGGTTGCAAGAGATAGGCTTTAAGAGCCTCAAAGGCTTGGTGGCACTCTTCGCTCCATTGAAAGACAATGTCCTTTTTAAGGAGATGATGGAAAGGTTGACATCGATCCGAGAGTTGGGAGATGAAACGCCGGATAGATTGGAGCTTACCTTGCAAACTACGCAACTATTTGAGGTTAGTAGGTGGGGGAATTTCTAGGATAGCTTTGACTTTAGCTGGATCGACCTCGATGCCACGCAAAGAGATGATAAAACCAAGAAGTTTTCCCAAAAGGACACCAAAGACACATTTCTTTGGTTGAAGACGAACACAATATGTAAATAAAGTATCAAAAATAATGGTCAAACATTGAGATGTTCATCTTTGCGATGTTTAGATTTGCTAAGAAGATCATCGACATAATCCTCAAGGATAGTGTGCATAATGTCATGAAAAATGTAAGTCATAGCCACTGATAGGTCGCACCAAGATTCTTAAGGCCAAACAAAGCATGACACGATAATGTAAGGTTCTCCAAGGAGTTATGGAAAGCTTTTTTATGTTGATCGGTCGGCTACCAAAATTTGATTGTATCCCGAGAAGCCATCCATGAGAGAAAGCATCTCATGGCTCGCAGTGAGATCAACAAGTTGATCAATACTTGGGAGGGGGAAGTCATCCTTCGGGCAAGTGAGGTTAAGGTCCCGGAAATCCGTACATATCCAAGTCCCCCGTTGTTTTAGTAATGTACAATGTTAGAGATCCATTGAGGATAGTAATAGGTAAGATGAAGGAAACAGAAGGAGTCGTGAAGCTCTTCTTTGACCAAGAGGGCAATGCGTGGATGCATTTTTCTCGGCCGTTCGCTTAACTGGTTTGACATCGGGTTTTAGGGTAATGTTATGGACAGCAATGTCGAGGATCAATTCTTGGCATGTTCACGTAGGACCAAGCGGAAAGCTTCGTCATGGGCACGAGGAAAGTAGTGAAGGCGTTTGTTCCGATGCGGTAAGAGATTGTCCGATCTTCATAATGTGAGGATCATCCTCGGTGTGGATGTTGATTTCTATAGTCGAATCATTCAACATGGTTTGAGTATCGATGTCAAGGCGTGTGAATATAAGAGTCGCCTACACCAAGGTAAGTGAGGATGGAGTCGTCATCCCTGCACTCAACAAAATTAATCAAGGTGAGTCCTCTTTGATCATGTCCTGGATATAGAAAGGAAGAGAAGATGGGTCTTCATTACCGTGTTGATAAGTGAGAGGACCCGTGAAGATAGCGTTTATGAAAAAAAAAGTTAGGAGGGGATAGATTCAGGTCTATCGACTCGTGGGTGACGATGGCAAAATGGGTGATGATGGTTCGGAAGGGGTGACCTCATCATCTTCTAGATACAATGGATATGCGATGTTTTCAAAGGTAGGGGGTTCAGAGAATCCAAGACCACTTATTTATATTTGTGTTTTGCGTGGTAGTAATGGGAATGATGTATGTCGGCCTTATTCATAAAGACTAAAAGTAAAACCTTCCAAGCACAAATGAGTCAAGAAGGTGAGGGCAAAACGAAGATTTGTCAGGTATTGAAAATCAGATTGGAAGGGAACCACACCAAGGGAGGTTCGGGGGGTAACGGAGGATGCGTCGACACCCCCATACGTTAGGGTTGGTGCAGAAATTAAGTGGTCCGTAGGAGATTACCTCCCCACACGGCATGGGCCTGTAGGTAGGATGCGCATGTAACTCGTCCGTACTCCGTGGGGTATGGAAAGAGATAACGTTATATAGGTGATACTCCCCGGTAACAGTAAGGTGTTGAAAAACATCTACTAAGGGGTCCGAGGTTGAGATGTTGTCCGTAGGAAAGGAAGTGGTATTTGTGATAGCGGTCTACATTGTCAAGGTGTAGGAAAGGTTGAGGTGGATGGTTGAGGTGTGGTCAAGTGGATGGTTGGGTTGGATGAATGGGTGTCTTGACCTGGGTACAAGCACATCATTGGGGCAATATAACATATTACAGGTTTGAAGGGGGAGGGTCAGATTTTACGATATAGGACTTCCCTCGTACTCAAATTTTATGCATCTATGTAAGGTAGAGGGAACGCATCCCATAGCCCGATCCAAGGCGGCCTAACAACATGTTGTATTGGAATTCTCCCTCAAGGACATAGAAGAGTTCGGGTAAGGTATGTGGCCCTACATGAATGTTAAGGATCACAGAAGGCCTAAGGTAGAAGTAATAGCATCGTTGAATGAACGCAGCATGTGGGGTCAGTTACACACGCAACGCTAGAGGGGATATTCATTTGTTGGAAGGCTTTGGAAGAGATGATGTTTAGGCTAGTGCCCCAGTCAATCATAACACGACGACGCGGATGTCCCTGGACGAGTTTCGAGATGAAAAGAGCAGGGGTCAGGATCTTCCACACCAAAGTCAACAATTTGCCTTCGGAGAAACTGACAGCAGCGGTTTGTTGTATAGGGACGGAAGTGGTAGATTGTTTGGTGAGAGAGGCAACGTGGTTGGGTGTTAAGATGGAGGTAACGGGAAAGGTTTCATTAGGTAAGACCTCTATACCTTGAAGGATTTCAACGAGAGCTTGTCGATGAGATTCAGAGGCCTGAATGAGATCATACAGTGTCATTTTTACAGGTGATTGGTGAAGCTGTTTGATCATGGTTCGGTGGGCAACTCCATTAGAGACGGGGTAGGCAGGTCCATGAATAACCACTTTAGGTGGTGGTGCGATCGGGATGGTGGACGGAGAAAGAGAGGCCGTAGGTGTTCTTTCTTTGACTTTCCCATTATTTTTCTACCCTTGAGTAGCAACACTAATCATATTAATCTCGTGAACACGAGAGGAGGAAGACGGTAGGGATAAGTCATGGTCTTCGAGAGGTGGGGTTGTAATAATGATAGATCTTGGTGAGGCGGGGACAAGTGGTATAGGAGAGGAGATTGAAGCTAAAGGTTTCTCCCTTCGTAAGTTGTCTTTCTTAACCTTTCTATCTCGAGAGAGGTGACTGACGAAGTATGGATTTCAAAGCTTTGCATCCCTCTACATCATGTCCTGGTGTGCGGTGGTAAGCACATATTTTAGACTCATCATAACCTATAGGTCGAGGTTTAGATGGATCATAAGGTCTCAGTGGGGGTAGGGAAATGGTCACATTCTCCACCAACATATCAAGGATCTTAGCGTAAGATCCTTTAAGCGGGTTAGAGTCAGAGGAAGATGAAGCTATTGATTGGGTGGGTTTTGGTAATGTTTGGGTATGGTTGGTTCGTATGGATGGTGGTTTAGACAAGGGGTTTTGATAATTGGATTTAACTAAATGTGGCTTCTTTGGCGCTGCGAAGGTTATGTTTAGCTAGTTAGATGATGAGGCCATAGATGATATGGTATCAGGAAACGACCAGAGGAGAAAGAGGAGTGACAACAAAAATCTTTTGATGATGGAGTTTGTTTAGGTTTGATAGGTGGACAAGATTTCTGTATGGATGTAGAAGGTGTAGGTCTTTTTAAAGAAAACGCAGGGAGGTACAATGTATTGAGGAAAGGTGGAGGGGTGAGGTCTCAATATAGAAGGTAGGTGTGACGGCGAGGGTTTTACTTTGTGACAAGAGGCATAGATTGGACTTGAGGAGATTGGGTATGTATCCTAGGTGCATGGACGACTTTACTTTTGGATAAATCTAACCTTTTAGGTGGGTGTGTTAGACTAGGTATTGGTGAGGTCCCAAGCGTAGGGGAAGGTTTGGTTAGGTCAATAGAGGTGGATGAGGTATTTGGTAGAGATGAGGGGGGTGAAGATGAGGACATAGGCATTTTAAGCTTTTGTAAACACTTCGGGTATATGGTAGAGGCGTCTGGATCGGTCATCTGCATTTGAGTAGAATATGGTGTACTCAAACGTTCCCATAGGACTCGTCTATCTTCTGAGGGGTGACAATCCTCACGTGTGAATAGGAACTTTTGTATGGAAGAAAGGTGGGTTGTGATTCCGGTCCACTGTGGGTGTGATACAGGGGGTAAATGAGGCATTGTATCAATGGGCGTTAAGAGGTCAACCAGTCGCTGAAAAGATTTAGGTGATAAAGAACTAATAGGTAGGAGGGCATGTTTGAGAGAATCCGTCATGATTAAAGAATTTGGTGATGTCGGTTCAAAGGGTTTCTCGTCTAAGGATGACGAAAAAAGTGGCGAGCCTTCCTCTTGTATAGCAAGAGTGGTAGAAGGAGATGTTTGGGAAATAGATAAGTTAGATAACATCCGCTCACAGTCTTGCAGAGATGTGGTGTAAGAAGGCTCATCTGTGAGAAGACACTGGGCGGTTAATTCCTTTATGGGTAAAGGAATGGCAAGGATTTCATCTTGTCTTGATGGTGGTGAAGGGGGTTCGGGTCCCTGCGTTAGTGAAGAGGCTTGATTCAGAATTTTCTCGATAGAAGTGTTTGGTTGGGAGTCGAAGACCGCATGGATTTCATGAACACTCTCCTCGGCTAAGATATCTTGGTTTATGTTACTCGTTTAAGAGTGGTTTGAGAATGGTTTCTGTGAAGATTTTCAAATTTTAGTTAGCAGGGTGTTAGGATTATCGAGGGTTATATCCCCCGTGCATCAACCATTTCCTACACTATATTTTTCAACATCTTAGCTTTTCAATTGCGTCCCTTCACGATGGAAGTTACAGAAGTCATTTTCTTTGTACCAAGAAGGTATAGCGCGGGTGGAATCAAACCCGGAGTGAGGTTTAACAGGAGGTAAGGTAATAGCTCCTGCTTTGAGCAATTTTTCCAATATCACACCATAAGTTTCTCCCAAGGGAGTGTAATTGATGGGCTCGGCTTTATACTTATAGGTGGTTTTTGGTGGGGTATTAGATGGTGTTTGAGATTTGACCATCACCGCGTGTACAGCTCCTTTTGATTTCGAAGCAGTCGATGCATGAGGATTGGTGGTGTTAGGTTTGTTGGTGGAGTCTTGGGTTCGGAAATTGGGGTTTTGTTGAATCAAGCAAATTCTCTTCCTCAATGTTTCGCATGCAGGAGGTTCTCGCCTCCTAGAATAGAGTTGCTTCTATCCTTTCATTCTCTTGAGAAATGAGATAAGGGTTAGGGCTAGGAGGAATACATGTTGGATGTTTGGAGGGTGTGCGCGTATTGTAGAGAGAGAGATCAGATCGATTGCGAAGAACTCCTTTTTGTCTGGGAAGGACTACTGTAAGTAAGAATACAAGACCACCGATTCTAATTAGACAATAAATGAGGGAATCACATGGGCCTAGGAAGTATTAAACTTCCTTTCGAAGGTGGTCGAGTTCTCGCTAATATGAATTAACACAAATTATTGCAAAATTAAAATTTAATTACCTTGTTAAAATAATAGAGGAAAGGGCTAGTTTTGGTTTTGAATCACGGTGACTAATGCCGGCCACCTTTGTCACCGACCAAGATCGGTTTCGCCACCGATATCGGTAGGGGTAGTGGTTTAGGGGCTTTTAGTGAAGGTTGGCTATAAGGTGGCTATGGTGTTTATAAGGCTAGTAAATGATTGGGGATAGGTAATGGGGTGATGGAGAAGGCTCAGAGGGTATGGGAGTTGTTCTTGGGGTAGTGTAGGGGTAGAGGAATGATAGTTAGATGTAGGGTGTTACCAGGTAGTAGATCTAGGAATAGACTTATAATTGCTGTGATTCAGAAGTTCAAGAAATGTTATCAAAAGAACATACAAGATACTACTTACTAGTTCCTGATGAAGATACAGGTCCAAAGACTATGATAATGAAGGCAGGGCTCAGGTAGGATGATCGGATAATCAAAGATGAGCTATCTTCTCTCCCAATGCTTGGATGAGTGTCACTGGGCTCTGGTTACTCAGTTGCAGTCTTGGGCTTGATGTCCTTCTCTGCAAACTCCTTTCTTTCCTTCACTTGTCTCTGCTCGGCCAAGTGAATTCCCGATCTTTCCAATGAATTTTCTGATTTGATTCCAGCCCCTTATTTTTGGTTGGGGAGCTAATTTACGAGGAACCGGCGGTTACGAATCGACGGTGGTCGAGTAGGAACCGATATCGGTTAAGTCAAAGTGGACTATTTTTAGTAAAGTAGCCAACTTTCCCTCCTTTTCTCGAGGAATTAGTTGTGGGCTTGGTCAAGTCATTATTAGGTTGATTTTGGTGTGGGTGAGGAGTAATTAGTCATGGGTGTGGATGTAGACCAAGTTATAGGTCTTAATTAGGTTAGTTTAGGGTTAGGGCTAGGTCATGATGAGGTGGTGAAATGTGGTGGCAGGTTTGGAGATGTGGATTTATTAATTATAAGGTAATTAATAAATAATTGTGCAAGGTTTAGGTGGTGAGGCTAGGTTGCGAAATGAGATGCGGGGCACGGGGGGTCGTAAGACACAAATTTGGTGTCTACACCCACGGATTTTGAAGAAATTAGGGCAAAAACAGGGCAAAATCAGAGAATTCTTTAAGGAGGGACATGACAATGGATTCGCAAGCAACTTGAGGCACTCAAATGTAAGTAGAAGCTTTAACACCCACATCGAGAAACAAAACGTTTCATAACACGCAGATTAGAGGAAAATTAGGGCAAAATGGTGATAGATCAAAACAAGCACCAACACCTCCCTGCTGCACCGAGGTGGGAGTTAGTTCATCATCATTTAGGTATGTTTTAATTTACTAAGTTCCTATGTTTTAAGTTTCAACAATGTTATGTGACCTGGGTTTGAAATTGCGCTAAGTTTACTTGTTATGTTTCCATGTTTTCCTAGTGTCCAAGTATTGAACCCACGGCTCTAATACCAAAGTGTAATGCCAAAAATATTGATGCACTAATCTATGTGAAAATGCCATGATTTACATAGGAAACATTTATGGAATTTATTTTTAAAATACTTATATTGCGTTGAATAATTTCTTAGCCGTTTAATATTATACTTCACTAATTAATAATAATTTATTTCCCACAGTTCATTACGGATTTAAAATCCCCTCCCTATATCCATATTGAACTTATTTAATTAATTCCTAAACTAGTATTATTTCCATTTACATTTGTTCACTTTAAATTTCTATTGGATTTATTAAAAACCGTTTCCTAAGTTATATTTAATTTTAATCAAAATATCTCCAATTTAAGTTTAGTTAAGTTTCCCTAAGTACAATATCCATGCCCCCATTTAGCTAATTCACTTTTATCATTCTATCTCATTTAAACACTTTATTTAAATACACATGCACAATATTCATTTCATTAATCCATAATCACAATACCATTTAACTATTTATTAGGCCATACTAGCACCGCTTTTTTATGTGGCCGCATGCTCTTTTGAGAAAAATGTTTATGTTTGGGGGGGTTCGGCCCTCCACTTTATATATTTTTATATATTAAAACAAGTTGGGGGGAGGGAGGAGGTTTGCCCCTGCCTCTCTCCCCATTTTAATTTTATATTTTATTTATAATATAAACAAATATATATATATATATATATATATATATAAACATTATTAAGACAATATATAGATACACACACATATTTTAAAACATTATTAAGACAAACGCGCATGTGTGTGTGTGTAGGACTTATTAGTCTTTCTATTTAAAACAAATACAAAGATAGAGAGAGAAAATATTTCTCTATTTTCATTTAAAACTAATTAAATGCTTACTTTGTTTTTGTTTGCAAGGTTGTATAACTTATAACAACAAGACTAAAATCCTACTATTATACAACTCATTTAGAAGAGGAAAATACGTATAATACAACCAAATGTATCTTTTTTGTATAAGTATATAAGGAAAAAGAATAATATCTCAAGGGAACACAAAACCCATATTTCATTGTATTTCTAGTTTGAAATAAGAACAATTTCAATTTGTAAATAAAGTGTACACTTTGCTTTAAGTTGCAGATTTTAATGAGATACATTAATCAATAATATGCAACATTCAAATGCCTCATTTCAACCATAAGCATTTTTATTTCAAAGAGAACCATTTCATATTTTAATAAAATGCAACTTGATTTAAGTTGTAGATTCAAAATCAATACAATACAAAGGAGATTCAACTTCAATGAAATGCAACTTTCAATCATACACATTCCATGGCTTGGTAACTCATAACAAGTTTTGAATAATTCATTTACAAAGACTCAACTTTAAAATACAAGTATGAAAATCCCTCCACACCAAGGTGGAGACAACATGCTAATTTTATAATGAATCTCACTTTTTGTTACAAATGCACCACTACAACTTCATCCCAAGCATAGACTTACAACTCCTCTTTTCTTCTTCATCTTCATCACAACAACAAGGAAGGGAACATAGGCAACACTCACCTCCCAACCTTAATCCAATAAGAAAGTGAAGCTTACCTTCTCATTGGTTCCTGAGCCCCAATAATGGAACAATAAGGAATGTTAAAACAATGACAGCCCTTCACAAATGGCTTCAACAATACATTCATATATATCAAAAAAACTTGCAACACATACAAGAACAACAACACTAATAACAAAATCTATAACTTTCCAAAACACAAAGGCTTAAAAGTTTAGCCAAAGGAGAAGGGAAAGATGGGGCCACCTCCTTATACCTCCCAAGTGGGTTAGGGGTCCACAAAAATCCTCAAGTGCACTAATCACACACACAAGTCTCTTATCCCTCCCTTAAGTCTCTTATCTCTCCACAACGGTGCATCACCCTACCCACACTCCCTACAAAAAACCTCACATACTCCCTTTTTCCTCCACAATGGCCCCCATTTTCCCTCTCCCAACACCTTCCTTAAGGTCAAAATCTACCCAATCCCATACAAAATCACATACATTCATTCAATTTACAACAAAAATGCAAACAAGGAAAATAAAATGCAAGGTATAAGACCCTACCTTGCCATTGCAAACACCTTCAATCTTCAAGCAAAAAACTTCAAGCTTCTTCCAAGTCCAAGCCAACTTCCTATGCAAGATCTTCCAAATTCCCAAGCAATTAACCCCCAACACAACTAATAATCCCAAATAAATAGAATATGGTGGAGAGGATGGTGAGGTGGATCCATGTAGGATGCCACATCATTTCCCTCCAATCCACCTCACAAGTCAAACACATATTCCAAGGTTTCATAAATGGGTAAGGTGAGGGTATGAAAATTTCATTCTTACACACAATACTCCACTCCATACTTTCAAGGACACAATTAAGAGGGTTTGTAAGAAAGTGCAATTAATTACCTCTTTTTCCTTCAAAAACACATAATGAGGGCTAAATTTGACCCCTCATATCATAGGTAAGGTTGGTGGGTGAGTTTAAGAGGTATGAGACAAGTATAACTTGTCCTACAAGCCTCCAAAAATGGGCTCAAAGCCCAAATCCGAGATTTGAAAGATGGGGTTTGGTACACAAATCAAAATCAAATAAAATTTATCTAAAAATCATGAAGAACTAAGGACTATCTACCAAATTCAATGCCCCTTTTGACACATCTCTAATTAGCATTATTCACATGGTTAGTTAGCCTAAACAAGGGTTACACTAACAAGCACAATAAAATAAGGAAACATTACAATTTAATAAAATCACATACACAACTAAAACAATTAAAATGAAAGAGAAAATTACAACATTCAAACCCATGGTCACATATGAGGTTGTTCCCAAATGGAGAACTCCTAACAAACATACAAAAAAAAACAACACACACCAACTCACACATAGCTACCAAGGTGACCATGTTGTAACATCTGATTTTATTCCATAGTTAGTCTCCTAGTCCCTTTTGTTTATTGTGATTTTCTTTCCTACAAGCAAACAAGACAATACAAGCTTCGGCCTCAAGACCATATCAATACGTCAAGAAATTAAAACACATATATCATTTATCAATTAACATCATCATACAACGTAGCTATATCATAATAAAGGCTAAACAATTCTATCAAGTATTTACAATTACAATTCTACCATATCCATTAACATTTACCTTCTATCACAATTCATATTTTTACGAAAAACATTGCATTTCATACATCTAATGTAACTCATATCAATCTAAATGCATTCAACAACATATTACTGATCACCTATTAACATCACATGATTAATACACCATAACATCAATGTACACACACAAGGTTAGTACAAAACATCTAACACAATGACCAATGTCAAGAGTCAAAGGTGTCAGTATATAAAAAAAACATCACTAATCATCATAATATGTAGCAATATCTATCAAAGTATGCTAGGAATCCATACGATCCATAATATGAGCCCAAACAAAATAATAATCACAATGTCCATGTAGTCTAACAACATACTATCAAAAATATCATAACAATGTCCATGTCTTTAAGAAGCTAATAAACATGATCATAGCATAAATAGGTGTCAAAGAGGAGTGGGAACTATATATAAACTAGAGAAAACAAATTATGTTTACCCCATAAATTATGCACAACTAGAAACACTCTTGCGAGATAACACCCCCTTGTTTGCGAAGAAGAGCACGGGATTCAAACTCACAGGTTTCATATGTAGGTATCTCCCGATGTGGGTTCCACTCATGGTCTAAACCCTCATTTCATAAGTACATAACATGCTTAGCACTAAGTCCATGGGATAACTCACGAGTTTAATTTACATTAGGTTTAACACCTCGTTAGGGCCTGAGTCTATGGGTTTATACTAGATACGATATTTGCAAAGAAAAACATAAGGGAAAACTCATCATCATGAGGTTTTGTCAAATCACAAAACCTGAGAGAAAAACTATTAGAAGGTAAACAATAACACTCATACTTAAGGATGGTCATGGTCAGAGTGGGGATCACTCAATATGGATAAATCCCAAGTTGTTATCAAATGTCTAGTATCAAAGCTCATCTATTAATCATGCAATAATCGAGGGAAGATGTAGAATTGAAGGGTTTAAAGCACAATTCCATTTTAATTTATATAGAGATACTTCTTTCTACCTTACTTGATGTAGGTTTCATAACATAGCTATAAATGAATTCAAGAAGAGCGTTACGTTTGGATAACTCTTAAAACTCGATAACAAAGAACAATTACAAGTTTATTTAAACTTCATGCATGACAAGGACAATATTTTATTTGAAAGAAATAGAAGGATGAAACTTTACTGTAAACATAAAAATACATTTTTTTTCATTATCATATATAAATTACAATAATACACAAATAAATTACAACCACGCCATTTCGCCATCTTATTTGTACCTTGCAAAACCATGTGAACATGAGTCAACAAAAATCGCTTGCATGACATCCACCTAAATCTAGTATAATCATTGTTTTTAGTTTTCCATTTACAAATAATAATAATACAAATGAAACAAGAGAGATTTAGGTACACATATTATTTTCATTTGATTTAGTTTCTCATCTAAGGGAGGAGAGAGAAAGAGATAGGGAAGAAAGAGAATAGAGACACTATTTTTCCAAAAGTCACATTTCACACAACATGCCACAAGGGAGAGTTTTGTACATTTATTTATAAGCTTCAATACATTTTCATGATGTTTTATTGTCTTGACTAAGGTCATACGACCTTATTTAACATTTTCCTACTAGGTTACAAAACGTCTAATTTTAGCTCGGAGGCTAAGGAATCACGTTTGAAAAAAGTTTTGATGGGAAAATGCACAATGGTTAAGTTCCTACATGTACTCCTATATACTAAGAATTTATAGAAACCGGAGAATTCAAAACTAGGGAACAATTTACAATTTGCAACTAGTTTTCCGGGGCCATCGGTTGTAATTGGCCTAGTTGCAAAACAACCAATTTTAGCTCGAGGGCTGAGAAAACTCATCCAAAAACCAAATTTCGATAGATGAACGTGCAAAGAAAAATTCCTACATTCTCTCCTATATATGGAGAATTCAATAGAGTCGACGGAGGCGAGAAGGCTGGTAAACAAGTCACAAACGGTGACTTGTTTTTCCAGAGCTACCAGTTGTAATTGGTCTAGTTTGACCTAGTCAACTAGTGGATGGAGGCCTACAAAACACTTTTGCCAAACCTGGTAGAAAGATGTTTTTTCCAAACTAAAGGGTACAAGAAAATTTCTAGTAGAAATATTAGAGATTTGCGAAAGTGGAAAAGCGTTCCTTCACTCATGGTCCAAACGGTGAGCCAAAATGAAAACCAACTTTCCACTTTTAACAACTCCCTAAAACTGCAAAACGGGGCAACACGACTCTTAGAGGGGTGGCAAAAAGGGAAAAAAATATTTGATTGGGGCTTATCTAAGGCTTGATGTGACTCCCCATATAACAAGGAACACAAACGAAACTTGACATTTCTTTTTCGAGGCTCATAAAGTTGTTTTGTGAGTCTTTGAATATTGTGTTTTTCTAACTTTGCAAGTAGACTAAAATGGTTATTTTAGTTGACGACTCAAACTCTTGCCAGTGCCAGCAGACATGAGCACCTAATTCTGATACCTTGGTTGGCAACATATAAGGTTGTGGTAGCAACACGGTTGATGGTCAAGTTGTAAGTCGATAACATAAATCATAAGGTGAAGTTTTATTGTTTCGCACTAACAGTTTGGTTAAAATATCCAATTGTTTAAGTATCTAATGGTTTAATATTTCTATTATATTGCAAATGAAGAACCAAATTATATGAAAATTATAAAAGATGAAGGTAAGGAGACCATGCCTAGAGGAACGAATCCGGTCAAAATTGTGGGATTTGGTTCTACATCTCAAATAGTTATTTCATCAAGCGGTTTACTGGCACCACAATTCTACCAGTTTGCATTTTCTTGAAAGCTTATATACCCATTCAACAAAACAAACTGGAGCATTCTCCACCATGATCGTAGCCAATCAAACCAAGTTTGTTTGAGGCACTCCCCCTTTAAACATTACCATTCCGTAGCCATTTTTTTAAGCACCCACATTTTGCATCTACTTGAAAGTTTCTAAAGATTTTTCCGCAGACCCATTTGCACATACCCAAAACTGTGATAGTCCAGGGGATAACATCTGGCTGTGGAATTTATTAAAAATCCTTTAGGTCCCATCTTGAACACCATTATGAGCACATTAAGCAATAAATGCATTTCTATGCAGTTAATTTATCATAGACTTGGTTATATGGGATCTTAGGCATTTTCCATGTAGGTAAGGGATCTGATTCTTGTTGTATATCTACTGTAGAATTAATAGGAAAGACATCAGATAGACTTATAAGATCTTGATCTTCTTGTTCTCCTTGAATACTGGCACGATCTTCAAACTCCATGACTATTACTGATAAGCAACTCTTCAGCAGGGCTTATGGTATCGACCTTCAACCTAAAACTGTGCACATCCACGACGACTTACAAAGTGGGAGGCTTGCCTCTTTGCCTTTCTTACGAGGTATAAACTTACTTCGCAGATGAATAAAATTGTATACCTTTTATCCATCGATTACTATTTTAAGAGTGGTTTTTGGCAAATATTCCTTAAACCAGAGGATACCTACAAAACAACTTTTGTAGTACCAGGAGGACAGTATGAATGGAAAGTTCTTCCATTCGGATTGAAAACTGCTCCATCAATCTTTCAGAAAATGATGGACATTATCTTTGGTGAGTTATCGATTTCTGATAGTTTATATTGATGATATATTAATATTTTCTAAATCTCCCAAAGAACATATTGAACACCTAGGAAATTCTATGAAGTTGTTTATCAAAATGGTTTATGCTTATCTCCAAACAAAATGGAGATTTTCAAAGATGAAATGGATTTCTAGGAATTACAGTCAAAGATGGATCTATTGAAATGCAATCTCATATTGTTTCAAAGATTCAAGAATTTCTAGATCAGATTTCAGAAAAGATTCAACTACAGAGATTTCTTGGTTGTATCAACTATGTTGTTGGATTCTATAAAGATATTGTTGTAGACAGAATACTTCTCAATAAAAGATTGAAGAAAAATGCTCCAGTTGGTCAGAAGAAATGACCCAAGCTATAAAAAGAATCAAAGCACAAGTTCAAAAGCTTTCCTGCTATGTCCCTGCTGGACAAGGACTAAAAATCATAGAAACAGATGCAAGTGAGAATTATTGGGGAGTTATACTAAAAGAAAAATCAGAAAATGGAAAAGAAAAAGTATGCAGATATGCATCTGGATCTTTTCAAGGCTCAGAGCTAAAATATCATTCTACTCACAAAGAAATTTTAGCTGCTAAGAAAGCTATCAAAGCCTTCTTGTTCTTCATATAGAATGAACACTTCATTCGCACTCTGATTTAAAAGATTTCAAGGCCAGACTCAATAATGGAGATCCTGCTAATAAGACTGCATTCAACAGACTCCAGAGATGGGGAATGTGGTTTGATAATTTCAGTTTTGAAATTGAGCACATTAAAGGAAGAGATAATTCTCTAGCTGACTTTTCCAGTAGAGAATTGAATCATTCAAAGAACATAAATGTTATACAGGTCATCCATGAATTTTTTGAAACTATCTGGAAATCTTCTAATTGCCAAAATTATCTTGGGTCTCTAAAAAGAAATGATAATGAAATGTCATATGAGGCACAACATTTGTTTCTTTCAAGAGGAATTATTTTAGTATCACCTTACAACATGACAGAAGTAGCATCAAGATTTGTTGATCCTGAAATTCCTACTTCAGAATTTCATACCAAATAGGAACCTATGGTTTTCTACACATTACAGTGGCAATGGAGGCATTCAAGGTATGTGGAACCTCCTCTAGATGATATTCCAAGTAGAAGGAATTAGGCTAAGACAATTGGTCCCAAGACCAAATACATTATGGAGGTTTGAATTTTCTAAGCTATGGCCCGAAGGACATCCTCTTGAGAATGATGCATGGAATAGACCAAGCACTCCAGGAGATAGGCAATATATTGCTAATCATTTCAAGTATTTCCTTTCCAAATATCTACCAACCAAGATTTCTGACAGTCCTCTGCTTAACTTACATCCTGATACTATTAGAAATATTCTAATTAATTGTAAAATTTCTGGTATGTAAAATAATCCTATTATGTTAAAACTAAATTTTTACAGGGACACCATTCTAATCCAAATGGACAATTATGGTGAAAGATCTATCTTCATCATACCATGAATGTCCATCCTCATGCACTTGGTCATTTCCTTTGGATTCCAGACCACTATCTCTATCCATCACGAAGGCATCTAGCCCTAGATAATGATGGAACATCTTCTGTATCTAGACTTTGGTACAAAAGGAACACTCGTGACCACTACTTTCTGAAAGAAGAGATTGGGAGGAATCATCCAGCTCGTCTGATAGTGACAACAACCCTAGAGTCCATTTTAGTCCTTAAAGCTATGATGACAGGCTTGTTGTCATCTATTTGTCTTTTGTCTAATAAAGTTTTGAGATGATTTCCTTTAGTCATTTCGAAAGCATGGTGGACCTCTCCACTTTCTAAAGGTGTCTTATTGAGTGGCATGTACTCAATTATTGTTTTCCACTTTTCTCAAAGTGGGAATCTTCTTGTTTACCTAGGTTACCGGTTCCTGGTTTCTAGGTTGCCCATCTATCCGGTGAAAAGCCTCTCACATTCCTATATAAAGGTATGTTGAGACTCATTCACTACATTGGAGAATTGGGAATGCTTAGTAAGGCATATAACAAGATCTTTGAGAAGATTTTATTGATTAGTCTTGGTATTGAGTGGTATTGAGTGGTATAGAGTGGTATTGAGTTTGCATTGAGTAGTCTTGGTATTGAGTGTCTGAGTGATATTGAGTTTGTATTGAGTATTGAGTGGTATTGAGTTTGTATTGAGTAGTCTTGGTATTGAGTGGTATCAGAGCTTGGTCTCTATGTAATAGAGCTTGAAAATCAATAAGAAAAATAATTGTAAGATTCTTCTTTGTTGTGTTTCTATCTTGATACTTGGTGTATGCTATGATTTTCTTCATCTGTGAAGTAATTTTATACCTCGTAAGATAGGCAAAGAGGCGAGCCTCCCGCTTTGTAAGTCACCATGGATGTGCAGTTTTAGGTTGAAGGAAAAAGGCGAGCCTCCTCTCAATCTCTTCTTTCGGCAAAGTAGTGGTCACAAGTGTTCCTTTCGTACCAAAGTCTAGATACAGAAGACGTTCCATCATTATCTGGGGCTAGATGCCTTCGTGATGGATAGAGATAGTGGTCCGGAATCCAAAGGAAATAACTAGGTGCAGGAGGATGGACATTCATGGTATGATGAAGATAGATCTTTCACCATAATTGTCCATTTGGATTAGAATGGTGTCCCCTGTAAAAGTTAGTTTTAACATAATAGGATTCTTTTACATACCAGGGAATTTTATAATTAATTAGAATATTTCTAACAAAGATCAGGATGTAAGTTAAGCAGAGGAACGATGGTGTCATCTCCCATGAGGGAGGACCTTAATGTAAGAGTATCCTCGACAACACAATTATGAAGCATAATTGCCATTGCAAGAGCTAAGATAAGGGATCCCATTGCTATTTTTGTATCCTTCACTTCAAATCATGGAAATAAGTGCAAGAAATGCGATTAAGTGTAGCTATCATTGACTGAACAAGTTCCAACTAACCTTTCTATGAACGATAGTCAGATTGACTGACTTGGTTTTCCCAAAAACCCTTTTGAATCCCATGGATAAGATTAAACTTTGAGGACGGCCAAACAATTTGGGTCGGTGAAAACAAAATGCAAAAAGAGTTTCATTTAGACTTGTTAACTTTTATGAGGACAAAATGATGTTATTCATTCTCATTGAGTGTCATTGAAATAAAGCTTTATGTCAATGCACGGTAGATATGGTTTCAAAAATATTGTTAAATACGTTTTGAAAATGGATTATAAAATGTCCGAATAGGTATCAAATCTCAACTTTTCTTTCATACGATTTCGTATTAAAGCACATTAGAGGTTCATTGTGGTTTACGTCCATGAGTGGGACAAGGACTGCCTAGCTTCTTGGATGCATTCTATCCTAATATATTCTCACAATTATTTTGTAATAATGTGAGCACCAATATAATTTTTTAAAGAGTATTTATATTTTTTATTTGTTGTTTATTGGATATAATATAATTAACAACAAAATCGAAAATAATATGATAGTAACAAAAATATTAAATAATCATATAATCATAAATGTCCATAATGTTGTCTTATCTATCTTTATGCCAATCAAATCTAATCTATATAATCGAGACACTTATATTTTAATTTATATTTTACTGTAAATATTAAACCTTCAATTATGCCTAAATTTGAACATGAATGAAAATAAAAGTTATTTTAAATATTTCACCAAGATTAAAATTTCTATCTTTGAATCTTAAACTTTCTGCGACTTTCATGAATAAAGGAAATAATAAATATTTTAATGTGTACTCTTCTCTTCTATACAAGATATTTTTGTTGTTTATATTTGTGTTTTTAGTTGTTATTTGTTATAGAAGAATAATTCGAAACATCGAGTAAAAATAATTACACTCAATTTATCCGAAAAAAAAACTTATGAAACATATAGTAGACTAATAAGGCTAAAATATCTTTAAAAATTATTTAAATATGGGAAGCTCCAATATATCTCGAGCAATCTAAAAGACTCAAAATTTAAATTGGTAAACTAATTATTTCTATTGCATATATAGTGAAATTGGTTGGTTTTTTAATTTTTGGTGTGAGACATGTGTGGTCATGAATTTTGGCCTTAAAAATGTTGGGGTAATCTACTAAAGAGCCATGACATATATATTCCATGATCTCATACACAAAATTGTTGAAACCTATGTTGACCACTACCTTATAAAATCTAAGAGAAGAGAAGACCACCTTAGTGTTTTATGCATCATTCTCATGTGCCTTATCGAATTTGGTGTCACACTAAACCCTAAAAATGTATATTTGGCATCACATGTGGAAAAAATATTGGTTATATAATCTCTCAATGGGGTGGATAGACATTGAGCCCATGAAGATCTAAGCTATTCTTGAGATGTCTCCCTTAACATATGACTTTGGAATTAGATCCTTCTTAGGAAAATTAGGTGTTATGTGGAGGTTCATTCTACTTCTAACATACACTATTCACCCTATCAACACTATTCTCAAGAAATAAAGTGGTATGATATGGTCGTAAGACTACCAAAACACCTTTGAGGTCATTAAACACTTTCTCTTTTCCCGTACCATTCTTATAGCACCACAAATTTTGCACATCTAGAAAAAAGATTTATCTTTATCCTATATGTTAGCTTAAGAACATGAGGAGGGAAAATATTGATCCACATATTTCTTCAACCATGTTCTCCTTAACTACGAGACCCAATACTCAAAAAATAAAAATGAATGTCTTTTCATAGTTTTTACAATTAAGTGACTAATGCACTACATGTTAAACCAAGAGATGAGATTCATCGTTAAGTCTCAAGGTGTTTATATATTCCTCACTTGACCAGACCTCTCTAATAAGGTTGGCTACCTAATCACCTTGTTGAGAAAATTCAAATTAACATATGCTAATCAAAATTTTGTTAAAGGACACATAAAAGAATACTAGTCAGTCGATGCTCTTCTAGAGTCTAGATACCTCATAGACACTTGTTTTCTTGATGAGTTTATTTTTTATATCGATAAACCCATTATCACTTCCTCATCATGGTATGCAAACATCATTAATTATTTCATTGAACTCACTTTTCCGAGGGTGCCAACTTCTAGTAGAGACAACATCTCTATGTTCTTGCAACAAAATACGTAATCCTGGACACAATGTTATATAGACGAGCCTTTAATGGAATTCTCTTTAGGTGCATCTATAAGGAATAATATGAGTGTGGGTAAGTGCACCAAGTTGGGGGGCTAAAAGGGGGTCTTAAGTGGACACATTTTTCTGAAAAAAAAATCTTCAACTTGTACGAGTTTTTCGAAATAGTTACACTCAAATTTTGAAGATGTTGTAGAAATATGAATCATAGAATTTTGAGTCTAGTTTCTAAGCTACTAATTTTTATTGAAAACGGATAAGTTTAAGTGGGTCAAACAACTAAAATACCAACAGATGCTCTTGTTTTTAAAAAAACATAAAAGAGCGACTTTCGTGCCCCCACCATTTTTTGAGCACCATTTAGTATTTTTGAAAAAACTTTGGTAAAAAGATAGCTAGGAGCATCTAGTTCGGGCTCCATTTTTTAAATAATTTTTTAGAAAATAATTTTTTATTTATGATTTTCTAGTACAACAATTTGATGTTTTTAAAAATAATGGAGCTCCGACCGTGCCCCCCCTAACTATCTCAAAAATATCGAAAATGAGATTTGTTTTTGAATATCTATAGAATTATGTCTAGTTTGGGCTAGTATATATATATTTTAATTTTGATCACCCAAAAAAAGATATACCATGAAAGATAGACATATTTACACTTCAAAAAATAGCTATAAAAAGGAATAGTTAGAAAATAAATAATATGGAAACCTTATATTAGTTAGAAAAATTGAAAAATTATATTTTTAGAAAGAAGAGACTCTGCTCTACGTCGTGGTATAATTTTTTTAAAATGGATTGATTGTTTTATTTTGATTTATCATAGAGGAAGTGTCATTTTTACATTTTCTTGTAAAAACTCGTTGTTTGCTATGTTTGTGCGGTCCATGGGTCGGGCTTGGGGATTGAGCGGATCCCAAGCCTTGAGGCATGGCTTGGGAAAAGAGAAAAAAATGCGTATGCATTTTCTTTGTTTTATATACTTTGCCCCCAATGCCCTCTCATCTCTTTTATGGGAATTCTGCAAACATTTTGTTTGTCTGTAATTTTCTCTATATTCTTGAACCCTTACTTGAGAATCCAAATGTTAACCTTGAAATTTGTATGAAAACACTGAATGAAGAAAGTAACCTTGTAAACGAATCTTCACCTCTAAGAACACCTCCTTCCATTTCACGAAGAAAACCAATTCACTTAATTGAAATTGATGAAAACATTATAAAACCAATGCCTAACAAAAATGTAGAAAGAAATGCAAGAAGAAAAGCGAGTGGAATTTGGGATAATTACTTTGAGAATTTAAATGACACACAAAGAGGTCAATTATTTGTTTCATTAATGAAATTATTTAAGATGAGACCTATAATGAAGACCACGGAGTTAAGAACATCTAATGTTGTTGATCGAAATGCGTCGATTGTTGAAAACATACATAAACCATACCAAGCGTAGGTGGAAAAGACGCACCAAAGATAGTAATGCTACACGAAATGCACTAACTAATTGTATAGTAAGTGCTAAAATAGTTAATTAACACTTGATTATAAAAAACAAGCGGTGCTTTGAAGCTAAACAAAAAAACACTAATGAAAGCAATAGAGAGACGTAAACGTCTTGAGTTAGTCAATAACACTGACTATTGGGATTTCTATAGCAGACTTCCACAAAAAGACAAGAATACATCTGATATTCTAAAATAATTAACTGTTAAATTTTGGAATGAGAACACAAGGGTGTCACCGAATAGAAGAGATACAATAAAAATAAGAATAGGTTCTCATAATCGTGAATCATGTGCAAAACATTTCTTAGATACGAATCAAATAGAATTGTTCTCTAAGTTTAAAAATGAAAATCCACAAATTAACATTAGCCAAATATTCTTTGAAGTGAGAAAACCCTTTTATGTGAAAATCAATCACTCACGTACCACTTGTTGGATTTTCAATGCATGCATTATGATGTTTTTTTGTCAAATACGTAGTGTTTTGCATACGACATCATGTTGTAGGAGTGAGAATAAATGTCCCACAAAAATATTCTAGGGAATTTATTCCAACAATATTTTTTGAAAAATCAACAAGACAATTTTTTTATAACAAAGCATGTTTGGATGGAACGTGCAATGTATGCGGTGGCTTGCCAAATCTGAAAAGGTGTATCCACGAGGAGAGTACATATTCAATAGGAAAATAATTGGTTAATTTCACCAAATATAAATTGGTTCCATATCAATTAAAAGATGGAAAAGAATCTAAGAGGTGTGAGCTTGTTAGAAAATAATTACCTGTATCAGAATATATGGTCAAATTCAGAGAGGAAATTTTTATGAGTATGCAAGGCACACACATAGAGATCGATGGTTGGATGAACAATTCAAGTTAAGAAAGGACACATTCCCACTTGGTACTATTGTTTCAGTAGTCGACTTTATAGAGAATTACACATTGTAGCCACAAATGGAGGTTCAGTCTCAATATTATAACTCAGTGTAAGTTTCTATTTTCGTGCATATAACATTCATGCACTCTCCTGAAAGTACTGAAAAAGATCAAAAATATTAAGAGAGTATCATTTCTACATTAGTGATGATCAGACACATTCTACAAAATATTTACAAGGGTGTTTCCAAGTGTTTTATGCGAACTTGAAAGAGAGGAACATTAGTTTCGATCAACATTACATTTGGTCAGACAAATGCACATCACAATTCAAGAATGCACAATATTTTATTGGCTAAACAAGATGCACAAAGAAACAAATGTACAACATATCGGAGTTTTACTGAGGCAGGGCATGGAAAAGGAGAGCATGATGGTGCAGGAGCATGTGTGAAAAGAGCGCTTGTAATAGAAGAGTTAAAGTTCAAGGATGGTGCTAAATTTATAGATGCAAAAAACATTGTTGATTGGTGTGTTAAGAATATGGGCCATGAATCTCAAGAGAGATCAATGGTTCGTAGATATTTTTGGTTGATAGAGAAACAACATCTGACAAACTTTGAAGATTGTATGATAGTTACAGGATCAAGTGATATGCACTCATTCCATAGTTCAGATGCAAATGCTTGGACTATTTATACTAGGTGCATGACATGTTTTTGTATATCATGCATTGATTTTGCATGGAATGAATGTGAGTCACAATAGTGGGTGGATGAATGGACTTGTAGACCTCTAATTCCACTCGACACACATCAAGTTCCACAAGCATTACAACTTGCAGGGTCTTTAGATCAAATGACAACATCACCTAACTTTGACCAAGTCTCTGATTTAGTGCAACAAGGTACATACATATATGTACATGCCATGTTTTAGATTTATATTTTATTAAATAGTCAACTCTTAATGTATTTATAAATTGACTGAACAATTTTACTTTGTGATACATAGGGCACAATTTTTGCGGTTATTGCAACGGAATTTAACAAAGAGGAGCATACTACTTCTTATCTCTTGTGTAGAGGGATTTTTTTGAATTCCACATCATTGATGTTGAAGACTTTGAGTATCCCACTAGATTAGTGGTAGTCACTTTGGAACTTGGCTTTGATGATATCCTATCAAAAAATCAAACATTTGGTTGTTTGAAGAATATGAAGTACATCGAAAGATACTTCACTATTCACATTTGGTCCTTGCAACAAATATTAAATTGATCAAATATCAAGTCGGCCATCAAACAAGAATCTGTGGAAGGTTCATGAATCAAATCATGAAGCAATTCTTGCTACTATCAAGAATAGAGTTGATCCTTACGGTTCATTGGATTGAATTTGCAAAGGTATGTTCTTCATGAATGTAATTTGAATATTTACTTAAATGATTTTGTTTAAATTTTGTATGATTTAAAATTCTATTTAATTGTTTACTAAAATGTTTGTGTAGGTTAGTGGTGCTAAAAAATCTTCCACCTTCACGTGGTTGACACTGTCAATAGAGAATTTATTATTCTCGAAGCCAAGTGAAGCTAAGAGAAATTAAATATAATAAAGGAACAACAAACAAAAATTCTCATTTCACCACCTATATTGTAAAAATATCTTATTAAAATTCTCATTTCACCACCTATATTATATGAACCACCTATATTATTTAGGTGATTGGCAATGGACAACCTTACACTGACTCAGTCTAAATGGAGATAGAGAAAACCATGAGAGGATTTCAAAGAGGTCCCCAATGTGGAGCTCTTAGATCTAACGAGACATCTCTAGGTGCCACGAAGTTTGATAAATCACCCATCAAAGATATGGCGTGTTTGGGCCTTAGGGCTCTTAAGGGACTACACTGGGACGAGTTATCCTGAAAGCACGGGGAGCGTAGGGAACCAAAACGAAGCCCCTAATAGTGTTCACCTAGCCACCTGAATGTATTGGCATAGTTGGTTCGGTTCCACGAGTTTTTTTACAAACTACAACCTCTGGCAGCCCTACAGTGACTCAAACTGCACTATTTCGCACGTTTGCAAACAATAGCACAATGAGAGAACCAGATGGAGATGGAGAAAACTGTAAGAGAATTTTGTAGATTCACTCAATAGTATCAATAGAAGATTCACTTCCAAACACATCTCACCGATTAGTCTCTAAATCAGATGATGAGCTGGAGGAGACTACTCAGAGAAAAGAAATGCTACCAGGAGAACTATTTGTTGACCTTGGAGAACTGCAGAATGTGACTCCACATCAATCCTCACGGCAACAACACAGTTCTTCTCAAAAGCAGTCAAGTTCTCATCCGAAGTGGGTACAAAGAACTATCAAGGACTCAAATTTGCAACAACTCCCAGATACATCATCCGGAGTCAAAACAAGGAGTCAAACAAGAAATGAGGTAAACTTTGCACTCATGAGTTCAGCGATGAATAGCTCAAGGCAGGATAATGTTAGTGAAGCACTCGGTCAAACTCGGTGGAAGGAAGCTATGGAAACAGAATATGACTCGCTCATGAAAAATCGGACATGGGAACTTGTCGATTTGCCTACACAGAAAAGAAACCCATAGGCTGAAATGGGTTTTCAAGACAAAATATAAATGCGAGATGGATCCATCGACAAATATAAGGCACGACTTGTAGCCAAAGGATATGCTCGGAAAGAAGGCATCGACTATGAAGAAACCTTTGCACCCACTGCAAAGATGAAGACCATCGAGTAGTTTGCGCACTTGCGACAGACTGAGAAAGGATGGAGACTTCAGCGAGATGGACGTCGAGAATGCTTTCCTAAATGGTGATCGAAAGAAGAAGTATACATGACCCAACTGAAGGATTTGTTGATGAAAATCAGCCTAAAAGGTATGTCGTCTCATCAAATCTCTTTACGGACTGAAACAAGCTCCCAGGGCATGGTATATCAAGATCAACGATCACCTTTTGCAGCATGGGTTCACTCGTAGTCCCTCAGATTCAAATTTGTATATAAAGAAGGTAGGCAAAGAAATTATCATTCTGGTTGTTTATGTAGATGATCTTGTGATCACTGGTAGTTCAGAAGATCAAGTTGATATTGTAAAGAATGATCTCAAAAGAACCTTCGACATGACAGATTTGGGGCTACTACATTCTTGTCTTGGCTTGGAAATATGGCAAAGGAGCATCACATCTTTGTCTCCCTGACAAAGTACGCCAAGACACTCTGGAAAAAGTAGAATGTCCGATCATTTGTAAACCTATATCCACTCCCATGGAAAAGGCTTGCAACTTTCAAGATTCCAGGACTCACCTCAAGTAGATGCTACTCTCTACAGGTAATTGGTTGGAGGGATCATCTATTTGAAATACACCAGACCAGATCTCTGCTATGCTGTCAGCTATCTTTCCAGGTTCATGCAAGAGCCAAAGAAATGTCACTGGAATGCAAAAAGCAAAGCATGTTTTGAGATATGTCCGAGGAACAACTAATTATGGTCTAGAATATAAAAAGAAAGATCAATTCTTTCTACGGGGATATGTCGACTCGGACCCATCTTTGGATCTATTGATGATAGGAAGTCAACTACGGGATACATATTTCATCTCGGATCTGGACCAATCTCGTGGATAAGCAAGAAGCGAGTGTTGTTTCTATCTCATCCACGGAGGCGAGAATATCACGCCGCACGAGGAGCGTGTGCGAAGTGATATGGATACGTCGTATTATGGATGATCTAGGAATTCCTGAAAAACAGTCACCTATTCTCTATTGCGACAATCAGAGTGTGTTGAAGCTCGTGCAGAATCCAGTCTTTCATGAACGAACAAAGCATATTGAAATTGACTGCCATTTCATTCGAGAGCACGTCTTGAACCATCAAATTCAGCTCTGTAAAAGATCTTCATCTCTTTGAAGCACAAGTTGCTGACATTCTCACTAAATCTCTTGGAAAAGTGAAATTTGAATCTTTCAGAGGTCACATTTGCAAGAATAATGTAATAAGGGGGGGAATGTTAGGATACGTTGGTTATTAGATTAGTTGTCTTTCTTATCTTGTTATCTCTTCTTCCATTATTCTCTGCCACTTTTGTGGATCTTCTCAGTTCAGTTAGGGAGTCAGTTCAGATTTCAGTCCTATATATACTGTACGTGTGCTTTGTTCTAGATAGAATAATATGAGATAAATCTATCTCTGCTATTTCTCATTCCGTAGCTTTGTTTCAAAAGAGACCATTAGCAAAAGAAGCACAAGTAAGGTAAATACACATATACACATTGATAAATTGAATGAATAATTACTCATTAGGTAACTCTTCATATACATACATTGTATAATTATTTATTTCCAAATTTTGATGCATATTATACATTGAAAATGCTAGTAAATGTACATCACCAATAAATGAAAAAATAATCCATAATGTCTTAAATATTGTCAAGTGCACATCATATTAGATTCATGCGAAAATAATCTCACAAACGTAAGGTCTCATACAAAATTATCAAGTTCCAAATAGTATTTTAATGTGCATAATAAATACAAAAATTCCCAAATAGGTCATATACCATCAAGTTCAAATGCCATATAGGCGTACATACAATTCCATGCACATAGGCATACAAAAACAATGTTATGTACGGCATATATATTTCCTACTCATCAAAATCTATCCCTTTCTTTGCCTTGCTCGAAGAAGGCCCCCTTAGAAGAAGATGGAGATCCATGAGATGACTTTCGATCATCCGAGCCCATGCTTTGAGTCCTCTTCCATTTGAATACTTGCCTGTAAATGCAAACAATTTTTTTGTCAAAACTTAATTTATATATGTTTTCAACATGTATTTAAGACCATCTTTGGTGAAAGTATTTACATAAATACACAAACTTACCACAAGTTGTTGATCATGCCGAATTTACATCTCATGCTCAGATGAGTCATCGGGAGCTCTGCCGATACGAATGGGAGTGCGAAGATGACAAGATGGAGGATTCCGTGCCTTGAAGTCAAAATGGAGGGTTGAAGTTCCCTACATACCCATAAGATTATAAAATCTAACATCCGAATTAGCGAAAATAGAGCTAAGTACATGCATCTACATAATGACAATATTTTAACTAATTTTATCAATATAGAACTATTGTTTTTACCCCACCACGCCTATGAATCAAATGAACAGGAATTTGCTATTTACATTGCGGGTAACTCCGCATATACACAATGAAGGACATTATTAACATAATTTAATAATTCTACAATGAAAGACATTACTAAAATGTAGTTTAACATAATATGAATTACAGAAATTTAACAAAATTTATGTGTTGTTTGAATACCTCAGTGAGTTGTTGAGTAGATGAAATCGCAGCTGCAACACCTTTATCTACTTGTCACGAGAGATGGTGGAGTGTCTAGTGAAGTCAACGTCTTTATCAAACATGTATATCACGTGAGTTAGATGGACATACAAGAACATACATATATGTGAATTCAAAACTATATATATATATATATATATATATATATATATATATATATATATATATATATATATATATATATATATATATATTACATAATTAACATTCTAAATTACCTCTGTGAATGTATGTGTATGCATGGTCCTCGCCACCTATGGTTGGGATGAAGATGCACCTCCTGCACACTGTAATATCAATGCATGTACATGTACAAATACAATTATTTCAAAAATTTAACATATATAAGTAAATCAGGTACTCCAAACTTTTTGTAACACACATAACAAAACATAACAAATTTACCTATGAAGGTGACGCCGATGAATGTAATCCAAATGTCTCACTCAAAAGGACATCTGACATAGTGACATTATCGTGTTCACCCCTAGCACCAGGTGCACCAAAATCAGTACGCATGAAAGTATCGTCCTCCTCGAGCCCCAAACATATGCTACCACATGACGAAAAGATGTGGCCTCATGCTAGTACTCGCTGAGGGAATACTCTGTGTACCTCCATGAGCATCTGGCTTAGTACTCCCTTGTATGTCGAACAAGGTTCATAGATAGCCCTTGAAGCACGTGGAGTGTATCAATCTCTATTATCTCTTTCACTACTTGAGGGAAAATCTCAGGGTGAGGGGGCTTCTGTGCGGGGAATCTACCCTACTGAATAGGTGCACGTTGTGCACCTGGTTGATCTGTGTAAATCCTTTTCCTCGGCCCTGGAAATCTCAGAAATCAAAATAATTTGGGATCTCGTTGAGGATAAACTCATAATAGAGTTTCCTCAGAAAGTATAGTGGCACCTTGTTGTTATTACAAGGTGGAAAATCAAACACCATCCACCATCGGTCCAAAAATTATTTTTAATCAAATTATTATTGCACCAATGGATGGGAAATTGTTTACATGCCAATGGAGCAAGAAAATTAGTGCGGGGTCCGTGAATAAGGTGCATATGAGTTCTTTTCAAATTTATTTTTTCTTTACATCCATATATGACAATTTGTTGGAATAATAAACCTTGACCCTCTCTTTAAGTTGTCCAACGATCAATTTACCCCATTGCTACGTCAATTTGAACAAGTAATACCTCAATGTGTTTGTAAGAGAGGCACGGTGGGGGTTTGTAGATTGTGCATCCCTCATTGTTTTGATTAAATCCTCAATTTCAATTTTGTTTTCAACCATTTGGGCTGCTAAATCTTCTTGACTACCTGAGGGATGTTGAGCAACTGTGGGAGTGTTAGGAGGGATGACAGGAATAACAAGGTTTGGTTATGGTTGATTCCCTCGACCTCTAACTATAATAATAAAAAATTTGTATTCAATTCAAATTTTAATCTATAATTATCATATTTCAATGCAATTTTGAGAAAATAATTGTGCTTACCTCTTCTCTGTGGTGCCATCATCGATTCAGATCTTCCTAGCAATCCAGAAATGATCCTTTGAGTTTGAGATCCAGTTGAATGAAAAAACGTGAGGGCACGGTTAAGCTCTGAAACTCACATTTTAGGGAGGAAAAATGATAGAGGCTCAGGCCTCTTTTTTTTGTTTATAGTAAGTATAGCATGTACGCGTTATGCTTTGGTGATTCCCGAGCCAAACAAATTAAAACGCGTATGCATTTTGCTTTTTCAGATTCTTGTCCACTTTTTGGCCCCCAACTTCATGCACTTACCCGTGTGAGTTATTTAACTATTATAGTGGGGTTTACGGTGGTCACTTTGGTGATCACGCAACCATGTAAAAGATACATCATATTTGATACTTCTAGACCATGCTAGAGCATGATGTTGCATATTACATTCATAAATGTCAAGAGTATTCACATATCTTACAAATCCTAACACAATATCTCTATCCAACCTTAAAAACCTAGCCCTTCTGTATATGGGGCCTCAACCTAATGGGTAAGCTAACAACATCGTTCATTGACAAACAACTTTATAACACATGGGGCCTCCCCCTACAAGATTTTTATTTCAGATGTGCACATTAGTTTCAAATTTCCTCATTTGGTTTGTGCTCACTTTGATTCATATCACGCACCCCAAACGAGTGGAGGAAATCATCAGGTGACTATTTCACCCTCTCAACAATTCAGAGACCAGACACAAAATGGTACACAGAAAATTAGACTACATAGGAGATAAGAAACAAGTTTAGAATCAGAATTGGGCCAAAATCAATGCAGGTATAGAAACACCCAACACAAACATGAGTGGTAGGCGCTAGTGTCCCAATTGGGCAATTTTGTTCTCATAGAAGGAATAGGTATGATGATACAAGATTAACATGTTTCTCCAAAATCTAACAACATATACTCAGTTACATGTTACAATAAGGTACAACATGAACAAAATTAGTGGCAAGTTATATACTTTGAGTAAGGGAACTATTTTCTCTATTTTCTCATGATCAAATAAGGAATGACACTTAGGGCATATGCAGTAAATTGATATTCCTGGAATGATGTGTCATTTGTGACCAATTTCTATTAGGTTTGTGACTATCTGTAATGGCACTTATCAATAGGGTAGTGTTAATAGTTAGAGGGAAAAGCCTACAACTCTCCCAATACTCTTCCCTTGGTAATAGGATGCCTAAATCCTTAGTATAGCAACATGATTCTTAAATCCTGAGTTTGGCGACATGCCACCTAAATTCTTAGTACTATTCCAATCATCTCTTAGGAAACAAACATCCATGAATAATTCCATCTCTTCTCTCATGGGATTCAGGTGTATTTTATCCTTGATTCACTTGTCTTTCATTATGCATTTCTAATTTCACATTTACTAGGTTAAAGTTAAATTTCATTTACCATGATCATTGACTACAGTTATCTTTTTTTGTATTTCCGACCTTACTCCAATGAAAAGCAACAGAAAAAAGGAACAAGGAACAATCTCAAGCACAAAACGCTCCAGCAAAGGCAATATCCAAGGAACAAACACATGCATCATCTCTACTACACACACAAGGTCACCCCTCATATTCTTATCCTCTTCTAGATTACACGATACACATTTATAGTCTCTATTTGACACAATATCAAGTACAATCCTCATTCGGAATGAATATCGATAACAACTCCTTCGGCTCTCCATGAGGTCTACTCTTCCTATCTACTTTATGCTACCAAATATTCATGCACCAACATAAAGTGGGGACAAAGCTTGTCATGAAATTATGCACTTTCTATTTACATCACGCTTCTAAGTATGTCATTATATGCACGATTCATAAGTAAGAAAAGTAGACATTAACAACACTTACTTTGCTTTTACATTGCTATATCCTTGTGATACTCTTATCATTTTCTTTTCTTGAATGACTACTTTACTTTTGGACATTGGACAACATATAACCCAACTCTGTATTTTTTGTTGTATCCTCCAAGCATCTCGGATCGTACCACCCATTAGGGATAGGATCCCAGGGGTTACTGTCCCCTTTAGATGCTTCTTTCATTTTCCCTCATTTTCTCAAATTTGAAATGCCAGATCATTTGTAATCTTTTCTAAATTCTTTTTAATCATTTTGAGTAGGCCTTTTTAGTTGTTAATGATGAAATTCAAACAAGGGAATCATATATATACATGACTTACTCACTATTATTAGGGGTTGGACAACTTGGACTATTACTTATTATCTAGTACTTGAGCAAAAAACAACAATCCAATTACTACATTTGAGCTACATTAATCATTGCATAGAATGAACTATTTAAAAATAACCCCTCCACATATCACTCGATGTATTCATTCCTTTCATCCTTCAAAATTTAAAATCTTATTTTTTCAAAGTTTCAAGTTGTTAAGTGCTTAATCTACCTACAATTTAATGTGTTTATAGGAATGCATGTGAGATGACAAGACACACCACTTACAACATATATATTATACCTATGTGAAACATAGATGTTTTCCTGTAGTACCATAATTTTGCTCTAAACCACTTAGACAACATCATTTTTAACTCTTTTTAAGACATTTGGGCAGGCTACACACCGAGGGTCACTTGTTCAAGACATTTCTTTAATAGAAATGTACAAGTTTAATGAGTGGAAGATCGATTAAGATAAGATAAGCGATGGCGAGTCTCAACATTTTGGGAGGATAATGATAGTCAGACGCTTTGTTTCTCTCGCATCTTTGTAAAATTCAAATCGGGTAACATTTGTCTCTTCAAAAAATTTAATAAAAAAAAAGCCTTCGTTGTGTCGCTGAAACGAAAAGACTAAAATTTACTACATATATTTTCATTTCTAACTGATATCTCAGGCATCCCTGAAACTAGTGCTACCAAAATTCAAGAGCCTCCGGTTTATGAGATTCACGTTCCTTTGGAGTATAATTGATCACGCCATTCAATGTTTCATGATAAGATTGACTAAAAAAATGTTCAAAACAAATAAAGCTCCAATGTTCTGTAACAGAAATTAAAATTGTAAATACAAAGATGTAAAAATGCCTGATAAATACTTAAAGAATATGCAGACGGGAAGGAATGCCTGTTATTCTCGCAGTATACTTCATTTCAAACAATATTGCTGCTATCAATATCCAGGGTACTAGTACTGTTTGCGCCATTTTTGTCGTGGTCCATGAGCCTGAGTAGAGTGCTCGGGATCTGAGGTGTGTGAAGCTCAATCTTTCCTTCCAGCATCAGGAGAACTTGGGCCATACTTGGCCTAACATTCTCATCATCTTGAATGCATAACATGCTGACCAGAGCAGCTCTTCTCGCCTCTTCGACATCCATGTTTTCTGCAACCTTTTCGTCCACAATACCCAACACATTTCCCTTGTGAATTTGAGAAGCAGCCCATGTGGGAAAGTAGTACCTTGATTCCTGCACGAACAAGTCCAAATTTCTTCGGCCTGATATTATTTCCAGCAGTGTCATGCCGAAACTGTATACATCCGCCTTGGGAGTGATGGGAAGACCGGATATCCACTCCGGAGCCAAATACCCTCTTGTTCCTCTCGTAGTAGTGAGCACACGGCTGAAATTTCTACCAACTAGCTTTGCCAGCCCAAAATCAGCCAATTTCGGAGAGAAATCACCATCGAGGAGAATGTTTTCAGGCTTGATGTCGCAATGGATGATGCGATCCCTGCATTCTTCGTGCAGATAAACTAGTCCTCTTGCAGTGCCTAAAGCGATCTGAAATCGGGTATTCCAATCCAGCACCTTCTTTTCCCTTTTGGAGTTACCGCTGGATAAGAAGGAATTAAGAGAGCCATTGGGCATGTACTCGTAAACCAGTAACCTTTTAGATCCCTCTGCACAAAATCCTACAAGCTTCACCAAATTCACATGCTGGATGTTTCCCACAGTGCTAATTTCCGCACGGAATTGCTTTTCACCATGTCGTGTACCCTCTAATTTTTAACGGCCACAAGCGTTCCATCTGGTAGAGTTCCCTTGAACACTGAGCCGAATGCTCCGCTCCCCAACTTGTTCCTGAAATTCTTGGTTGCAATCTGCAACTCTTTGAAGGTGAATGTTGTTAGAAATGTGGTCATGGAGTCCTCCCTGTGTTTCTTATGCAATATCAAACTCCTCCGCCGACTATATGCTGCCACACCAGCCATAGCAGCAACACCAGCACAGGCCCCACATAAAATGCCAACAATGCCATATTTACTGATCTTGGCCTTTGATGACCGAGATAGATGGGAAGCAGGCAACCTAATGAAGAGGGACTGGAAATCCGATGAATCCAGTATGGTTAACAAATCACCGAGCCAAAAGCTACAGCTAAAAGTATTTTGAGCGCTACCTCTAATACCAACGGCTGTGCAGTCGCAGTTTTTCAGACATGCAGCCTGACATGCCTGCGGAGTTTCATATTTGACAAATGGAAGCGAAAATTCGGCGACAAAGGAAATGCCTCTAACTTCACTGAAACCGTCGGTGGTGCCATTTGTAGCGGAGCATTGTAATGGTCTGCGCAAAACACAACCGCTCGACCACTCTCCCATAGCCCAGGCGCGATTGTCTTTGGGCCTGAATCCTTCCAAGCAGCTGCACTTTGAGTATCATTCGGAGTATACCTTCCATAAGCGCCGCAGAAACCATACAGGTCACATGGTTCTCTAGATTCAGACCATAGGTTGTACCATTCATTTCCATCAATCGAAGTATATAATCCAACTCCTTGTAACATGTCCACTACAAAGCGTGAGAGTACATTCGGGCTTGCAGGCGTGACTGTATAAGTGATATACGATCCAGGGTTAGATTTGTCTGTGCTGAATTTATGGATATATTTGTTGGCCATTTTAGGAATCTGATCACTGGAAAGCTGTGAACCGCTTTTCCAGTACCCATTATAATAATTACCCCACTGCAGCGAGAGTCCCAAGTCCTCGTCAGAGGGGAAGATGGAGTAATCCAGCTGAACAGAGAAAAGTCCAGGAGCTGGATCTAAATGATTCTTCCAACAGACAAACTTTTGGTCGTCCCTGAATTTCATTCCGGGCAACCAGGTATCTGCGGGATGGTCGAAGCTCTGCCAAACAGTCTTATGAGATGTGTCCTCTGCGCCCAACATTACGAAATTACCAGAGTCTAATACCATGGCCAGTGACGCCTTCTTCGTACCTTTGGCCGACCAAACAGATGCTCCGTCTGCATCAAACACTCCGAGATGGCCCTCTCTCGACAGCTCTAATACGGCAGGTATTTTTCTGAGAGGGGTCTGCCTGTTTGCCACCCAAACGATCGTCTTGGGAGAGAATTGGGCATACCAGATGCCAAGATACCAGTTATTCGTTCCATTGGGAGTGAAAAATCCCAATTCAAATGTGCCATTCTTGGAAACGATGGTGTCATCTCCCATGAGGGAGGACCCTAATGTAAGGGTATCCTCGGCGACACAATTATGAAGCATAATTGCCATTCCAAGAGCTAAGATAAGAGATCCCATTGCTATTTCTGTATCCTTCGTTCCCATCGCTTCAAATCATCGAAATGTGACTAAAAAGGCAGAAGAAATCAATTCCTTGCATAATGTGAATAGAGAAAAGAAAAGTGCGAGAGACTATTCTTTGGTGTCTTTGCAAATATAACAATAGAAATATTATTAATATAAATGACATATAATTCAATTTTTAGTAGATGTTAATATATCTAAGAATTCAGCCAAGCTTGTAAAATGCAGGGTATAAAGTAAATAAGATATATTTTGTCAAGTCACTTAAGCACCTCTTAATTGAGTGAATGCATCAACAAAATGATAATGAATGCTATGGCTTGGGATATGTGCTCGAAACTAGACAAACAATTACAAAAAGACATGATCTTCCTCAAAGAAACACCCTTCATAAATTAATATTTTTACCCAAAATATAAATTAAAAACCTTTACTTTTGTAATATTCTCAAATTATTATGTAGTGGTGGTACCTTTTGAAACCAACACTTTAGAGATTTAGAGAACAATCTTTTGATCTATGGAGACTCTAAGAGAGTAAATGACAAATAAGATTGTCTTCTCAAGCAGATGAATTTGAGGGAAACACCGCATTTAAATCTGAGAAGAAACTAAAAAAAATAAAATTCAAAATTTAAATTCTAAAAGGGTACATGATAACAAAGTTGGCACAAGTTAAAAATTAAGGCTAATAATAAATTGAAGGAGCAACTGAACCAACGATTTTACCAAATCTATACAATGGAAGAAACTAATACCCCTTCTTCAAGTTGGCGACTGAGCTATATAAAATCCCAAGCTTCTTGTATCAGACCTTGGCGTTGAATTGAAATATCACTCCTACACCAAAACCAAATGCAACTCGATAGTTTACAATGAAAAATATTAAATTAATTAAGATCAATTTCATTTGAATTTGATTTATTCGTCGTTAGTGACGATTGGGGCCTTGAAGATTGAATTTGACACGACTTTGTGAATGAGAATAAAATAAATGAATTTATGTCCCAATACTTCACAATCTTTTCAGATCTTCATAAAACAAAAAATATTTAATATTTAATGTTGAAATCAATGATCCAGACGACCTAAGTGGCAATTCTAGTGAGACAACTTTCGTGAGGCATAACTTTTGTACTGTAGCTCGATTGACTCCGTTCAAAATGCGTCGGAAAACTTGGAATGTGTAGAATATGGTGTAAGGGTTCTGAACTTAATACTTCAAATTTTGATGCTCGAAATCCACTTCTAAAGGCCTCAAATTGTAATATTCGTAATGCTATCTAAAAATACCAAATTCGTGAAATTTTTGCATATGTAATTCATAGAAACTGAATCACCTCTTCTCCCTCAAGATTGGTGACCTTCCACATTCTTCTAGATGTCTTTTCATATTTCTAAAATTAGTATATAAGTAGATGTAACCCGTAAGGGAAAGACACACATCTCCTTGCAAAGATAACTATTATAATCATAGTCTTTTAAGTAATATACATCTCTTTTCAGAGATAGTTTTGAGCATTATACATCTCTTCTCAAAGATAGTTTTTTTGTTGACATATGGCACAATTCTTATTATGTCATTTAATCCCAAAACCCCTGATTTTTGAATCAATCAACGATTCGACAAAATAAATATACAAACTATATAATGTTTCCACTGGCCATTACATACTTGGTACTACCCACTAGGAATTGAATGCTTTATGCCTTCATGGAAATACAAGTGTGGAGTTGTGTATTGTGGAGGCTTGGAGCTTGTTGGAAGTTGGAGTTGGAGGTAGGCACGTTGCGCGTAAGGTTGCGACACAACTAATCATTTCTACTTAAATTAGTTTTCCTTGTAGGGTCCTATCTAGTGGCTACTATGAAGGAGCCTAGGATCCTAGGTGTATAGCAACCAACTTGTCAATTGTCAATTTCCAATTGCTAAGTCTATTGGGCCATGGCTCCAATAAATATTGTAGACATATATTATAATATATATACATAAATTTTAGAATTGTTGATTTAAGAATGTGAACATCAATATGACATTTTGTAAATTAATTTAGGTCCATGTTTTGATATAGGCCAAAATATAACATGGCCATTTTTATGGTTAAAAAGTTAAAAAACGTCTAAACAGGTGTCAAATGTAACCCTTGGTTCTAAGTAATATTTCTACAAACAATTTTCAGATTGACTGACTTGGATTTCCCAAAAACTCTTTGTCACGTCAAATTAGGTGTGTAATTTCAAATTATCAATGCCTTGGCAAATCAAAATTTGTTCACAATCTAGCTCCTTCAGAGTTGTAATTTTCAATAATTTTTAAAAATATTCTATGGGTTGTTTTCATAGATAAATAAATTTTAGATCTTTACATATTATATATTTATTTATTAAGAATTATAAAAAAAATTAAACGGTTTTCTAACTTTTAGCCTATCATCATCAATGGATGGTTAATTTTTTTCCTAGTAATATATACGGTCAAAATCACAAAAAACGGCCCATGAACTCTCAATTTATAGGCTTGCATTGAATCCACGGATAAGAATAAACTTTGAGGACAACCAAACAATTTGAGTGACCATCATTTTTATAAATTAAACTTTTATATTCGAAAAAAACAAGGTAGATGAAAAAAAACACGTAAAGAGTTTCATTTAGACTTTTAAACCTTTATGTACGACAAAATGATGTTATTGTTTCATGTAGACTTGTTAACATTTGTAAGGACAAAATGATGTTATTCATTCTCTCTTGAAATGTATATTATATAAATATTTGTAATAAATTAGAACTTAACAATACTGTTGGTCTTCTAAATAAAGCTTATGTCAATGGAGGGTATGCAGGGTTTTAAAAAGATTGTCAAATATGTTGAAACGAGCATCAAATCTCAGGTCTGCTTTAATATAATTTCGTATTAAAGCACATTAGCATACGTCCATGAGCGGGGCAATGACTATGTAGCCTCTTGGATGCATCCAACTCATGATTACATACCTTACCATATGCATGCCTTTTGACTTCACATCTTCTATAGAGATTACATGCATTTCCATTGATGACGTGATAATCATCGTATTGTTTTCTTCCCCCACTGCAACCTAGTTTTTTAAAATTCATTTTGTTTGTTTCTAAAAACCTTTCCACCCCTCTGCTTCACCATCTAGTTTGCAAACATTTAATTCTTTGAGCACTCTAATATGTTGAGGAGATCGTGCTATCCAAAACAACATATATTCTCAATAATGTGTTTTTCCTCCTATTTTAACCTTCCAATGCAATAAAGGTTATAAAAGATACATTCAAATTATTTCTTATAAATCTATTCCACATATGTCATAAATTCAATATAAGTACAATAACAATTATATCTTTGGACAATCTCTTATATAAGTTTAAGTTTGATATATCACTAATAATAAAATAAAATAATACTAACAAAAAAATAGATAATTATATAATGACAAATTTCAATTTATTTTTTACTTAAATATTAAACTTCTAGCTTTATGTAAATCCAAAAGGAATGAATGTAAAATTCAATTTAAATATTTTATGGGGGAATTTTAAAATTTTCATGTTAACTCTAAAATTTCCTCTTTTCTTTATGTGTGTGTGTGTGTGTGTGTGTATATAGTTGTTCTTCTTCTTGTTTGTATTTATATTTATATTTGTTGTTTGTTATCTTTAATATAATTAACAAATTTTTAATGATAATATGGTAATAACAAAAAAATATTGGATAATCATATAATCATAAATGTCAGCAATGTCGTTTTATCTATCTTTAGGCCTATTAAATTTAATCTATGTAATAGAAACACACTTTGAATCGTGACTAAATCTAAAAGGAATGAAAGCAAAAGTCACTTTATATATTTTACCAACCTTAAAATTTATGTCTTAATCCTAAATTTTATGCGACTTTCACCAATAAAGGAAACTAGTACAAATATCTTAAATACAATTTGTAAAATGTCTATAGATATCAATTTCTAACACTTCTTTTTTGGATTTTAAACATATCATATTGATTAATAATTCCATTATATTATGTTCATATTTTCCATAGTTTGACAAAAAAATCTGAGAAAAGAGAACCTCAAACTCTACAATACCACTAAGATACTACTATTTTTTATTGACTTTTTAAAGTTAAAAAAACAAGTTAAGTGATATTCAAGTAGTAAAATTTATGGTCAAAATTACTTTGTGATGGTCAAATAGACTTCATTTTTAATATAGAAGATAAAACCTTACACGGTCACACCATCACATCCCACCCTTTTCTACCATTGTAGAATGTCTATCCACATAAAAATAAATATGTAGTATGTGCTTTTCTCTTCTATAAATTATTTTTCTTGTTTATATTTATGTTATTGTTATAGAAGAATAATTTGAAACATGAATAAAAAAACTTATGGAACATACAACAGACCAAGAAGGCATAAAATATATTTAAAGTTATATTTAAATATGGGAATCTCCAATATATCTCATGAGGCCGATTCAAAGCAGGTGCACTGAGTCATCGACCATATTTTCTGATTAATAGATGTTATCATCCAATTTTAAAATATTGTTGTCATTATTTTTAAAATTCATAATCTCAAGGTAGGCATTCAACTAGAACTTATTATTCATGGGTATAAAATCTTGTCCAATTTTTAAATATTATAAACTTTTATCGTCATTATGTAGTTCAAAAAACTCATAATCTTCTGTCCGTAAGAATTTCTTTATGATCTCAGAATAGTCATACACAAAGGATTCCTTTTGGAATTGAATAATTAATTAAGTTCATCACGATGACGTTTTGATGGGACTAAATTTGATTGTTGAATTTTTCTAGCAGTATTGTTATTTATTATCTAGAAATTTAATTGACAAACATAGGTGGTCATTGAATTTGACCTTTGCTAGGATATATATCCGTTGAAAAAATCCCAGCTAAATTGCATGTTAACAAATATTAATTTAATTTTGGAAAATATTATTCCTTTTTTTCCATTAACATGATCTATTTTGTGTGTTTATTTAGGTGATTTTTTAGTTTTAGTAGTTTTTTTGGTAGACAATAGGCCGATAAACGTGACTCTTTTTTCTAAACTAAATACGTAACTAAAGTTGGTTGTCATACATTTGTGAACTCAAAATTTTGCATCTATTTTTATTTTTATTTTTCCCTCAGTTGTCTTTTTATGCCCTCATCCTTATATCACATCTATATGATTTTTTTATATAAATACTCACATTTAAGTTGACATTGATTATACGCTTTGGGTAGTTTAAAGATAAGTCGAATAACTGTAAGACATTCCATAGCAATTGTTGTTAGGTGATGTTGAGAATGACATCTAAATGAGATATCAAGTTTTTCCTTATGTATACAATAAGGTGGATATTTTCTTGCAATTAGATGAAGTAAAAAAATCCATCACTATGAAATCAATATTTTAATTGTTTTTTTTAGTCGGGTCCCATTCAACGATTCCTTAAGGCTTGGATGAAGCACAATGGTGGGGCCCTTGGGGTCCAAATAACAAGTATTTGTAACATGACCAAGAATTTCTTCACATTTCCTTTTAAAGAACCATCATAGGTGCAAATCCTCATTGATAAATCTCATGCTTGGGTCCTTTGGAATAATCTCATCCCATGCTTGGTTCCTTAGGAATAATCTCATGATTATGTCACCCTATTGAAACAAAGTTATATTTTTAAAAATTTGTAGTGACCACTTTCCTTTCGACACTTATTACAATTGATTTCGATATTGTTGACTATACTTATGGACATTTTGTATTATTTTGACTTAGCATGATGTTAGATGTTAGAGATACTGAGACTATTGTTGGATTCGATTCATAGTATGATGTGTGTGGATTATTAGAGACATTTTATATTGATGATGATATGTTGTTGACATGGTTATATATTTCTGACATGCGATATTTTCGTCACATTGAGTAGACCTTAATAATTGAACTAATTTTGTGATCCTATTGATATTGATGAAATGTAGAATTGAGATGTTGTTAGAAATTGTAAATGATATCGTTAATTTCCTAGATGATGATTTGATTCATATGTAGATGATTGTGGATTTATATTGCATATTTTATCTTGGATGTTTTGATGTGGCCATGAGGCCGAAGGAGGTATTATGTGTTTTGCAAGTAAACATATTCACAACAAACAACGGGGATTGGAGACCAACCACATTGGAATGCTAGGTGAATTCAACAAGGGTCACCATGACAACATGTATTTTGTTGTGTGTGTGTTTGAATTGTTGTTAGGGGTTCCCATGGGGGGAATTACCTCTAATTGTGACCAAGGGTTTGTGTGTTGTTCTTTTATTTAGTTCATTTATTTAATTTTTGTATGTGATTTTAGTGATGTATTTTCCTTGTATTAATTATTTAGATTGTGGTGTATTTTCCCTTTATCATTAATTGGTTTGAGTGTCTTTATTAAGTTAATTAATCATATTGCTAAACTAATTATAGATGTGACTAAAAAGATTCATTTATTAGACTAGATGGCTCTTGGGTTATGTGTTGTAAGTTGAGTGCTTGTGATCTTGAGTGTTGTACACTCTACCCCTTCATGGAAATTCGGATTTGGCCTTAAGGGCCAATTTTGGAGGCTTATGGGACAAGTTAAACTTGTCCCACACCTCTTAAATTGCTATGCCAACCCTACATATGGATTGGGGGTCAAAAATAGACCCCATTATGTGTTTTGTAAGTCAAAAAGTGACATTTATTGCACTTTTCTTACATGGGTCTTAAAGTTTGTCCTTAGGGGGTGTGGGCTTGGATTGTGTGTGTCGAGGTTTGTCATTCTTCTCACCCACCAATTTATTGTGCATTGGGGTTGAGGTTTGACTTGTGAGGTGGAGTTGATGATGAGTGATGTGGCATCCTACATGGAGTCACCTCACCCTCCTCTCTCCCTTTTCTATTTATTCAAGTTCTTTTTCTTGTTTGGGGTTACTTCATTCTTTTGTGCTCTTTAATTTTTGGAGTTGGAGGATTTTGGAGTGCTTGTGGATCTTGTTGGTGTTTGTTTTGGGCTTGAAGAAGTTTGGTGTGTGACTCTTGGATCAAGCTCTACCATGGAAAGGTAGGAGCTATACTCTTTTTAAATGCTTTCTTTTATATTGTGTATATGTGCATGTTTTTGAATGTTTTGGTATGCTTATTGGGTGCTTGGGTAGATTGCCTAAGTGTGGTATAGGAGGGGACTATGGGGATATTACATGTAGGGAGGCATAAGAGTTTATTTTCATGTTTTGGAGGGAGTTAGGTTGGGTGCTGTTGTCACCCTCAAAATTCCTCTCATTTTTCAAGTCAAGTTTTAAAATTTTTGAGTTGGTGCCTTTAAGAGATGCTTGAGCAGAGTGAGAAGTCTGAAGAGATAAAAATTTCGTGCTTAAAATGGAGAAAGACAGTGTTCAATCGAGGCCCGAATCGGCTAAGTATAGAAGGACCGTGGAAGGTGCCATGTGTCTCTTCGATGCACTTTTGGTAGGGTGCACACAAACGGAGACCCCAAATGTGTGCGCAAGCCCTCCACGTGGTCAGAGTCCGAAAAGACAAAGCCAACCATTGAATCACCTAAGTGTAAAGAGTCGGTGGAAGGTGCCACATGCCTTAGCAATGTAAATTCAAAATGCGCGGCCCAAAGAGAGACCCCAAACTTCGCGCCAACCCTCCACGTGGTCAGAGCCTCAAAAAGTTAAATCGACCATTGAAAAGTCTAAGGCCAGCTGGACAACACCACATGTCTCATTGGCGCACCTTCAAGGGTTGAAGCCAAAGGTGGTTCTCCAAACAAGCACTAGCTCTCCACGTGTCTAGGGTTTAACATAAGTCAAAAGGGGCATAACCGGTCATTTAATCAACTAAGTATAAGAGGGTCGGCGAAAGCCTCCACATGCCTCATCGGCACAAATTCAAAAGGGGCGACCTAAAGACAGACCCCAAACTTGTGCCAGCCCTCCATGTGTCCAAGGTCAGGAAAAGGGATAGAGTCGGCCGTTGAATCGGCTAAGGAAAGGAGAAATAGTGGAAAACCCCATGTGTCCCTTCGACGCTCTTTCAGGGGGCGAATCCAAAAGTAGGTCCCAAACGTGCACCGCTCTCCATGTGTCCAATCGGCGCACCTCCGAAGGTCAGGTCCAAACAGAGTCTCCAAATGAGCGGGAAGCCTCCACATGTCTCGGGTCAGACATAAAGTCTTTTCCAAACAAATGGAAAAATTCAAATGTTAAGCCCACGTCGAAAGTCAAAGTGAGAAGGCGGGTCAGCAGATAACTTTGAGATTTTGAGCCTTGTTTCCATAAAAGGCTTAAAGTGATAAAGTGAACCGCGGCCCCGCTCATGCCAAGGGATAAAGTCAAATGTTGAGCCAACATCGAAAGTCAAAATGGGGAAGCGGGTCGACGAAGAACTTTGAGATTTTGAGCCTTGTTTCCAAAAGAAGTAAAATTATAAAGTGAGCCGTGACTCCGTTACCACTCAGGTAAAGCCACGTGTCAGACCTATATCAAAAGTGAAGTTGCGGGCTTGTGGGCTTGCGGGGAACTTTTTCACTTTTGTAATTTTTGTTCAAAAGTCACAATTTCAATTTCGGGCCCGCGGATCCATTTTTCATTTTCGCCATTTTTGTATGGATTCGATTCAAATATTCAAATGGGCATAACTTTCGATCCAGTGCTCAAAATTTGACAAATTTTATATTGTTGGAAAGATCTTGGTCTCCTCTACGCCATGGAAGCATAAAATATTATTTTCAGTAGGATTTGATGGTTAGAAATCTAGAAAATGTCTTTCACACCATTAATATGTGATCTGATTGCTTCAACTACCCAAATCTGATCTGATTTGGCATCTTTCCTTCTTTGACACGCCAAAAAGACATGGAGAACCGATTGATATCTTGATTTGGGTGAAAATATGGAAAACATCTTTCGTGCCATTAATATGTGATCGATTGCTTCAACTAGATCAAATTTGATATGATCTTCCATCCTTCCTTCTTCAGCACGCCAAAGACATGCAGAACCAGATTTGACAGATTGTAGGCATATTTGTAGGGGCATTGATGGTTGGTGGTTGAGCTTCCAAATCAAATTTTTTCTTCCTTCTCTTCTTCTCCTCTTTTCGCTTCATCTATAAATGTAAGATCTTGGCTCATTGCAAATGTTGGACTCTGATACTTTTAAAGTGTAAATAGAATCGAAAGCAATCAATATAGAAGAGTTTCCCCTTTCTCTATATCTTCATCTATTGTCTCTTCTTGCTTGCCTGAAATCTGTGGATCATTTATCTTATGTGATAAGAAACTTTGTGTTCTTATTGATATGATTTCTATAACTTTGTGTCTATGGAATGATATCTTATGTTGTGAATGTGAATGATTCTATTCTGTATCACTCTTGCTCAATACGTATAGGGTTATACTCTACTATCTATATTTCATGAAAGTATTGCTATATTATGCTCTTTCCTTTCTTCAGTTCTTCCATTCATTTGTATTGATAAGCTATTTTGGTAAAAAAACATTTCAAGATGTTAGAAGTCCAACCTTAAGATGAAAGTTGTACATTTGTATATAAGCTTTGTTGCTTGCTTTCAATAAGGGAACCTCTCCCATAAAGAGGAGGGACTTGCTTTCCCCTGATTGTGGGTTTGTTAAAGTACCATTTTAAAACCCAATAGTTTTTGGAAACTCCGCTGGGGAAATTCTACTGGGGATTTCGCCAACAATTTTTGGCGACTCTACTAGGGATTTCATTTCAACGTATCCCTTTCTAAAACAACTTCAAGATCATTTTTTGATCGGTGACTCTACAATATACACGTGGGAAGAAAGCTCTCGGGGTTGAAGATTCTCATTTTCAACTTCTGGAGCAAAAACTCTCTCTTCTTCCAACAAGAAGGAACAGAGGAACTCATTCTGCAAGCACACCTCCTGTTAAAGATAGAAATTCCAAGAATAACATTCCTCCAGAACAACTCAGCCCTAATCTTCTTGCTCTAATACTTGCTGGTGTTTCAGTTCCCCTTCAAAAAATCTTCCCACAAATGGCAACACCTCTTGCCTTGGGGACAATGGATTGGGCCTCTTGCTCTTCCTCAACCATTGCATGAGTTACCCAGGAGTAGTAGGAAAGGTTTTCCTAAATTTCGAGGTGATGGGAAGGTACACCCAGATGAACACATTACAACCTTCAACGTTGCATGTGGGATTCTTGGGATTGAGCATGAAGACGTTTCTGTCAGGATCTTTGTAGAGACATTACAGGATAATGTTGCTGATTGGTTCTATCATCTTCCTGTTGGGTCAATTATTGATTGGACCACCTTGAAACTCAGTTTGAGCAATGTTTCAAACCTGCTTGAAGATGTGCATGCTCTCTTGGCTCAAATTTCTCATATCAAGAAGGAACCACATGAGCCCATGAGAGAATTTGTGGCCAAATTCAACAAGCTCATTCATAAAATTCCATAGAACACTCGTCTTGTAGATCAAATCCAAAAATGCTTCTTCCTCAATGCTCAGTTACCTGAAGTAAGCTATGCACTAAGGAGAGCTAACCTTGCAACTCTGGATGTTGATCAACATTTGGCTATCAATGTTGAGGATGATTTAATCATGTCTGGTAAATTGAAAAGAGAACCCTCCAAGTCTAAAGCATCCTCCTCTTCCTCTCCTAGAGCCAATTCAGATCAGTTAGTGTAGAAGTTGGCAAATGATCTCATTGCCATCAAAAAGCAATTGGCTCAACATACTCCTTATCAAGATATTCCAAGAAGGAATTTTCAGCCTAGGAACCGTTTACCTTCTTCTCAAAATAAATTGGCTATTGAAGGCCCACCTATCAAGGTTCCAGTCAATGCAACTTGTGAAGTTCAAGAACCTGATGATGAGGAGTTTAATGAAGACTTTGAAGACCTAGAAGAAGAGGTTGATGAAGAACATGAGGAACTTGGTGGATCTCAAGTTCATTTCCTTACCACTGAAGGTATGGATGACGAAGATGAATATGATGAAAGAGTGGCAAAGATGAATAGTGAGTCATATGCTGTTATGACTCGGGAGAAAATGAACAGAAAAGAAAAAGTGATGTAGCCTGCTAAGAAATCCAAGGAGTTTCCTATAACTATTCCAGTGGTTGTAAGAAGAGGAGCTCCTATTCCCACTGCCTCCACGAAAAAGGTGAGTAATGCTAATCCTCCTCCTTCTACCTCTGTTTCCAAAACTTCTTGTCCTTCAATTCCTAAAGTTGATAAATCAAAAGTTTCTCCTATTCCTAGTAGTGATGCCCCATCCACCTCGGGTCTTTTGATATTATTGATCACCTCAAAAAGACCAAAATCTAAATTTCAGAGGTAGAGTTTTACCAAACCCATCCAAAAGCCTTTGCTAAAATGGTAAACTTTGTCAATTCCAAATCCAAAGCCTCATCCAATACTTCTAAAGGTCTTTTTCCCACTCCCTCTTCCTCACCTCAACCAAGCCTTGTGGCTGCAATCACTTCCCCTAATGAGAAAATTGAACCATTCTATGTGACTCTCCTCATAGCTGGCCATAAACTCAATAATTGTGTTATAGACTCAGGAGCATCAGACAATGTAATGCCTGCAAAAGTAGCTCATGCTTTGGGCTTGACTCTAACACGTACCTTTGGTTCCTGCTATTCCATGGAGAGTAGAGAAGTACCTCTGGTTGGGAGAATTAAAGATGCACAAGTAGCCTTCACTTGCTTTTCCAGAGAAAAGGGTCAAAGCCACTATTTTAGTAGCTGATATTCCCCCTCCTATGGTATGTTGCTGAGTAGAAATTTCTGTAAGGAGGTAGGAGGTGAAATTCAGATGGACTGGTCGCATGCTTTGATCTTGGTCAATGAAAAAATAAAAAATTGTTACCAGAGAAGCAAACTGAGTATATTGTGCAAAAGATTGATGATCCAAAAGCACAAATACTCTATGAAGATATAGGGCATGGTAACTACATGATCATGTCAGAAGATGAAAATTTTTTTCCTAAGGGAGTGATTCATGATCCCAATGGCATTTGGACTCTGGAGTTTGATGGAAGCTATTCTTTAGCTGGATCTGAAGCTGGCATGGTGTTGATCTCTCTAGAAGGGAAGATTCATCCATTCTTGTTCGAGCTTTATTTTGAAAATGCAAACAATACAGCTGAGTATAAGGCTCTCATCCTTGGGTTGAACATGGTAAAAGAAATGGGAGTGAAGAATATTCGTGCTTGTGGTAATGCAGAGTTGATTGTGAAACATGTCAGAGATCCTTACCAAGTCAAGGATAAGAGATTGAAACATTTTAGAAATCTTGTCTAGGATTCTATCGAGTTTCTTGATGCTTTCTCCATTGAAGTTGTGCCAAGAGAAAATAATACTAGAACTGATTCTCTAGCTGTCTCAGGATCTCTGTTGATTCCTCACCTAGATTTCTCTCAAGAGAAATTTACTATTGAAATGACTCATAGGCCTAGTGTGCTAGATAATGCAAGCAACTGGCAGGTTTTCAATGATGATCAACACTTGCTCTCTTTCTTGGGGCTTAAAGATAACTTCAATCAGTTATATTTTGAAGGAAGTGAAACTCTTCCTAGGGAGTATGTGCCCTCTAATGAAGAAGATATCAAAGAAGAAATGGACAAATTTCCTCTCTCTCCTATGATTGGAGAATTTCAATACAATGAGATGAAGATCACTGTGGACCATTCTCTTGTTGTTTTAAGTTCTCTCAAAGATAAACAAGTGCTTATGCTGAAGAAAAAGAAATTAATGAGATCACTAGTTCCCCTGTTATATTTATGGATAAGATGAGCACACATGAGCCTTTTTGTAGTCCTTCGAAACAAATAGAAAATGGAGGACCATGCTTGGAATATTTTCTTCGCAACTATGATAGTCTCTGTCTCAGCTCACCCTTCGAATGCAAACAAAAGGAAGATGATGATGTTATTGATCAATTTTTACTTAGTCTGACAACATTTCAGTTTCCTACTAATCACAAAGACAAATCAAGTAATGCAACTTGTACCTAAGAGTCATGATCTTCTAGAATCAGGTGCTGATTTTTCAAAAGCAAGCAAGTATGTTTTTTAGAGACATGGTAGAAATTACACATAATGTTAAATCATCCAGTACCTTTTTCCAAATTCCCCTTGAAGATGGTTACAAGGAAAATTCAATGGAAGTGTATGTTTCTCATGAGATGTGCCATGATGATAATTGCAATCTTCATTCATATGCTAGCATCATTCCATCAAAGCAGGGAGTTAACACTATAAGGATTGGATTTTCTCATGAATCCATTGTTGTCAGAGTTTAGTGATGTGTAAAAATCAGTATGGAGGCAGTCGAGGGTCGTATAAGTTTTTGTATGGCACTATTCATCCACAGAAGAGGAGCCTCAAGAAGACATTTAGTTCTTCACAGGAACTGAATATTTTTAGTATGGAGTATCATTGTATCGGATGGTCTTCTTTCCTCAATTTTTCTTTTCAAGCCGCATAGTGTTCCCATGATATTTTGGTATGCCCAATTGCTCATTTTCAATTCACGGGTGCCTCATACTTTCACTATGTTGTTCCACAAGAGGTACCTATTTTTCTCATCCTGTCTCTGGAGTTGTGTAAATTTCATGCAGTCTTTCTTCTTTCCCCTATAAATATCCTCTTCTTTCTTTTTTTTGGCTTGTTTCCTTTCTTGTTTCTTTTGTGTTTTGTTTTTCCTTTTTGGTTTGTTTCCCTTCCGTGTGTGTTGTCTTCTGTATTGCTTCACCTTTGACTCTATTTGCCTAATGGATAAGGCATTGGTCTACTTTCCTAGAGTTTTTCTATGGTTCTTGATCTTTCCTCGTTCCTATGTCCTAGCCAAGTCATCCCCAGAAAGAGCCAGTTGTTGTCACCCTCAAAATTCTCCTCATTTTTCAAGTCAAGTTTCAAAATTTTGAGTTGGTGACTTTGAGAGATGTTTGAGTAGAGTGAGAAGTCTGGAGAGATAAAAAAATTCATGCTTAAAATGGAGAAAGGTAGTGTTCAATTGAGGCTTGAATCGGTTAAGTATAGAAGGACCGTGGAAGGTGCCACATGTCTCTTCGGTGCACTTTTGGTATGGTGCACAAAAATGGAGACCCCAAATGTGCGCATGCCCTCCACGTGGTCGAGTCTAAAAAGACAAAGCCAACCATTGAATTAGCTAAGTGTAAAGAGCCGGCGAGAAGGCGCCACGTGCCTCATTGGTGAAAATTCAAAAGGTGCGGCCCAAATAGAGACCCCAAACTTGCACTGCCAGCCCTCCACGTGGTCAGAGCCTCAAAATGTTAAATTGGCCATTGAAAATTCTAAGGCCAGTAGCCGGCGCCACGTGTCTCATCGGCGCACCTTCAAGGGTCAAATACAAAGGTGGTTCCCCAAACAAGCATCAGCTCTCCATGTGTCTAGGGTCCAACAAAAGTCAAAAGGGGCAGAACTAGATGTTTAATCGACTAAGTATAAGAGGGTTAGAGAAAGCCTCCACGTGCCTCATCAGCGCAAATTCAAAAGGCGCGGCCCAAATATAGGCCCCAAAATTGTGCCAACCCTCCATGTGTCCAAGGTTGGAAAAGGGATAGAGCCAGCCGTTGAATCGCTAAGGAAAGGAGAAGTAGCGGAAAGCCCCACATGTCCCTTCAATGCTTTTCAGGGGGTGAATCCAAAGGTAGGTCCCAAACGTGCGTCAGCTCTCCACATGTCCAATCGATGCACCTCCGAAGGTCAGGTCCAAACAGAGTCTCCAAATGAGCGGGAAGCCTCCATGTGTCCTGGGTCAGACATAAAGCCTTTGCCAAACAAAGGGAAAAAGTCAAATGTTAAGCCGGTGTTGAAAGTCAAAGCGGGAAGGCGGGTTAGCAGAGAACTTTGAGATTTTGAGCCTTGTTTCCATAAAAGGCGTAAAGTGATAAAGTGAACATGGCCCGCTCATGCCAAGGGATAAAGTCAAATGTTGAGCCCACATCAAAAGTAAAAATTGGGAAGCGGGTTGGTGGAGAACTTTGAGATTTTGAGCCTTGTTTCCAAAAGAAGTAAAATTATAAAGTGAGTCGCGACTCGTTACCACTCAGGTAAAGCCACGTGTTAGACCTATATCAAAAGTGAATTTGTAGGCTTGCGGGGATGGGGATCTTTTGTAATTTTGTAATTTTTGTTCAAAAGCACAATTTCAATTTTGGGCCCGCTGATCCATTTTCATTTTCGCCATTTTTGTACAGATTCGATTCAAATATTCAAATGAGCATAACTTTCGATCCAGTGCTTGAAATTGACAAATTTTATACTGTTGGAAATATCTTGGTCTCCTCTATGCCATGGAAGCATAAAATATTGTTTTTAGTAGGATTTGATGGTTGGAAATCTAGAAAACATCTTTCATGCCATTAATACATGATCTGATTGCTTCAACTACCCATATCTGATCTGATTTGACTTCTTTTCTTCTCCAACATGCCAAATAGACATGGAGAACCTGATTGGATATCTTGATTTGGGTGAAAATATGGAAAACATCTTTCGTGCCATTAATATGTGATCAACTGCTTCAACTAGATCAAATTTGATATGATCTTCCATCCTTCCTTCTTCAGCATGCCAAAGACATGCAGAACTAGATTTGACAGATTGTAGGCGGATTTGCAGGGGCATTGATGGTTGGTGGTTGAGCTTCCAAATCAAATTTTCTTCCTTCTCTTCTTCTCCTCTTTTCGCTTCATCTATAAATGTAAGATCTTGGCTCATTGCAAATGTTAGAATATGATACTTTTGAAGTGTAAATAGAATTGAAAGCAATCAATACAGAAGAGTTTCCCCTTTCTCTCTATCTTCATCTATTGTCTATTTTGCTTTCTTGAAATCTGTGGATCATTTATCTTCTGTGATAAGAAACTTTGTGTTCTTATTGATATGATTTCTAGAACTTTGTGTCTATGGAATGATATCTTATGTTGTGAATGTGAATGATTCTATTTTGTATCACTCTTTCTCAGTACGTATAGGGTTATACTCTACTATCTATATTTCTTGAAAGTATTGTTATATTCTGCTCTTTCCTTTCTTCAGTTCTTCCATTCATTTGTATTGATAAGCTATTTTGGTAAAAAAAATTTCAAGATGTCAGAAGTCCAGCCTTAAGATGAAAGTTGTACATTTGTATATAAGCTTTGCTGCTTGCTTTCAATAAGGGAACCTCTACCATAAAGAGGAGGGACTTGTTGTCCCATGAAAAACCATAGTGCCCCACCTTGGACAAGAAATGCTTGCATTTCTTTGTTTTTTTAATGAGGGAGACATAAGAGATTGTAGGGAGGCATAAGAGAATGTGGGAGGCATAAGAGGATCTTGAGGGAGGCATAAGAGTGTGTAGGGGTTTTGAGATGTGTTTTGGAGGCTTTTAAGGTGGGCACCTATTTCCCATTGGGAGGCATAAGTGACCTCCCCATAGATTCTTGCTCCTTTGGGCTTTACATTTTGAAGCCTTGTATATTTTGTTGTTTTCCTTCTTGTGATTGTAGTTGTGTTGTTTGTGTTTTGGTGTGGTTGTGAAAACTTGGTTTTGTGATGTGGAAGCTTGTTTTTTTGCCATGTGTTGGATCCATATTTCATTGCAATGTGGTTGGGGCTCGGGGGCCAATGAGGAGGATAACTTCTTCTCCTCATTGGATTTTTGGTTGGGTGGAGAGTGTTGCCTCTCCCCATTTTTTTGTTGTGGATCAAATGAAGCATGGTGGAGCTCTCTTGTTGGTGATGTGAAACTTGGAGCATTGTTGGTGTCCTTAAGAAATCCTTCCTTGTGAGAAATCTTCTTGTTATTCCCACTTAGGGTGGAAGACTTGTAATATTGTATTCCTTTTTAGCTTTCATTCTTGTAAGTTTTCCCACTTTAAGTGGAAGTTATTTTATTAAACTTGTGAAGAAAATTTGTATTCATTATTGGATATTAAAGTTGTATTGTATGTTAAAAAAGGAAAGAAAGATTTTGTTTGTAAAGCTAGTTTTGTTGAAATAGAAAATAATTTTAAAGGGAAATATCTTATTTCATTGTAGTTGATTTATTCCCACAAAAGTGTGTTGCCTTTGTTCTAAATAAATTATTGGAAATATTGTTGAAACTCTCTTGTGGAATGTTGGAAAATTGCATGAAGAAATATTATATTTCATTGTGTTACTTGAAAAACATGTAAAGGAAGAAGTTAGACTATCTTGTTCATTTCTTTGCATTGTTGAAAGAAAGTTTGTTGAATAAAATGAAAATGATTCTTGTAGATGTTGTTTTATTATTGAAATAGTAAATGTTTTAAGTTGAGTAAATTTTTACTATGGAATGAATAGATGAATTTAAATATTGCAAATGGAAACTTTAGGCATGTAAAATTAAGTTCAGAATGACCTTTAGAACACCCTAGAAACTTTTTTTTTTAGAAAATTTTCAGGTTTGAAGGTTTTATTTCTAAACAATAGGGACGCCGCCCCAGTGCAGAGCGACGGTCCTGTAACCACCGCTCAGGAAAGGTAATGGTCTCAGAACCGCCGCTCAGGAAAGGCGACGGTTCGTGAATCATCACCTAGGTAGGGCGGTGGTCCTCAGGACCGTCGGCCAGCTTTGGGTGGTGATTCTGTCACTATCTCGGAAAACGTAAATCCATGTTTGTGTAAATTTTAACTTGGTCAAAACACAATTTTAGACTTGTAAAAATCACAAGGAAACCTCTAGCAACAAATAATGGCTAAATCTCATTGTTTAAAGCAAATAAATCTTCAAATGGTAAATTCAAAGTACTCAATCTTGTATATATTAATGGAGGTAGGGTTTGCCCCAAATAAAGAACTCAAAATACAAATAACTTTGGAATAACTCTAGATTTGGAGTGGAAACCCCTTCAATCTTGGAAGGAAAGAATTTACAATGATAAATCTACAACCTAGACTAAACTAAGCTTGACTTTGAGAATTCCTCCATAGTTTCTTCCTTCCTTGCTCCCATGGCTTCCATTTCTCCAACCTGCAAATTAAACAAAAACAAAGTGACCAAATGAGGAGAATAGGGTAAAGAAAAATATTTAATAAGAATGCATAAGGATTTTTAGGGTTAGTTTGGAACCCTAGGATCTAGTGGCCACAATTGGATTGATCCAAGGGTTGAGGATCAACCCTACTATTGCTTGGTAGGAATGAATTTTATAAATGTTTTAAATAAATTTTAAGGTATGTGTAGAGGAATGAGTGGGGCCTTTTAATTGCCTTGGTGTGCAAGTCATTTATTTAGTTCCTAGTATGTTTTTAGGAAATTAATGAAATGGACATTTAAGTTATTAAGATTATGGAATTAAAGTAACTAAGTATAATGTAAATCTTTTAGGGTGTGAATGTTAATTAAGGAAAAAAAAATTGCCACAATTTTTGGGATAAGTGTTAGGTTTTAACATGTTCCTAGAACGTCATTTTGCATGCGTTACAAAATTCATATAATTTTTAATAAAATTAAATAAAATAATATTTTGAAATATGTCTATGAATGTGAAAACACTTATAAATTTGAAAAAATTCATTGTTGGTGCCTCATAACACGTGTGTTTTAGGTTTGGACCCTCAAGCTTAAATATATGGTTATTTTAGATGGAAACAAGGTACAATTTAAAATTAAATCAAATTAGTAGGATAATTTTTAAGAGCCCTTACAAAACCCCCCTTAGATTTTGGTGGTGAATCTATAAATATGTGTTTCAAATTTGTTGCAAATAGGAGAAAAAATTCTATAGTCATGCAAGTGAATCAAACTTTTTAATCATGAAATGACAAGAAAATGTGGTGAATTTATACATAGGATTGCTATGCATTTGTATGAGTACATATGGATGTTTGTAAATATAGAAAAACATCTTTATAGACACAAATGGATGTATTTAATGTAGATGAATGTTTGGATAGATGCATATAGATGTATGATAATGTTGAAAGATGTGTGGATGGTTGTAAATTAGCTAGATGTAAGATATAACTAGTAGGCTATAAAGTGCAACTGTCAAGATATAATGTGCAACAAGTTAAATGAAAGTACAACTAGTTGAATGTAGGTGCAACTGTTGGATCGTGCAGAACTGTAATCAATTGAATGTAGGTGAAACTAGCTAGATGCAAGTGCAATCAGTCATGTATGGGAGCAACTAGCCAAATGTAAGAGTGGTTGATCAGATGCAAGTGCAACTAGTTGATTACATGTCACACATGCCTATTGCTCAACCAACCAAATTTTACCTCATGCCCAATCAACTTATAGACATAAACAAAGACCATTATTTGTTATTTTTCTCAATATTTCTCTTTTACGCACTTATATTTCCCCAATCTAGGAAAGCTTTTCGTAACCCATCCTTCGAAAAATTAAATTTGATTATTCTCAAAAAATTTTTTTGTCCCATCCTCATCTCAAAACCAAAAATCCAATATAACAACATTATATGCACAAAAATAATGAATCTCTTGAAACTAAAGGAAACATTCAATGACTGGGTAGACAAATATTGTTTTTGAGGCCTTATTTACATGCCTCAATATGATACATATACTTTTTTGTTGATTTATTTGTTATCTAACTATGACAATGCAAATTTGATGGTCAACATCATGCTCACATTGCAAAATAATTCATTTGGAACCAAAAAATACATTCACTACTCAACAAGGTTGCCACATACAAATGTGAACACTATCACAACCAAAGTGTTGTTATTATATCAAGATAAAAAGTATTTGGACTCCCGCTACAACTTATAGATTGATGGTAACATTTTTATTTATAATTCGTATTCAAGGTTTTTTCTTTCCTTTTTATGTTAATAAAAAGATTTTTTCTTTTTTTGTAACTAATCAAAATCTCTCAAAGAGGGGACTTTCTCTATAATGTGTAGCACATACATTTTTGCAAGCCATTGTTGAATATTTTTAGGCAAGAATAGGCTTGTACTGAGGAACAACACAAATTTCATACTAGATTGTTGTCTAACTCCTCCATTCTCTTGGTGGACAACAATATGATCAGTGTACATATTTATCTATTTGAATTAAAATTGATTTAAGATATGTTATTTATAATGACAACACTAAATTTTCATATACCAATTTCTTACTTACTTTATACTATGAGGCCTATTATGTATCAGAGAGCACTGATATTTTGAGTGTACTCCATGAAAAGATGATCCAAAAATATTTTACTTTGAATTAAATTATTCCAAAAGGATTCCATGTAATTATTTGACTTTAATATAACTAATTTTCTCTTTGCTTCCTACAAAAAAATCCATTGCATACTATGCAAGAGGAAAAATTGCAGTAAGAGGTCATCAATATCCTAAGGAATCTAGAAATTCAAACATGGATGCATAATCATCTCCTGTTGTATATCCCAGACAAAAATGCATGAGGAGCTATATTGTTCCTCCTCTATTGGACGTTCACCAAACTTCCTCACTAGTTGTCAGTATTCCTAATGTCAAGTTATGAATAATTCAACACCGTATATTATCTCAAATTTTAATTTATAAATTATTTTATTTTAATCATTTGATATCTACAACATTCTATAACACTTTTTCATCAAAATTCCCCATATCAACCAACCTCAAGGTTTCAACAAACGCTAACCAAGGAACAATATACTCTAGTTCAACACTAAGGTACGTTACTTTTCAATTTATTTTGATGTTATTTGTTAACTTAACATTGAATAGTGTTTTTTATTTTCCATTTTCTGATGAAATTTCCTTTTTGCAATTCCCCTTTTCTCAAGAAAAATATGTCGTCACCACTAGCACTAAACCATGTTCATACTAGGGGAAACAATTTTCACTTCCATCCCAAAGTCATAACACAGTGCACTTAACAACTATAGAGTTTCCCAATCTTTCTCTTGGTGGCATCCTTAGTGCAATGGGAACCACAATTTTGCACCAAATTAGACTTTATGATGTTTTTTGGGGATTGAGAGTGGGGCCCTGATCAATTAACTTCCCCATGATATGATGCAGAGTTCATAGGTGCCTCAGTTTATTTTACGACAAATGAAACACCCAGCTTTTCATCCAATGGACTTACTCCCCCAAAAATTCCACAATGTGATTATGAAATAACTTCATTTCCATTTCATAATTTATTGGCACATAGTTGTTATGAGACTTTTAATGACACCATTCTTCAAGACGTAGATACTTTAAACATATAGGATTTCTGGGATCAATTTTTGATAAAGGAGATAAATGCCCATTTTCACAACTATTCCAAACGAAAATGTCTATATTCATTAGTTCAAAATCAACCAACAAAGTTTTTTGTTTTAGTGAATCAAGCTATATCAAGTGTCATTTTTGTTAGTAATGAATACAATGATAATGTTTTGAATATCATGTTAAACGAGTTATAAAATTTAAATTTTGAAGTCCAAGCCTACTAAAAAAATGGGCTAAAGACAAAGACCTTTCCATAATTGTAAATGTAGAAAAATAAAATCTTGTCGTAAGTTTTTCTTTTTGGAAATTATATTTTAGATATTGTAATTTTATCTAATTATATTAATTTGTTCAATTGTAGTCAAAATATGAAAAATTTAAGAATGAAGCGTTGGTCATTGATGTCCTCCTAAAAATGTGCTCAAAAATTCAAATGAAACTATTTCATTAAAGGAAATAAACATGTTTTTAAAACAACAAAGTAATACATTGAAGAAGATAATTAAGGAGCACCACATGGATGCAAATAAATTATTCAAGTGAAAAATTGATGTTGATCCTAGTTTTCTTTCAACATGAGATGTGCCAATGAAGACCGGGAAAATATTGCCAGTATCAATTTGTAATGAATCGTTACACCAAATCCTCGAAGTGTTATTGAATCCACACACAAGGATTATAACATCCCACCATGCTCCGTAGTCCGGTCTCTGTGCTAGATTTGTACCGTATAATGAGACCATGCCCTTCCCTATACGAGCCTCGAACGAATACTGTAATGTTGGCGTAGCCATCCATGTCAGGACTCAAACCTAGGTGGTTTCTCTGATACAAAATTTAACAAAATGTTACATAAGAAACATTGAGGTGTTAGTGAATCCATACACTAGGATCATAAAACAATTCCATAACTGAGGATCTTCTTAAATCAAGACCTTTATAAGATAATACAAGGCAAGGGAAGGGAACATATTTTATAATGGAAACATAGACAAACACTCCTCAAATTTAGAAATAATGAGATAAAGGAAAAATGTCTTTATATTTTGTAATATTATAATTCTTATGAAACAATTGAGTTATAATTTTCACTTCATATATTTTACAATTTTTTGTATTTGAGACACACAAATGTAAAAGATTTCATGGCTCTATATTAATATAGATAATGTGTTTGTAAATTCTATGGTGTTTTTAGATTTTATGATATATGGAAAACATTTTCAAAATGAATAACATATTTGTAAATAAAATTAAAGATCTACTGAAATTATTTTCCAATAAACAACACAAATATATAACAATTGGATATGATAAATTAATATTTGTAATACACACCAAACTAAAACTCAAGTAGTTGAGACAATCCTTGAACAAATGTTCTTCATAATTGACATTCATATCTACCATCCTAGATGAACATTCAAGATCAATATTTGGATCATTTTTTTTCGTTATATCAATGAATCCTCTTGTTTCAGTGAGTGAACTCTAAATTACAAGAACTCTTTATAAGGAAATGCATCCATAGGATAACACAAAACACACAATCTCAAAAAAGTATCTATATTTTATCCAATCTATTCCAAAGTTTTGATTTAACAAAATATTTTGCATTAAATATCCTTTCAGCTTCCATGGATCCCAAAATCATTGTTTAGCACAATTTATATAGTTGAAAATATTCACTAATATTTTCTTGCATGACACTATTGGGATACAAGTTTTTCATTAGCATTGCAATAACACCATTTTCTATTGGTTCATTTAGATATCGATATTGATCAATCATTATAAGTCCAAAATGCGTTGTATGAGATGCCAATAAATTCTTTCAAAAAATACCTTTAATTTCAACTCCATTGATCTCTACAAACTTGCTAAAATGCTTAAGTAGAGAAACCATGTATTTGAGAAATAAATTGATTATTAGTTCTTCACCATAACCATAAAAAATGTTCTAAAATATGGGATTCATCACTCTCATGGATTCAAGAAATTCATCCATTTTAAAATGATCTTGAATTTCAATAGATAAGATTTGTAAAATCTTTTTCAATTTCATCCGCATGTCAAAAATAACAGTATCATATAGAATTTGTTACAAAAACTTCTTAAATTTGTGTTCCTACCAAATTAACTCATTTTGGAAAGTATGTAGTGGTATATCATTCTAATTGAACACGATACAAAGATGATTCTTAATATTTAATTTCAAATAGCTTTTAGGATCTTAATATCTATTAAAAATTTTGAACTTCCAAATTTATCCCCCTTAAACTCTCTTGCAACATGTTTAACATATCTAGTGATTGGAATACCCATTTTCTCAACCATATGAATTCAAAAATATATATGGATATCTCATGAGAATGATTCATAAAAAAATTGGTTTGCTTCAACATGGAGAAAATACCACATAATGTTGGTAATGTTTCCAAATATTTTAAATATTACAACAATTTTTTGCCTTGTCAACTTCCCTTTGGTATTAAACAAAAAACCTAACAACGATGGATATTCTTCAAAAAAATTACATGCAGGATCATACAAGGAAATCCATCTTGTATCAACATCTTTTATAAGCTTATTACCATCATTCACTCTAATAGAAAAAAATTGGGAACTCTAAAACTCTAAAGGTGCAAGGCCATCATTGGTATATTTTGTTGTGGATCTATACCACCATTTGCTTAAATTTTTACTACTAATTACCTATCTCTACAATATTGTTTCTATCTCTATACACATTTTTATTTCTACCTTAACTTATTGCATGTTGAAAAATTTCTATTTCTTGTGTCATCTTGTTTGAATCTTTCTGCAATGTTGTTTCTACTTCCATAAACGTATTGTTTCTTATTGCTTGATTGCATGTTGTTTTCTTTGTGCACCATGGTATCCACTATGTGCAACCCATTTTGGAGGTACATGTTCCCAATGGTGACCACCATTCCAGCCTTCTATGTAATCTTACATAGATAATCAAATGTATCATACATGGGTGCACATATTTTCTTTTGGGCTGCGCTTAATTATTTATCACACGTTCTTGCAAGAACATGAATTAATCAAGATATATTCTACATCTAAAAACAAACTATAGGCTATAAGAACATGTTTTACAAGGTTTAAATCCTTTAAAATAGGTACAAATACTAAACAGTTGAAGAATTCAATATAAGACAAAATGGTACACTACAGTCAAGATTGTGGTACAGTATCGACCAAAACATATGCTCCAAGACAGAGGGAAAATTCTATAAAATTTATAATAATATCATATTATATCATCTATTGACAATTTATTATATAATTTCAGACAAAAATTATTTAGTTCAGAGCATCATACAAGGGCATGAACTTAGTTCATTCATTCTCCTCTAAACTACCAAGATACAACTATAAAAATAGGGTTTAGGGCCATGGGACTTCATATCCTCTATATTGTTCCATTATTTATACACTCAGTCTCAGTAGTACTACACATGGTGGGGAAATGTTATGCCCATTCCTTTTTGACTATGTGGTTTTATCTTACTCAATAATTACAAAATTAGAATTAGATCCATTTGTAGTGGCATGGTTTGTGGGGTTGTGGAAGGTATCAAATTGGATAAGTTACAAGTTTTCCTTCCTCTTCTCTCAAAAATTCAAAGGATAAGATATCAGGATTAATAAACATTCTGGTATTCATGTATCATCTCTTAATGTGGAACTTTGGCTCCTCTCTCTCCTTTGGTGTTGGGTTTTATGCACTCAATGCTCTACTTTATCCTTCGACACAATTAAGGACTGATCACACCCAATCCTTAGCATCTCAACAACAATTCCAAATCTCCTAAGTATAGAAAAGTAGGAATTCCTCTCTCCAAAAATCAAATATGTGTATTCCTTCCATGTTTTTCATCTCCTCTACTTTACTTTATGCAATTTCAAAGTTACAAAAGTTACAAACATTATTTGTACTCGAGTTATAGTTCATTTTTTTATCATATACATTGACTACACTCTCTATTGTAGGTTTCATTTTGGAGTGTGTTAGCACCAACAAACCGTAAGACAACTATCGAGTAAAGGTAAAGTGTGTGTGTGTGCACTCAAGTATGTTTTCTTTTTAAGCATGAAAATTTAATTACACACTTAAAGTGGGGAAATGTAGACAACAAAATTTGGTAACTTATCATTTGGAAATGACAAGTTTGGTTATGTTCCTTTGATAAGAAAAATGCTCACATTCAAAGTCCAATCAGTAGATCTCTCTAGATTTTTGTGACTTTATCATCTCCACACTCTACTCTGTGAAAAATTCAGGAAACATTGTAGTTATGAAATAACACACTTTCTATTTACATCATGCCTCTAAATATGTCATTATATGCATGAACCATCAACAAGAAAACTAGATATCAACAACACTTATTTTACTTTTACAATGCTCTATCCTTGTGACACTCTTATCATTTTATTTTCTCAAATGACTACTTTAATTTTGGACATTAGACAACATATGACCCAAATCTGTGTTTTTGTATCCTGGAGCATCCCAAATAATACCACCAATTAAGGACAAGATCACCTAGGCATTACTATTCCCTTTGGGTGTTTTTTCCTTTTCCCTACTTTTCTCAAATTTGAAATGCCATATCATATTTTTTATCTTTTATAAATACTTTTTATCACTTTGGGTCAGTCTTTTTGGTTATTAATGACACAATTCAAATTATGGAATCATATATATAGATGACTTACTCACTATTATTACGGGCTGGACAATTTGGGTTATTACTTATTATCTACTACTTGGACAAAAATACTTTTTCGAGGAATGAATTTGGGATGCATTATTTACTACATAGGAAGGGTTATTTATAAATTCTATATCATACATTCATCTTGAGAGAAAATTAGCTCTAGAATTCTATCTTGGTGCAAATGACACAAGGGAAACCTAGATTTAAGGGGCATGATTCAATTCTCTCTCTCTCTCTCTCTCTCTCTCACACACACACACACACACACACACACACTAGAACTACATAGAGTCTTAAATGTAGTGCAATGCTCGGTGAAAATCACATTGGGGTGACCAATGAGGTCATTTTGACTCAAGCATATACATTATTTATTTCATCTAATGTTTACTTGAGTGTTGTACAGGTAGCTAGGGTTTGTTTTACAGGTTTAAGGCACAACACAAGAACCCTACAACAAAGTAGATGATACAAAGCGTGAAAGGAAACAAACATGATTATACCTTGAAAATATCATATCCAAAATTGTTACCATGACACTAGCGCCTGGCTAAAACAATAACACCCAGGCAGTACTATCCTTATCTAGGTGTTCTTGTTTAAAGGAGATTCAAATCACAATATTATAGATGAATCTTACTCATTCTAGATCTATCCCATTCCACTCATTTTTCAACCCATAATCATCCTAGATCTCTGAATACAAACTAAGTCACTCTTATCTCGCTATTGATTACATTTTCTTATGTATTACATGATATATATTGCTTGTTATTGTTATTTTCATGTCATCTCAGTCCTCTGATTAAGGTTTAAATTTATTTAAGTCAATTGGTGAACCTAATCCTTACACACCCTTTATCAAATATTTTTGTTTTCAATCATAGCTAGCACCTCTCATGAATTTACCATGAAAAATATTAATGACCTAAATATATACCTCGTTGATCATCCTGAAAACCTTGACCTCTTTCTATTTGTTTCTCATGAAATAATACCAATGGATCTCTACCTCAACTCCTCTAGACACCATTGTTATCCCCATTATGGATATTACATCTTCTATTCCAGGCTCCTCCCCTCCCACCAATACAGGGTCATCCACTAGCCATGTTCATATTTCCGCACCTAACACTCATCTTTCTTCTCCTCTTATTTCCCATATCCAACCTAGCACTTCTTTAGGAACCCATGTCTTAGAGTCTTTGTATCATGATTTATAAGATCAAATTCATTAATTGCAACATGTATATTCATCTTCTTCTCCATCTCTTGATTCTTCACTTCTTCATATTCCTATTACACCCCTACTTTTCTTCTTATCCACTTCTTTCCAAATTTTTACTCACTTAAATTTCCTCTCTTTGATATCCATGGAGATCCCTAGGAGCACTTTCAATCATTTTGTGTTGCATGCTTGGATTATGATTTTGATGACACACTATTGACCAAGTTATTTCCTATGAGATTATAGGACTATGCCTTCCGATGGTTTTATGATTTTCCTTTGCACTCCATTTGATATTTTACTCCTTTAGCAAATCTATTTTGGATCACTTCTCTATAAATATTGAAACAAAGATTCATATGCACAAATGGCCAAAATGAGGCAATGGACTAATGAAAATCTCAGTGACTATGTGTTGCGTTAAGACTATTTTTTCTAAATGACCAATATCTTGGTTGAATCTAAATTTAAATATCTTCTTATCTAGATACTTTTACCTCCTTTCTAAGAATGTGTGTTCTTCGATTGTATTCACTCTTTTGATCATACATGTAATACTATGAAAACTCGTGAAATCAAGTTACTTTATTTGGGAAAACTTAAATATGGTGCTAATATTTCTGATCAATTTACTAACAAGTTTTCAAGAAAATTTAACTTCGAGGGAAAGTCTAGTGAAGATAATCCTACTATTAATGTTATGTATCAACCTACGAAGCTCCAATTACAACCTACATGCCACATTTTTACTAGATTTCCATATCCACCACATATGTTGTTTCCTCAACTCTAGAAAGTAATCTAATTTCTCTTTGGCCCCTCTTGAGCTAGATCCTAATAGGCCTCATGGAAAGAAATTTTATGAACATGCACATTGTGATTACCATAGATGCAATGGTCATTCTACTAACATGAATTTCAAGCTTAGACATCTAATCCAAGATCTGATTGATAATATTGACATTGAGCTTCCTTAATCTATTATTGTTATTTGTACATCTGCCTATGACAATGGTAAGCTTAAAATCATCAATGATATTTTACCTAAGCACAAAAATTTAGCTCCTGAATCCTCTTTGAATCATGCTTATCATGTTGTCCCCCCCCTTCATCTTCAGATCATCTGCTTGGATTTCTTGTTGGTATTACTGATCTTCCATCACATGTCATTAGTTTTATTGATGATAATTTTCTTGCCTCTTTTTCATCGTATAGATTACAAATTGATGCTTATATTGGTCTTCATGTTATCAACAATGATATGGTACATCATACTTAAAATTCCAATGCATGTTCAATAAATTTCGTGTAAGCTATAAATTTTCCATTATCTCAGATGACCCATAGATCACCTACTTCTCATGGGCATGTCATTCTTCCCATCATTGTCGGACTTCTCACTATCTCTATGCCTTTCACTGTTAGATCTATAATTACACATTGTGACATGGTCTTAGGACTCCCTTGGCTTAGGGATGCCAAATCTGTACCTCCCATCGTTGAGTTATGCCATAAGTTTTTATGTGAGTGTCACATTATCACTATTCAAGACATCCCACCATGGACTCCTTTGTCATTGGATCCTATTATTGGTATAACTTCAGTTACTTCTATTACTAGTGCACCTAGTCCTACATATTTTCATAATGGCCCCATGGATTTGGCCCATACTCTTAGGGAATCTATATCTCTTACTATTCCTAATGCCACTTTTACACATACACCTAGATCTCCTCCACATGTGGTTTTATCTTCTCGCTTACGAAACATACATCGGTCTCATAGTCTACCTCATAGGTATAGGTCTCCACCAAGGACATAAACTACCCATGGCACATATAGACCTATTTGACGGTCTCTTTCTCCACATGTAATCCCCTATGGCCATAGAGTCTTTGTTTATAATAACATGAATACCTCCTTCACACTATCAAATAGGGGGCCATGTTATCGGTCCTAAGTACACACTTTCTTTAAGGAATGCAATATGACTTTTAACTTTGAGTTGTATAATGGGATATCCTCCGAGTTGTGGGTGCCTCGGGTTGAGGAGAACCTCCAGAGTGGGTTGGTTCCCTTGATGGATTACCCAAGCTAATCTACTTGTGGGGTTGAGGGATAGAAACAAACTTGAACTTAAATAAAAGTAACTACACCAACATTTAGGGACCTATGCTTGCAAAAAAGCACACATAATGACTGCTAAAATAACTGATAAGCTTCATGCTACAACTATTATTTGACATGATTTTGCACTCACAAAGGCATTAATACACAGTTACGTGACTTGTAAAACTTATAAAATAGTGAAATAAAGGTGTTGGAAGATTATTTAACATGAAAAGGAATGATATTATTCGCTAAAACACACTGCAAATTTGTTGTAACACACTTCACAAAACTTGAAATTAGAGGAAAAAATCTTTTATTGATTAAAAGGTGCACAAGTACAATAGTTTTGCATACAAATCTACAGAATGACAATAAGCCCCCCTCACCTTTGCACAAGTAAGGTATAAGTAGCAAGAATACACCCCCAAGATCCAAAAATAGCTCTTGCCAAAATTAGCCAAGTTGGCTATTTGGAAATAAATCAAATAATAGCCTCTTACATGCATAATTTTAACCCCCTTGCAATAAAATACAATATACTAAAAATAGGGATAAAAATAGCCTACATGAAGGTCCAAGGCCAAAAATAGTTGCATGGTCTCTCCTTCCTCCTTGTTCAAAGCTCCTATTAACTAATTTTTACTCATCTTTTGCAAATTTTAAGGAATGGTACGGATGACTTTGAAAACGTTAAGGTATTTTGGAAGATTACAAGGTAAAGGTCACCTTGTCCTATTTGTAAAAGGCTAATTTTGGATTATTCATAAATTATGGTTTTATCATTGGTCTTTTGTGGTGACTAATAAATTTTCCTCCCCATGCATAATAATTCACCAATAATTATACTCCAAACTCCCATTCGTGGCATATGATTAAACCTAACCCTCGTTATAATGAAATTAACCTTGGTTGAATCTTGGTAAACGGATGGAGTTAGGGATTGAACCCTAAAAATAACTTCATTTGGCATTTGTTTTGTTAATATTCTTGAAAGCTCAATAGGGGTTAATCTACCTGATTTTGGCCACCATAGTCAATCATTTGGAGCTGGTTTTCAGTTCCCTAATGGCTCTCTGAGGATATTTTTGAAGGATTTCTGGAAGCATTGCTTTATATGGCCATATTGTGAGCTTGCATTTGATAGTTTGGCCTCCAGTATTTTGAGCTAGGAGTTCACTTTGAACTGTCATGCCTTCGCTATTTTCATCCTTTCTGGCCACTATTTGAGATTTGTGCTTGCTCGAACTACATATCAATTCTACCACTCGAGCTATGGCTTGAAGACTGCCACTCAAAAAAAGGGTAAGTTGAGGTTTCCTCCTAGTTTTAAGACATTATTTACTTCTTGTGCTAGCTTCAAGGTTTCTTTTGCTTTTTTGGACACCCAAATATGGGATTTTAACTCTAGTTTAAGCTTAGCTTTGTTTATCAATGTGTTGAAGATCTGTTTCTTGATTTTCATTCATTTATTTCCCGAGTCATCGTATTATCTCGCTTCATAACTCTGTCTTTTTACCTTATGACTCGTGGCTCAGCTAAAGTTCCTATTCCCTAGATTTTGGCATGTGTTTTTGTGGAGTTGTAGCTTTACTTATAGCTCGACGTTTTTTTTCATGGCTCAATATTTCGAAACCCAACTCGGACTGTTCTTTTCATCTTGGTGCTTGTCATTTTTACCATAGCTCGACCTTGTCTCATTGCAAGGGCTCGTCTAATTTCATCACGGGTCATAGTTTTTGAGCTCGTGCTTCATTTTCTTAGCTTGGACCTTTTTAATTTTACCCGCCAAAGTTGGTGGAACTCGATCGGGACCCTGTAAGCTCAACACAATTTATTGAAGTTTAATTTTAGCTTGACCTATATGAGCCCGCTCATTGGGTTTCTGAAATGGCTCGACCAAGATATCATCCGAATCTTCTTTCATTTGTCATAGTAATGAGCTTGGACCTAGTTTTTTAGAGCTCCCAACTTGACATCGGTTCTTATCTTCAACTTAGCTCAACTTCACCTTGCTATGGCTCAGCTCTCATTGCTTTTGTGTGAGGGTTGCTGATCTATATTATTATACTCGTTATTTATGAATCAAGATGATTTCCTTAGCTTGAATTTGATTCAATGGAATCCTTATGCCTGGTTGAGAGTTTGGGACGCTTTGGCTTTTCCAATCTGTAGCCTTACTATTTGATTTGTATTTTTGAGGCCCTCCATCATATTTACATCTGGGTAGCCAAGGTTTGAGATCATTGTTTCTTCCTACTTAGCCAAACCATGGCCAAGTATTTTTTCATTGTAGCATTTAGCTCTGGAATCTCGCATGATATAAACTTTGAAACTCTATCTAAAACTTGATCTCTCTTGATTATATGACCTAGCCAGCTCGTTCGTCAATCTGTGAGTTATGTGTTATTTATTTGTGGCTCGGTATGGTCTAATTGTTAATTTTATTAAATCACACTTGTGAGCTCAACTTAGCTTGAACTAACTTGATAGCTCATGTTTTCATTTTTTGAGTTACAAATTTATCACATTTAGGAAAAGAAGGTTGCCTCATGTACATAAAATCTGAGTTTCTCTCTTGGGATAAAGTTGATCTTATTCTTTTGATTCAGTTATTTCTTGTACTATGTACCTATTCATTGATGGTTATATCTTATTACATCTTTTCTTGTAAGCTTGAATTGATGGACTTGTCAATCTTGTGTATTAGGATAAGTTGCTACAATATTTTCTAGAAAAAATATGTAATCATGTATTTGCCTATTGATATATCATGTGATCCTGTAATTAATTTTCAGATCTAAAGAATTTATTTTTCACATTACTTCCTCTACCTGGTTCATCAATGGGCACTATAACTCTTTTTAAAGTTAATGATACAATTTTGCCAATTTTATTTTCCTACAAATTTGTACTTGATGTCCTAAATGCAAAATATGTTCTTTCTAATAGGGTTGTACTCCTTCATTAATACTTGATGATTCCTCTAAAATATAAATATTCTTTGCAAGTGTGTATGAATTCCTTAAATTTGGAAATTTGTGTTCATTTGTGTTCTCAGAAAGCTGCAAACTTAAAATTTGTTTAAGGCTCTTTAAATGGTTGCATGGATTTATATAGCATCATGCTTTGAGTCTCCTTCTACTGAAAAATTCCCTCTTGTTGTTGACTTGGAGAGTAACCCAGAATTGAAATGATACTGTAACATTGATGTTTGTTTAGTTTCCTAGATGATTTCTTATAAGTTTACAACTATTTTCCTTTCCTTTCATGAGTTACAAAATTGTCTTGATTACATGCAAAGAAGACTCTCCATTCTTAAAATGCATCTTTGTATCTCTTTTGAGTTGATCTAAACTAGAATACATTGCTGCATTTTCATGAATTTTTGGCAATCCTTGCAAGTTGTATCAAGTATTTATATTCATGATGTAAAATTGTACTTACTTTATGATGACGCATATACATACAAAAATAGTAACATAGGAAGTTAGAAGCTATGAGATATAACATGATTTAATTTTTCCTCTTTCAAGTGTAGTAGATCAGTTGCTTAGAGCCATCCATAAAAGCTTGGAAACAACCTTTAACATAGGAAATTATGGGTTACTTGCTTCTTACATTTTCAGTTTTATATTTATGTGCATTTTTCCTTTACATAGCCATATCCCACAGCTAGTGTGGGATCATTGTAATCTCTTTTTGAATAAATGAAAAATTCTTAATGTGATGAGATGTACATGTTTCCTTTACATTGTTTTTCATTAATATGATGTTAAATGAAACTTTTACAATTTAACACACTAAGACAATTTCACATAAACATAAAGGAATAAAATGAATTAATTGTACCTTTGCTTGATTATCTTGAACATAGGTAGACACATCTGATGAAAAATTTACTATATTTTATCACTTCAAATATGTAGCTTGATTACAATTTCAACATATAATTTCAGATATATGTTTCCCTTCCCGTCTTCCTCAGGGCCTTGCAACAGTCTTATGTGGCTGATGCATGGTCTTGATGAAGGTGACAACTTGGAATGGCTGCATCTATGAGGAATGACATTATGGAACAACACTTAAGCTAATGATTTGATTTTATGATATCCCTTAATCTTTCTAAACTGAGTAATCGAGAATTTTTTTATAGCCCCCTCGATGATTGATACAAAATAGTTAGGATATTTTGTGACTTAGTTGAATTGGTTTCCTGTTAGTCAGCTAGAACCCCTGTAAATGATCTTTTCCAGCCATGAAAGCAATTTGAAACCTCAAACCAACCTTGACCATCTATTCCCAAAGTTGAATAACACTGATAAAGACTGAAAAATCCTCCACAAAAATTGAAAAAAAAAACTAAAACCTAAACAAAACTGCACTTGGAGGAAAGATAAACTCCTAAAAGGCTTGCCAACTAAGATGACAACCATTATTGAAAGCAAGAAATTGCAGAAATATGTGTATAAAACACTTAGAGGAAAGCATGGGAAACTAATGTACAATTTCAACTTATCTCATTTATAAACAATGCTTCAGATGGATCATGTTGACTGGGATCAGAAGATCTTCTCCATCCATTCTTGCAAGCTAGAAAGAATCATGAGGCTTGTAAATAATGATCATGTAAGGTCTATTCCATAATGAATCAATTTTTTTTGAGCACCTATGGTTTTAATCTATCTTCATCCTATTTCAACACAAAATCACCTTCATTGAAAATTCTTGTTGTATTGTTCTTGTCAAATGTCCTCTTAATCTGAGCTTGATTCAGCTCCATGGATAACATAGCTTGATTTATAACCTCTTAAAGTTCCATGAGCTATGCATACCTCACCTCAATTGGCTCATTATTAATTAATTCAATTTGATGCATCAATTATAAGGATGTAATCTCAAGAGAAAAAGGTAACTTGGCTTCAAGACCATAAACAAGCTTGAAGGGTGAATTGGAAATAAATATTTTGTGAGTTATTCTATCATCCCACAAGGATGCTTTAAACTTTGTGTGCCAAGTTCATTGATTTTCATGTGTAGTTCTTTTAATTATCCTCAAAATATTCTTGTTAGTAGATTCAATAAGGTCATTTCCTTATGGATAATAATTGGAAGAAGTACTAAAATAAATATCATTTTGTACAACCCATGCAACAATCTTTCCACCACAAAATATTTTACATTATCTGAAATAATAGTATAAGGAACACCAAACCTGGTTATAATACCTTCGTAGAATTCCAAGATGCTTGTTTCAGTAACTTCCTTCAAAGAAACTGCATCAGTCCATCATGTAAAATAATCAGTTGTAGTGAGTATCCATCTATGCCCCAAGCTTGAAGGTGGGATTATGAGACATATGAAGTCTAAGATGCTTGTTTCATTAGCTTCCTTCCAAGCAACCACTTCAGTATACCATGTAAAATAATCAGTTGTGGTGAGTATACATCTATGCCCTAAGCTTCAAGATTGGTTTATGAGACCTATGAAGTCCAAACCCCATTGACCGAAAGGCTTGCCAAATGTAATTGGATGCAGCGGTAAGAAAATAAGCCTCTCTTTACTAGTGAAAAATTCACAATTTTGACACCTTATTACCCAAACATGGTTGTCCTTGAAGAGAGTAGGCCAATAATATCCTCCTTTCATGATCTTGAGGGTTGTAGTTTTTGTTGAATAATGTCCTCCTCCTTGTCCATCATGAAACTATTCAAGTATTCTTTCCACTTGGTTTGGTTCAACACACCTCAACAATACACCATTAATATATTTCTTGAATAAAACACCATCAACCAACAAGAAAGGAATCTATTGCAATATGGAATACCTCCTTTTCAAGTTGTTCAAGCTTTGGTGGGTACATACCATGTCGAAGGTACCTTGTCATATCTAAAATCCAATTTGAAGGCTGCTAATTTTCTTCATTTTTAGGCTCATTTTGCAACAATAAAACAATTTTTTTCCCTCTCTTGCAAGTCTTGAGCCAAGTTCTCACATAATCCTTTGCCTCTAATCATCTTGGTCACTTTAATGTTGATGTCATATTCCATTACTTTAGTAATCCAACTTGCTCTCTTTTCACTTATGTCCTTGTTCAACAAAAATTCTTTAATACTTGGATGAGCAACAAATAGATAGACCGTATTGTTAGAGCTCTACAAGTGCCTAAATTTTTTGAGTGATCTAACAATTAAAAGTACATGTTTCTCTACAAATGAATACCTTGTTTTGTATTCCATCAAGATTTGGTTGAAGAAAGAAATTGGATGCTCCAAGCCTTCTTTATTTTGTTGTGTTAACATTCCTAAAATTGCATCAATGTTAACATAAGCATACAACATGAAATATTTTGAAAATTTATGATTTATGAGTGTTGGTGCTGAAGCACTAGCTTGCTTGATGGCTCAAAACTGCTCACTCCTTCTTTTGACCATGTAAAATTTGATCTTTCTTGAGCATGTTGGTTAATGACTTTGATAAAGAAGTAAAATCAGCAATATACCTTCTTATGAAATTAATTTTTCTAAGGAAACTTTGAAGTGCTTTCTTATGTTTTGGAAATGATAAAGAAAATATAACACTCGTTATTTTGGGATCAATCCTCATACCATGTTTTGAGATGATATGACTAAGAAGCTTACCCTCATGAATAGAAAACACACATTTTTGGGGTTAAGTGATACAAAAAAAAACTCCACATCTTTCAAACATTGCTTTGAGCTGCGGTAAGTGGTCACTTGCAAGCTTTGAAAACACTATTATATCATCCAAATAAACATCAACAAACTTGTTAATGATACCTTGGAATTCCATGTCCATGGCTCTCTAAAATGTTGCACCTGCATTGGACAAACCAAATGACATCTTTCTGTATGCATAGGTGCCCCACTTAGTTGTGAATGTTGTTTTAAATTGGTCTTCTTCCTTGAAAAGTATTTGGTTGTAACCATTATACCCATCAAGAAAAGAATACCTCTTTGAACCAACAACCAATTGAATTATTTGTTCCATGGAGGGAAAAGGATAGTGATCCTTGAGAGAAGCCTTGTTTAAATCACGAAAATCAACACATAATCTAATTTCACCATTTTCTTTCTTACTGGTACAAGGTTAGCTACCCAAGTTGAATGCTTGATGGGAAATATAATGGAAGACTCAATGAGTTTTTCAAGCTCTTTCTTCATCAAGGGTTCTAACTTGGGGTTAATTGGCCTTTGTTTTTGTCTAACCAGTTTTGAATCAACTTCTAATTCAATGGTATGTTGAGCTAATGAGGGATAAAAACCTATTAAATCATTGTATTTCCATGTAAACACATCTACATACTCTCTACATAACTCAACAAATGTATCCTTTGCAGATTATGAACATACCTTGCCAAGATTGAGGTTCTTGACATCAAGAATGGTGACACTTTCATGATGATATGTACTTGTAGTAAGGAAAACCCTCTCTTTTTCATTTCATCATTCTTTCCAAAGATGGTTTCCAAAGTCACAAGGCATTTTGGGATCTTGTTTATTTTGAGTTGCATAATCTGGTCCTCATATCGTTTTTGTAGTTTTCGTTGGTTTTGTGATAAAAATTCAGCATCTTTTGCAAAAATCTGATTATATAAGCATCATCATCAAAAACTTACCAATGTGAGTTATTATCTAGAATGGATGGCCTCACTATAACCTTGATATAAGGCTGCAATTTACCATTTCTGATATTTGCAGGTATGTCAAATTGAGATCCAATGGTTGTAAGCCTATCTACATGTTTATTTATATCTCTAGGAATAGTTTGAATGTTGAAAAAAAAATCCTCAAGCATGTCCCATACTCTATGTCTGTAAGTCCTCATTGATGGATTTTTGCAAGCACTAGAACCTCTCACTTGATGAATAACAAGATCACTATCACCATAAGCCTGAAATTCTTGATTCCCTTCTTTCTTGCCCACTTTAAACCATGGATAAGTGCCTCATATTCTAAAATGTTGTTAGAACAACCAAACTGAAACTTAAGAACTGAAAAATACCATTGTTTTGAGGGTGAAATAAACATCAAACCAACTCTTGAACCATGATTTTTTTGGAACCATCAAAATATAGCTTCCATAAACCATCATCGTGTTGATTTATCTTTTCCATAAATGGTATTTAGTGTTATCTTCATGAATACAATAAATTCCAAGGCCCTGATATTTAATAACTCTATAAGGATCATGATCATAAACTTTGTTAGTCATTTTGTCCTTAAACAAATTTGGAATACCTTCTAATGAATGCAGAGTTTCAGATTAAATCTCACATAGTTGCTCTTCACTGATAACATAATTTGCATTTATGACACTAGGTGTATGAGGCTCAATGTGAAAATTTGACAAAGGCTTAGAATTGATGGTAACTTTAGTTCCATACCTAGTTCTAAAAACAAGAAAAGTCCAATCAGTTGAAAGGTAACCTCCAATCTTGGATATGAAGTCTCTTGATAAGCACATAGAAAAATAAGGTGGAAAATCCACCACTATCACATCCTGCAAGCTTGCAACACTTAGAAAAGCATGTAAAGTTAGTTTCAAAATTTTAAGCATGCCAATAGTCTTTGTTGGTGAACCATCTAACTGCAAAATACCATTGACACTTGGTTCATATTTCAGTCCTAACTTTTCTGCAACCAATTTTGGCATAACAGTGTTGCTTGCTCCACTATCCACCACACAATTATGAACTAATGCATCTCTAATAATCAGTGAAAGATAAAAATGAGGTGGTGTTATCCAATTTTTCCTCTCGGGAAAAATTGATCAAACAAAATCTTACATGGAGAGATGGAGCGGTTGGTTCAGTCATACGAGCTCACATCTGATTTTGAAAACCAGGTTGCAGGCAGGATCGTCAATGAAATGCAGGGTTAGAAAATCAATGGCTAATGGGAATGACAAAGGATATCAAAGCTCAAGAGGAAGAAGAATGGAGAAAGGCTAAAAGTTTTTAGTTTTTTCATTTTTGCCGCTTTAGAGAAAATAAGGCAAAAAATGGTCAGCAATGTCCGAAGCCTAAAATCAAAGTCCAAAATTTCAGACTTTGGGTTTGGGGGTTTTGGAAACTCTCACATGAAGTTAGAAAATCGACACTCAATGTCTGAAATCCTGAATTGAAAGTCTGAAATTTTGGACTTTCAAAAACCTCGGGAAGCATGCTAGAAATGGAGTAGAAATGTCTAAAATCTCGAAGTATAAAGTCCAATTTTTGGACTTTCAGATTTCAGGGTTTCAGGAATTTTGGGAATCATTCCAGAAGCAACGAGCAAAAATTCTAAAACCCAAAAGTATGAAGTCTAAAATTTTAGATTTTCAGAATTTCAGGATTTCAGACTTGGAGTTTGGAAGTCTCGAATCTCAAAACACAAAAATCACCCCTCAATGTCTGAAATCCTGAATTTCAAAAGTTTGACATTTAATACTTTTAACTCTCAAGAAAAATTGGTGGATGAACAGTAACCCAATCTCTGAAATGGAAATGTCTGAAAGTCTGAATTTTGGGATTTTAGAGGTTACATGCATTTCAGACTCAAGAAAGATAGAGCCAACAACCCACCATTTTTGTAGAATGACACCTTGACCTTTAGATGGCCATAAATTTTTACTGGAAGCTCAGATTTGAGAAAGAGAGGACTTTTTGGAAAGCTTACTCATTCTTTTAATTTTGTTAGTTTTGATGAGAGTTCTACCTAGCATTATGGCTATTAAGGAAATAAACCCATAGTTAACATAACAAATGATTAGTTTAATATCTTTATAATATAGGTACAACATTACGTACCACTTCACATCCAATTCAATACTATAAAATATAGCCACATTGGTATCCCCTTTCAAAATATACAAAGAAAAATTATTCGAACAACAATACATATCATTATTCTATAGTAATACATGTATTGTAAGATGAATATAGCTTTACAATGACAACTCATTAATTACAACATATCAAATCCATAAAATTCCTCTTGCTCAGAGTACTTGCAACCAACGTTGCTTCAGTCCTAGGACCAAGTATGGAAATCCCCTACACTCAAGCATAAACTCCATGCATCCATCATTTCAAACAATCAGAACAGACACTAGAGAGAGATGGAGAGAGAGAGAGAGAAATAGCTTTCTCGACCAGATCCAGATAGTTCAGGATAGGGCACTATATCCAGTTGTATCACGTATATGATATGATATGATATAATACAGATACGCCCCTGTCGTTGGTCCCTATATCTATAGGGGCCGGCCAAACAAACAGAAGATGGAGAGAGAGAGAGAGAGAGAGAGAGAGAGAGAGAGAGAGAGAGATTTCATTTCATTCGAAATTAATTTTTGATGCCCTACTATTCTTTCTCTTTATTTCCCGAACATAATCGTGGATGGATAAAAAGTCGAATTTGTTTTTCGATAAAGCGATAAAGTATTTCAATAAATTAATAAAAAAAGAAATAACTTCTATCTCCCATAGAAAAGAATAAATATTAAAGAGAGAGAGGATTCATTTTCTTTTTAAATAACCATAACATCTCATATCCACTTTTCATTTCATTTCAACTCATATACATTTTCACCCATTTGTATTTTCAAAACCCAATCAATATTTTCATAATTATCTCTAGAGAGAGAAAGGGGGAGAGAGAAAGTATGGATTTCATTTTCCTTTCTATTCATCATATCATAACCACATACATTATCAAATTTTCATTTCATTTCCAACCCATAAACATTTATAACTCATTTACATTTTTAGAACTAGTCAAAATATCATAGTTACTTCTAGAAAGAGAAAATGGAAGAGAGAGAAACATCATAATTTCCCAAAAACATTCATACAATAGTTTGATCAATTCATACTCTATAAAGCATGTGGAAATGATATGTACAAGGTTCCACAATTAGTTAGGAGTCAACAAAACCCTTAGAAGGTGTGTTAAGCTAAAGTTGTAATTTTGGTGCAAGCTGGCTGAAACATAAAAAGTGCCTACAACTAGGATTGAAAACACTCGATTTAAGTTTGATCATGAAGTTTGATGATTCCTACTTACTCTCTCATATATAGAGAATTTATCATGTCTGATGGAAGTTGATTACGATGAGCAGAGCTCAAGTTACAAGGGGAACTTAGGGCCAGATATCGTAATTGCATCAACAACTCTTGTCACACAACGACCAATGGGCCCCAAAATTCACTTGCAAAATTAGTTTCTGAATGTGTTTTCAGTGAACTGAAGGTGGGTTATGATCCTCTTGTTGGCATTCTAGAGGTAGGAGGTAGTGGTTTTCAGTTTCGCTCAAGCTAAGCGACAACCATAAGCCGAAACCGATCGTGTTTTATTAAAATGACCATGTCACCATAAGTGACTGATAAGCTAAGGGGTTTAGGAATACAACTTGCAAGAGTGTTAAATGATTTCAAACAACTCGGTTAAGGTTACCTAAGGTGTTTCATGTTACTTGGGGTCAAGCAAGAGTTTTGTTTTGTCAGTACGTTTGGGTGTGGTGCTCCATGCGCGTAACTTTCAAAATAAGATTTTTCACTTTTTTTTTAATGGGCCAATGTTTAGAGGGTTCATGTCAAGGAAATATTTTTTTTCTATCATCCAACATTTAATTTTGAAAAAATTGAAAAGATGAAGTGAAATTTAATGCAAGCGAAAAGGGGAAAACCATACCTGTATTCGACGTTTGAAAGAGGAAACAACATGGGGCTTTTCATCCTGGATTTAGGCTGGTGACTTTCATTCACTCACGAGCTCCCAATACCCTTTCTACAAATCCATTTGTACATATCCAGCCAACATGGCATTCCATAAAACCATTTTTTTGCTCTAATAATTACTTTTGGCTTGATGCTTCAAAGCCCTTTAAACGAACCATCCTCTGTATATACTGCAATCATTGCAGTCCATAAGACAACACTGTTTTCAGAAATTTTTTTCAAGTAGTTCTCTTACTAAGTCTATGTTTCCACATTTTACACACAAACCAACCTACTTCCCATTAAAGGCTCTATCCATTTTTGCTCATGCTAGAGGCTTGCTAACAAAAGTCAACATTCATTATGCTTAGATGGATGGTAGTTCCTTTCTCTAATCCTCCATCTAGGAGTATGTTGGGAGGAATGTTGGTCAAGGGAGGCCAACATTTCCAAATCATTTTCAACAAACCCATTTTTAGTGCATATGCAACAACCAAGGGAGTCTTGTGTGGCTACCATTATTTCAGGGATTTTATGAAGTAGTCAATATGCCTTTCCAATTCATCCACACTATGTAACAACACATAATGAAAAAAGTAACCCAATTGTCAAATCCTTGTACACATCACAACCTATTCGAGTTATGTAAGAAGATGTTGATCTAAGAATGGATGAAGAATTGAACTGAGCCACAACAGAGCTTGAGCCCCTCAGTGAGGTGCACAAAACATACAAGCAATACACAAGATGGGTCTTTAATAGGGAAAGTTGCAGAGCTAGCTATGCCCAATATCGGTCGATCCAACATCAAATGCGTGGTAAGTTTTAGAAGGTGAGCCACCTTTAATGGACTGAGTGAGTTGGGTGAATCATTGAATGAGCCCAAACTTGAACACAATGAGCCCATTTTGTTTTAAAACCCTACAACCATGGCACTCCAGGGGGATATATTTGATCCGCATTTCATCATGAACAAAAGTGAAATAGACAAATCTTTGAGACACATAAGTGGAATAGCATAAAACAACACTTTTAATACCTTAGGTAATGTAACCAATACTCGAAAACAAAGATAAAGATTAGGAGAATGAAGTGGTGTATCAACAGTTACATTACACATAACATAATGATCAGAAGAAACAAATCAACACA
>CM031239.1:592140-629767 GCA_018340775.1 Taxus wallichiana var. yunnanensis
CATGCTTAATTTGAAAACCATGAACCTAAGCCATGATAAGAAGAGGTAGGGAATCAACACAAGATTCTTATGGAATATCCCTATTAGTAAATTTAATAGATTTGATTCTTTGATTAAAAAATTTATGATATATGCAAAATATCCGAGGGGTGTGGTTATCACTATGTATTTAAATGGGTCACAATATTATTTCTAGCATACGATGAGAAGCAAGAGGCCTTATGTAAAATATAAAAGAGATAAATCTTTGTTGAGGTATTCATGAATTTCTCAATGATATCATAGTCTTTAGATGAATAAATAGGAAAAGGAGGTATTGAATTAATATGAGCGCGAGGGATGTAAAGGTCTCAAAGGTTTATTATTGTGATGTGTGCTTATAAAATTAATGGAGGGGTCCCTAGAGGTGGGTGTGATATGAGGGAATTCAGTAATGACAACTAGTATATAATAAAATTGAATGGCCACTTGGGAATAGACATAGGTGGGAATGAAAGAAGAATAATTAGCTATTACCTTTAAAGAGAAAAAAAATGAAACAAATCTTATGCATGTTAGGGCTTCATGTTCACCAAATGATTTAATAATATTATAATCTTAATCAAAGAAATAGTGATCAATTAGATACATTAGAAACACACAAAAATGCAATGAAGAGAAAGTAGAAGTAACAAGAGGATGAAAGTGACTTAAGTATTATCCATATTTTGCCCTAGGAAAATATTGGATCAGCCATGACCCTGCATAGAAAGAACCTGAGAAAACTCGTTTATATGTTGTAAATAGTCACAAACATATTCAATAATGGAGTGGAGAGGCTGAGAAAGACTAAAGGACCCTATGCCATAGAAACTCCTTTGTTGAGCCGTTTCCAAGTCTTAAATCCATTTTCCAAGTCACAGAAGGAGACAATAATGGAATAGTAGGCTTAGAAAAGAAGGGGCAGTGCCGTAGAGGAACCAAGAGCAAGAAGGTGAAAAATGGTGAAGATTCAAAGTCTTCGGAATTGAAACAGTCCAAAAAAAAGAGCCAGAAAATGACTAAGTATGGAGGAGGCAACGAGAGAGAACCACGTGTCTATGCGGCACTTCTCCAAACTTAAATCAAGAAAAGAAAGTCAAGTGAGCCAAGTAAAAGACTTAGCCAAAAGTCACAAAATAGGCTGCAACTCCGCCCAAGGGAAAAATTCAGCATTTGGGCCCGAGTCAAGGAAAGCGGGCCATCGGGGAAAAGTTGGTTTTTGCCCCTTGTTATCCCAAAAGGATAAAAGTACAAAAATAGGCCACAACTCCACCCAAGGAAAATACTTAGCATTTGAGCTAAGTCCAAGCCAAAGCAAGGAGTTGGAGGAAAAGGTGAAAATTTTCTATTTTTCAAAAAGGTAGAGAGACAAGAGGTGAAGTACATTCCCCATGTCGAAGTGGACTAAGCGGGGCCATGGGTGTTTTTGAGCTTTGTGTTTTTTATGGATAAAGGGAAAAGTATAAATTACAGATAGACGAACCTGATTTTTTCTTTAATCCGGCTGTCACGTGTCCCATATCAAAAGGGGACCCTTTTTTCAAACTATTTTCCCACCCATTTATAAGGACCTGATACAAACTTTGAAGGGGCACATCTTTCAACTCATGGCTCAAAATATTACAAATTTGACACTGTTGGACGCATCTCGATGTATTCTACACCACTAAAAGATAAGAATTCATTTTTATTAGGCCTGTTAGGTGAAAAATGGAGAAAACGTATTTGGAGGCCATCGATGCGGGATCCATCTCGCCTAAAAATTAGATCAGATTCAATCTGTTCCGATATTTCTTCTCCATCAAGGTGCCAAACTAGTGGTTAATGCGGTCGAGACAAATGGGGGAATATTTTTTAAGAAGCATTAATAGCAATGGTTGAGTTTCAAATCGCTTTCCCACTCTCTCTCTCTCTCTCTGATTGATTCTATAAATGTAGGGCGGGATTCATTGTAAAGGGTTTGACATTCTTTATTTTTCAGGATCCCTTTTCCTTTTAGCAAAGGGATTTGTGGAGTTAAAGCCTTCCATTAAAATTGCAATATGTTTCTTGCCTCATAGCTATTTTGTAATGCATTGTAGCAATCTGCAGAGAGCAATAAAACACATCTATGATCGATTCTAGATCCTTTTCTGTCTCTTTTGATCGAATTCGGTCTTTCATTAACAATCTAGTTATGTGCTCAACTATTATATGTATTTTGTTAGTTTGTTTCTATCACCAGTAACTGATATTCATCATTCTGCGGTGCATCACCTTGTAGTTTAGTTATTTTTTATTTCTTATATCCCTTTTTCCTTGTCTCCTTGCCAAGTTTGAGATTATGTGTAGAAAAAGATACTTTGCAAGTCTTCACGTATGCACCCAAATAGAGGAATAGGAACCAACCTTTAACTGGAGAGATTATTAGATTCTCAAAACTCCCACTCTTTGGGAAAAGCTCAATGTTGTGCAAACACACCAAATGACTCTACCTTAGAAAAGCAGATCTATATAACTCATTTGGGGGTGCTATGATTTTACACTAACATTAATTTATATCTAAATCTTTGCAAGTAAATATCAATTGGAATGATGGTGGAATAGGATAAATCTAGATTGTGAATACTTTATTTGCGAGACAGGTGATCTACAAGCATTCTAAACACTAACGCCGGAATGGGACAAGATCACCTAGGTGATAGTGTCTATATTATGCGCTAGCCTATTGGTAATAGGTGCAAGATTATAATCTTTGAGTGTCTGATAATGTCACCTTCACTTAACTCTAAGTCACATCAACTTAACTTTAGGGTTCCCTAGTTGCACATGTACCTAAAAAAACCCTAATTACTCGCATAAGATGAAAGCACATATTATATACAAAATAAAAGATGCATATAATTTAGTCAAATTGAACACATTGGTAACACCACTTTGTTATTTTTGCATCATATTGCACTACATTTTAGACTCAATGTTGTGTGTGTGTGTGTGTGTGTGTGTGTGTGTGTGTGTGTGTGTGTGTGTGTGTGTGTGTGTGAGTGATAGAATCATGCCCCTTGAAGTTGTGATTCCCTTGTCCATGTTGCACAAATATAGCATGCTAAATCTATTTTCTTGAAGATAATGTCTTTGATAGAATTGATAAGTTTATAATTCTATTTAGTGAATAATATAGCCAAAATTCATTACTCAAGTGTTCATTTTTCCCAAGTAGTATATAGAAAATAATGACCCAATTTCCCCTTAGAATAGTTAGTAGGTTGTGTATATATATGATTCCTTTGTTTGAAGTTTGACACTCACTGACATAAAATGATAATAAGAATTAGAAAAGATCCAAACTCAAAGTGCTAGGTTATAATTTGAAATATAATATAAAGTAGAAAAAAATTGGAAGAAGGGACTAGGTATTAATGTCCTTACCAAGGAATACTTTCCATAGGACATAAAATAGACTATAGATAGAGATAGGGAAAATTGTGACAGAATAAAAACAATGATTCTTTAAAGTATAAGACAATATTATAATCAAAATCAATAGGACTATGAGAGGTGTAACCAATGTTTAATTTTCTGATTTAGGAATCATACATATAACAATATACTTGAGCCATAATATAATAGTAATAAGTGCACAATTATGTGTATACAACCTAAATACTAATTCTAATATAACTTACAAATATAAATGTATCTTATATTGAATATTTTTGCAACCTTATTACAAAATACCTTATACATGAGGAGCAAATAAGAAAAGAAATAATTTAGACATTGAACCTCAAAACCTTGGTTAACTATACCGATCTTCGACTTAAATCAATGTGACTACATCTATAATGACATGTATGAAGACTTAACATATGTCGAATACACATGTATCATACAAGATATTTTGATAATTTTTTCTATCATCTCCTCAATACAAATACAAATGTTTAAGACTTCCTCGGGATGTCTAGTATAAACAAGAAGACCATCCATTGATAAATTGTTTCCATAACAACTAGAACAAATCAATTATTTGGAAACACGACACTAGTTTGCCTTCCTCATATTATATCTTACTTGTAGCAAGCTTGAGATAACCTTCATTAAAGTGTGGAAGTCAACACATATAAAAAGAGTCCATTTTCTTATGTGTTGTACAAGAACTCAACCACACATGCTCAAAACCACCAGCATGGGGAACACATTGTTGTTTTGGTTAAACAATATACAAGCCTAAACATGCTTCCACATTTTACTTAGACGTCTATCATAGCATTGGTAATTAACATAGGACAAGATCAGCCTTATATTAAACTTTTGAGGACCTTCAAACCTATGGATTCAAAAATCTGAAATTACATTTTCTTGGTAGTTTGAGACCCTTTAAACAACTATTCGCCAATAGGATTTCTATAGTTGATAATCTTGTAAAACAGAATTTTTATTGTTTTAGTCATTTGACATAATTTTTGAACTTTGGTGATTAAGAAAACACCTATTACATGGTCAATGCTATATTACTAGTGGTCTCTCCTAAAAGAGAAAGGTTACACTTTGTTAATGCGTGAGTAAGAATAGGACCGTAATATACGGTATCAATTTAATACTTGTATTTTTGTAAAGTTACATGAAATGCAATGGGAAAGACGATGGTGTTTGTGGGTGGAATGTATTATCAAATGTGAAACGATTGTTGGTGTGTGTATTTTCCACATCATTAGGTGAGTCATCTCACTTTGGTGAGATCATAGATCCATGTGTTATTTAGGGTTCATTATGAGATTCTCTTATGTGTCAGTGCGCCATATGTGTCATTGGGAGTTACACTTCTATTATGGGAATGTAACTCCCCCTCTCTACTTGAGTTGTCATGATTGTAGCACTGGGGGTTACTTAGCACCTCCTATATGTACACCCCATTTGATCTATGAGATAGAGGAGAGTTTTATGGCTTAACCAGGTTATGCCTGTGTTTCAAATCTTTGCATGCACATTCATTTGATGCTCGCTCCTCCCGAGATCTCTTCACGCTGCCATTCACATGTCCGTTGATGTGCACGTCATCCCTCATGATCCTCGCTTGGGTTTTAAACCCTCTTTCATGGTATCAAAGCGGATCTTGTGGATCTATGCACTCTTTGGCATTTCTATGCGTGTTTTTGGTTTCGGTGTGATATCTAGATCTTGTTGTGTGTGTCGTAATGGTTATTCTGATCATGCTCTACTTGCATTGATTCGGCTTCTATACCTCTATTCGGTTTTTCAGTTGTTCATGGTTTGTAGCTCATTTTTCGAGTGTTTTTGGGGTGTTCATGGTTTTCTGGATTTTGCATGCCTTGGCTTGGCTTAAGTGTATTGTGTTTCAGCAAATTTCAGGTTTTGACGTGCTAATGTTTTGCTTGAAGTGTTAAAGTTTAAAAACAATGGACAACCTGGGCACAACTCGAGGCATCCTTCAAGCTCACCGTATGTTGTCTTGATCTAACAACAACACTTGGGTCATGTTTTTTTGGCCAACCTCCTTGTTTTAGCTTGGCAGCTCCAACTTAGGTCACTCTTTTTTTGACCTTACACTAATTTTTAGCTTGAGTTTTTGCTTCTGCAAATTTTTTGATCTCCCTTTGGCCCAGAGAAGGCTGCACCTTTGCACTCTATGCATTGAGGCTCCTGCTTCTGTGTACGTTGGTGGTTCTCATCCATTGCTGCCTAATCTCTTCTACTGGCACTACACCATATTGATTAGACTTATCTTCCACTGTCCTCCCAACTTGCATGATCATGGTAGACTCCAGACTCGGGCTTCTTCCTCACATCTGCATTCCTATCATGCCCTTCTTGTAGGCTTGTGCATGGTCATGATTGTCTCACGATAGGCACTTGGTTGCACTATTATCGCTCACCAATATTCAAAAAAACTCTGCCCCATGTCTTTTCCTCTCCTCGTGGCATCGCATATTCTGTGGGGCTTTAGACCTCTGTATAAGGGAACACGTGGTTAGTGGCTTGGCCTTCGTAGTTACACTATAGTATTGCCCATTTTATTCGGGTTTCTAGTGATTTCACACCTCTTTGGGACCACCTGCGTGGAACAAGCTCTAGACATTTTACACGCACCGCACCTGGGCATCATCCCTTCACATGTGGCTTAGGACTTTCGGTCGTCTCACGTGATTCCTCACCTCATTTGCTCGTGGTTTCTACCTTAATAGATGGCTTAGTTTTTCTATGGAAGGTCATAATCCTACATCTAACTCAAGAGGCTCAAATTGGTTTCTTTAGCCCTATCTTCTATGCACACTCAATATGGTTCTACACGTGATTCCACATTGTTCCTCCGCATTGAAACCATTTCTAGTCTACCCACCTACTCGCTTTGACCAAGACACTCCCTCTCTAGCTGCCTCCCACGTGGTTAATTCAATCACCTTTTTTATAAATGTTTTAAAGGTGTTAAAAACATTCAACATCGGCATTGTAATAATTTTAGGCTATTTTTTGCTTGTTTTAATTACCTTTCTTCGAGTGTCGAAGACGGACGGTGAGGTCGGGGTTGTCGGGAGGCTAACCCCCCCTCACAAGAAAAAAAAACTATGCCTAAAATTTGATGTCATTTCCAACGGTACCCACACGACCCTTCGTATGCATTTAGGGCACTTTTTAAATCCGTTTGAGCTTATTAACATTTTCTCATTAGTTGTGGGAATTGTTTATTTCTATAAATTTTGACTCGTTGCTCGGATCTAAGCACTTCTTTAGTCAAAGTTGCATGTTTTTTCACATTCTACATAATGGGATTATTAGTTTTGTAAACACACTACTTTATAAAGTGCCACATTCTGGGGGTTGACTAGTACTCTCGAGTTTTCACACGCAGACACATTATCGGCCGAGTCGATGTCTTGCTTTTTGCATCTTGATTTTCATCATGGAGAGTGCTCTTTCTAGACTTGAGCATCATAGGATCACTTTATAGTGTCTACCATTTCTCACCATGAGAGGGAACTATTCAGCTTGGCATGCTTCCATGGAACATTACTTCACTCATGAGGGTCTTTCACCCTTCTTACTTGGGCTCATTCTTACACCCACCGATCATTGTCATCTGGAGGACTTCTTTGACACTTGTGACCATGTCTTTGGTCACATGATGATGCATGTCTCTCATTCTGTGGTTTCACGTGAAAACTCAGATCCACCACTCCATATCTAGAGCATTCTTCAGTCCCTCTATGGAGACCCTTCACATACTACGGTTCGTTGTTGCTTCTATTGATCCAGTTGTCTCCTCTTGTTCTTTGTGTGATGGAAGTTCCACTGACATAGAATCACTTGATTCTACATCTCGATGATGAGGATTATGCACCCTATTCGATGTCAAGAGTACAACAAAGGACTCTTCTCCTCTTTCTCTCACTATTCTAGAGAGTTTTGAAAATTCCACATCTCATCGGATATCGAGCAGTCTCCTTCTCGGTCTCATATAGTCATCGCACCCACCACATTTCCACTTCTCCTAGTGTGCAATGCCTCTTCCACTCCTCTACCTTCTTTGGATGACTCATACCCATCGACATCGCTCTTTGTTTGTTGAGCCCCCTCATTGGGATGAGTATCCGCCGACCTTAGTAATATTTTCACAGAATCTACTTGTGATGCACTACAAGTCCCTCATCCATCTAGGTATTTTAGAGGAGTTCATCATCTCTATTGTTGGGAGTGCCCCTTCCGGGACTCTTACCACTTCCACTTTTCACGGAGACCTTCATTGATCCACCCTTGCTTGTGGATCCATTTTTGTTGTGGAGGATGTTGTGTTCCCTTCACATCACTTGGACATCCTTTATGTGGGTGTTCCTCTTTTCACTCTGACATGGGTTCTACGCACATGGCATTACCTTCTACGCACTCATGGCACCTTATCACACTTCGGTTCCTTGGCACTCGAGTTCTTCGTGTTGTTTCCTTCAATTTCCTTTTGTGGAGTGGGTGGACTTCAACACGTCATTTCTATCCTTCCTATGGGTAGGCACGTAGTTTGGTATAGGTGGCTCTTCTTTAGTCTAGAGGCGAGAGGATCTCATCATCAAAATTCTTCTAGGAGACCTCCTAGAGATGCAGAGTTTAGATCCGTCCATGGCATCTTTGCATTCCTCTCGTCTCCCTCTTCTTCTCTCTTTTTCTTCTTTTTGAGAGATTACCTCTTTGTACATGGGTACCTTTTCAGCATCGTCTAAAGTTGGGACCCATATTTGGCATATTTCTTAGATTAGAGAGTGTTTTGTTCTCTTGTGGTGGATGTTTTTCCATTGGGTTTTCCTTCACTACTTGGGAATTATTCTTGTACGTGGGTACCTCATCGGGCTTTGTGCCGGATCCATTTCTCATTTCGACTTGCCGCCTCATCCTAAGTTATGATGAAGGGGGTGTTGGTGTGTGTATTTTCCACATAATTAGGTGAATCATCTCACTTAGGTGAGATCATAGGTCCATGTGTCATTTAGGGGTCATTATGAGATTCTCTTAAGCATCGCCTCATCAAAGTCGCATCACAAAGCATCATTGGGAGTTACACTTATATTATGGGAATGTAACTCTCCCTCTCTACTTGAGTTATCGTGATTGTAGCATTGGGGGTTACTCAGCACCTCCTATATGTACACTCCATTTGATCTATGAGATAGAGGAGATTTTTATGGATTAACTAAGTTTTGCCCATGTTTTGAATCTTTGCATGTACATTCGGTTGATGCTTTCTCCTCCCGAGATCTCTTCATGCTGTCATTTGTATGTTCATTAATGTGCACGTCATCCCTCATGATCCATGTTTATGGGTTTTAAACCCTCTTTCAACAACCAAATTTAGGTGGTCACACAAAATAACCAATGAAATACAACTACATTTTTTACAGTTTCCTACTATAAAGACTTATTCATGTCCATATGTTCTTTCTAGGTTTTGTAGGTACATTCTTGTTGCTTTAAGAGCATAATTTTTTATATTCACTTATGAACATGAGTAGGTGAATGGTTATTTATAGTTATAGGCATAAATAGGGATAGTTTGTATAGTGGGGCATGCGTTATTTATCGATGAGGAGGGTTACTTGATTGTAACTTGTAGTAAAATTACATTAGCAGTAGCAAGTGACATAAGTAACTTGGAGAGGTGATTGAAAACAGAGTTATAGTAAATTGCATGTAAGTTTTACAAGTGTTAAAGCATTTGAAAAGTATAATGCTGATTTAAGAATGGACTTTGCTATCAGTACCATCATTGTTGTCTCCAGAAGTAGTTGTAGGTGTTCCAAAGATATTTTTGCATTTATAGTGGTCACAAAGGTTGTTTGGGTGCTCCACAAGCTCTTGTCTATGCTTTTTCTCCACTTTGCCAGGTTTTTGAAAAGGTATATTGCCGGTTCTTTACTTGGATTTTTTTTTCAATTATATGGAATTCTGTTGCAAGTGTCTGGAAAAGATATCTCTGTCATCCATTAAGTGAAATGAAAGTTGGTTTATTTTGTAATGAGAATGCTATTAAATAATTACTATAGGGAGTGTGAGGCTTACACGAGCTTTGTCATTGGGCGAGTTACCATCTATAATGTCGATGATGAATTGGTTTCCTATTTTTTGGCATGATGTACAAATGACAACTATGGTTGTAGTTGCATAATGTTCAATAGTGGATAGTAGCTGATGGATGCTTGAATTTGGGATGAACATATGCTGAGGGAAAATAGAATCAATAGATTTTATGGTTGTGGTTTCAGTGATTAAGAATATAAAGTCACATTCACAATGGTCATAGTCACTTTTTGGAGAAATGGTAAAGTTTGTTATGCGGATGGATTTTTGTGGGATTATTTTATGTTGATGGATTTTAATGAAAGATGCCATAATGTTGAAGGTTATTTTCAGCTCACCTTTTTTTTCTGTGAGGTCCATACGCAACAATTATTTTCCTCATTTTCTTGTCGAGGACTATTTTATATATAGTCATGATGTCTACCCTCAAAAAAATATCTCTCGAATTTTTAGTTATATACATCGTCAATAGATATTAGTGTTGGGCTTTCATTTCTTGGCCTGCACATTATTAGAAGAAGGAAATCAATGAGGAGTGGATAGCAAAAATGTCATTAGAAATTGAAATTTGTAAAGAGCATACCTCTTTGGTGATTGTTGTGATGGGAGATCAGCCTAGGCAGTTGAAGTTGTATCTGACATGGTGTCTGCAACAACAAATGTTACATAATAAGTAACATCTATGTAAAATAAGCTATGGTTTTAGTTGTATACATAGTACAAGTGTAAGGAACAAATACTTTTTAAATGCATTTGGAGGTGTATTTTGTATTTGCAATTGCTTTTGTAGTATGTATTTTGCTTTGTTACAAAACCGGGAATGAAATTAAAAGTGTGTTATGGTCAGTCCAATATGCATGGCTAACTTCAATGGTGGTTTTTGCAATATTCATATTCATCCAACAATGGTCTATTTGTGAGTTGTTATTGGTTGTTGCAATGGTTGGTACAAGGAAGAGGTTATGTTGTTGCATTTCATTGCAAAGTTGGGCTTGTTTGATTTTGGCCTTTGCCATGTCAATGTTGAAGTCCCCAACTATTATGAGTTGCATATCCGTCGGTAAAGTAGAGGTGACGACTTCTAAGAATCTTGTAATTTTTATTAGTGGGATTAATGGCCTCAAATATATGTTTTCTATTCGTATATGGATATTCAAATAGCAAATATCAATCATAGTACTTTCAATGTGGGGTGTACTAAACGTTTTAATGTTGTGGCCATTGATTTTTTTATGTAGAGCACGTAAGAAGCGCACAAATATTCATGGTAGGAACAATGTCAAATATTTGTAGGAGAGCTTTATTGGTTGGATTTTGGTAGTTTATGTATCTTGTAAATAGACTATGTCTAATTGCATTATCGCAAAATCATGCGTTATGTGTTGAATGTGTAGTGCTAAAATTTTGGTATTGAGTGAGAAAATGCACAAGTGTTTGGGGGGCTTGCTTGTGTGAAATTGTATAATGGTGCCTATTTTGAAGAATGTCCAAGTCTATGTATTTCGGTTTCTATGTCACTAGACAATACGAAATTGGTTTGTTATAGCTTGTGTATAAGATACAACGACTCAATATTTTTACATGCAAAAGTACTATGTATACAAGGCATGGATATTTACTTTATGAGGGTAAAAATATAGTGCATTCATTGTGAGGCCTTGGGCTCTATGTATGGTTAACAGCACGAGCTATTTGTACGAGGAATTGATGGTGGTAATAGTTTGTCCGCTAATTCGTATTTGTTATGCAATTCTTGTTATAGGAGTGAAATGCTTATTGATTGTTTCTGTGTACATGGTTTTCATTTTGGTACGTTTGTATTTACCAATGTCAATATTGCTAAATTCTATCCAAATTAAGCTTGGTGTTCCACTTATTGGAAATTTCTATAACAAAATGATAGAAAAGAAAACAGAGGCAGTTACACAGTGTTTACTACTTCAAAGCTCCTATTTGTACCCTATGGCTACTAAAGCCAAAATATTTTGTACTTCAAATTCTAGCGTGTTTTGACATAGTTCCATGTTCCCTTAAAAACCATCTTAGAATTCATCCATTTGATGGGGTTCCACTTTCCCAAAAGAATCATGTCAAAATTCATCCATTTGATGTGGTTCCATATCTCGTTTGATATTGAAAAAAATAGTTGCGAGACTTGGAGATGTTCCAAAAAAAAATTCAGCTTTTAGATAGCAAAATGGGTGAACGAGTTCTAAACATTTGGAGGTTGAAGGGAAAGCATGTAACCCTTTTAACTTTTGAGGTTGGAATCTGATGAGTCAACCATACACAATTATAAATTCATCAATTTGTTGGTATTGATGGTCTTCAGGAGGTCTCCTCTCCCTTGAGGACAACAATGGAGAAAGACACATCTAAGTTGAAATGGCACTTATGTAAGAATGGAAGTAAAAATAAGGAAACTAGTATACTTGTGGTAGAGTATAGAATCATCAGAATGAATAAGACATAACCATGAGGTGGTCCAATACAACTTTTTGGAGTTATTCCCAAGACGGATTTTCTCTATGGTAATACTCGACAATTTTGAATGTGTTTATGATTTCCTTTTCTTTACATGGGTTCAATTGTGTTGCATTTGGGAGAGGGGATGGCGATTGTGATGTTTTTGTTGATAGTTTTCCAAGCATGTTGACATAGTATTTCATAAATTTGCATTTTTTTGTGGTATTAATTTAGATATTTTGTATAAGATTTGTGGAAGTGCACTGCAAATGTAAAATCCAAAGCAATAATAGATCATATTCTCTATTAATCATAAGATTCATGTGACCTAAAATGTCCACCCCTGCTTTGGGAATGCTCACTGTTCTCAATGAGAGATAAGATGTATAAGGCTTTTTGTTCAAATTTCTTGTTTCTTGAGTTCAACAACTCTCATGACATGACTGGAGTGACATTCAAAATCTCTGCTATACGGAGTCAATGTAAATCATGCAATATGAAGGATAAGATCTTTCTTATATTATGCATAGGGTCATATGCTAACACCCCGACAAATGGATCATTTTATTTCTATGGCAATTATAGGATAAAGATTGCACAACATAATAGCAAACAATTTAACAAGAAAATGGTAAATTTGAAAATGCTCATTTTTACAATGCTAGAAAATTACCTTTAAATGTCAATATTAAACATTATACTTGTTAACACAAATCCATTTTATAGCTGACCACTTATGACATGGAACAATTATTGCAGCTCTTGACAATTCATTTCCTCGATGATAAGCTTAGACAACAAACTTTTAAAAGTATTTTAAACCCAAATGGGAACACTCTCTTTGTCATTAAAAATATTTTCTCGCCTTGGGACTCCTTTCGTCGTGAAATCTTAAAATCATTCCCTTTTCATGTTCTAATAAAAAATACAATAGCAAAACAAAGCAACACAAATGCTCTTCATGAAACAAATTATTTATTGTCAAGGAGTTAAGCCATGGCTTCTCCTTCTACATCAGCTTCTAATGCTACCAACCACACTGAGACGTGACTTTGGTTTGAGGCATTGCCTAAGTGCACAAAGGCTATGTGAAAAGCTGCTCTATAGTCCTACCAGATTTGATCCTACTCATTCACCTTCTCTTTTGGTTTGAATGCAAACCAAATGTTTCAACCATCCATAAGAGGAAAACCAACAATATCATGGCCACCAATATGCAGACACTCAATCCTATTAACCATAATCAATTAAGCCAAGGGATTCTCTGTACACCCTAATCTCAACTAATGGTGGTAATATTTATGGTTACTTTCTGGAATCAAATGTAAAATAGTGCACTAAAATTGAAAAAAACCAGAAATAGATTATGTTTCTTACAAATTTCGGTTATTCCGACATAGATTTAGTTCCTTGCAATGTCAAATTGATACACATCCATTCCTATTTATAGGCAATTTTATTACTTACATTGGCCTACTACTTTTGTTACTCATAATGTTGTACTCTCTTGGTGTAAATATCCATAAAAATTACCAATCATTTGATTTTAACATTGATTCTGAATCATACCTCATGTATTTAATTTTCTACTATAGATCTAAATAATACGTATTTTAGTGTAGTCATGTTCAAATGGTAACATTTTCGTAGCCTCAACACGTAAGCTCCCCCATAAGATTATGAATATGCTATACGATGTCTGGGCTTGCATTGCAATCATGCACCATTGCATGTAACTTCCATCTTTATGGATAATGGTATAAATAACAGATATAGATGTGATCGAACCAAGCACATCCTCTATAGAACCAACCTCAAAAACTGTAACCTACAAGTGTGGAGGCGCTGAAATAGACCGCATGGAGTGACAGGTCAAAAGAGAACAACTTTTCCGGAAAATTGAATAAAGAATGCCTTCAGTGCAAAGTAACTTTCAATATCTCCCAAACAAATACAAGGTGCTTGGGCTCACGTAGTTTGAGTTTAAGGACAAAGTCTTGATGTGATTGTAGAAACAGATCTAATATAAGCGGAAGATACCATCATCCATTTATATGACACTACTAAAGCATTGATTTCTATAGTGAAAATTGATGGGCTATCATTCTTTGTCATGTAATTGGACATATATACAAAAGATACATCATCATTCCAACCACAATCCAATCAGGTTTCAAGGCAGATACCATTATGCCTTCACCTATGCTAAGAAATATGCCACCCTGGGTAGGCTACAAGCGTAAAGGCTTATAGACTCTCTATGTACAGAGAAGCATATAGCAATTTGTTGCTTATGGACTCTTTACACACAAAGCAACATATAGTTGTATTGCATAATTATGGTCTCGGTGAGGCTGATTAGGATTGGCCATGTACTCAGATGCACTGCAATAAGGCATTTTATTGAGAGTATAACTTCATTTTTATTGCATTCTTTATCAAACCTGTATCCACTAATGAAATTCAACAGATACTAATATGATTTTCCAAAAGAATGTTACAACTACAAGGCAACATAAAAATGGAACACTTTAATCCTGAAATACCTTATCAATAAAAGAAGTTGGGTAACATCGATAAGTCTACTCAAATGAAGTAGGATACCCATAGCCTCCAAAAATTTTAAACCATAACGAATCATTAACATGTTTTATTCGACAAATCCTCACTCTCACCCAAAACACCACCAGAAAACAAGTTTAACTCGGTTAAGGCTAAATTCAGCTTTTTTGTGAGCCCTTAGCATGACAGAACCAAACACAATGTTTTGGCTCAATTATCCTACGTGAGGTGCATACCATTGTAAAACAGTCCGAGCAATCAGGCACCTTGAATTTGAAACAATTTGAATTTGAATTTATGGGGGAGGAAATGATGGCAGCATTCTAGGATACTACTGAGACATTATCTCACCAGACAGGCATAACCTCACATGTTGCAGAAAAATCTGTCTATCACTATATTTCTTACAACCTACCATTACATTGATTGTCAAGCAAAGGATGTTTGGAAACCTTACACATGCAACTGTCGGGAGGTCGAAAAGAGAGATTACGTTGAAGCTCATATCCTAAACTCTTAAGAATAAATGGATGTATTGACATGAATTTGAGCTCTTTGTTTTGAATTGCTTTCTTAATTCCCCTTTGGTTTTCTTAGGAGATAACCAGAGGACCTCAACCAAGGTCAACTCTCAAGTTATCATGAGATATATGCAAAGGTTTCAATACACTCGCAGATTTCGTACAATATGAGAAGACAACCTCAGCTAATCAACTGTGAAGTCAAAATGGTAAATGTCGAAAGATTTAAATTCTAATATCATAAAAAAAGATGCACAGGAGGGACCGGTGAAAACAGGCAAAGAAGAGGCAAAGGATCTGTGAATATGCATCAACGAGCACGGAGCAAAGAAAAAGAAGGAACAAAAACATACCTGTAACCTGTGGCCAATATGAATTGGAGATGCTTTTACTTCAATTTCCAAACCAAGATGCACATGCTGCAGATGACTGATGCTAAGTTCTACTCCTGCAACTTGCTGCAACCCAGAGGCCACACAAGCACCAAGACTTCCAAGACTCTCAGCAATAAAGGCTGATATACCTCCATGGAGCACTCCATATGTCTGTAAAGAATACAAAGGTAGAAAAATAAAAAAAAATCACCACATCAAGATTCTCTGTATACCGTGGATTGACAACTCTTCACAAAATACAAATTTTCCTTCTTTTCTAACATCCAATCCATTCTGATGGATAACAATCCATTCTAAAAAAGTTCTTAGAAACTACTACAACCTTAGTGTAAACACCCAAAATCATCTTGATTGCAAACAGATAGGGATAAGATGAAACCAATAAAGCATGCCTTAACTGGAAGTCTACAAAATAACAGAAGATTTCTTTTTTCTCATCTTCATTACAGTCCTCTGTATCATGAAAACACACAATATTGAGGATTTGTGGCTTTATTATAGCACTTAAGCTTAGACAGGATGAAGCCAAGAAGTCAGGTATTGATTGGGAGTGTAAAAAGTTTAAAATGTGCTATTCTATTTTCTTCATTATAGTCCTCTGTTTCGTGAAAATATGACCCCAAATGGATTTGGTTGGGAGTGCAAAAATAATAAAAGTTCTATTCCTCTATTATTCTTCATACCAGGACTTGTGGGTATTGTAGTATTGTTGTATTTAAGCTTAGACAGGATGGAGCCGAGAAGGAAGGCCTTGATTGGGAGTGTAAAAATAATAAAAGTCTTCTTCTCCCTTCTTCATTACACTCCCCTGTTTTGTGAAAACAGGTATGCTGTGACTTGTGGTTAGTATTGTAATATTGTTGAATTTAAGCATAGACAGGATGAATCCAAGAAGGCAGGCCTACAGGGCACCTGCAACTACATCATTTGACAAAAGCCCATTCTCTATTATGCTTTGGTGGATGTCCATACCCTGTTTCAAAGCTCCTATTTTGACACAGGCAGGGAGTATGCTGGCCAAAGTGAACTGATCAGGTTGGACACCTGTTGGTTGCATTTGGTTAAACCGTGTCGATGCTTCGTGAGGATGCCCATGTCTTCGTTAGGATGCGATAATGATATTACATAAGAATAGGTAAATTAGTAGTTTCCCGGTTATGCTGGTCTCTACAGAAATCATAGGGAGTTAACAAATTTTCCCACATGTCAACTACAAAGTTGCAGAAACCACCACAGGTAGGTAAAGCTTCATACAGGATAGGCGCCACAAGACAAGGGCATGACAGGAATACAGGCACATGCGTTGCACAACAAGGATGACAAGCAGCTGCAGGTTGGCGGAGGTGGCATGGTGACAAGCACCTCAAGCAGCTAGGTTACTAAAAAGACAGCTGCTCCTTATTCTCCTTCTCCTAAGATCAGTGCCCCAGCACAAGCTCATGTAATTAGAACTGAGCCTACCATCATTCCTTCTTATACTGCTTTTGATATTATTGATCATGCAAAGAGAACCAAAATTCAAATGTCAGAAGCAGAATACCTTCAGTCGAATCCCGAACAATTTGAAAAGCTGGCCAAGTTCATCAGGAGTAAAGCGGCCGTTCCATCACCTTCAAAAGGTCTCCTTCCAAATCCTACTCAACCCACACCTCAGAATAATCTGACCTCTGCTTCTTCCTCAGGAAAGATTGAACCATTTTATTTGTCTCTACTTATAAATGGGTTTAAACTCAGCAATTGCATCATTGACTCAGGGGCCTCTGATAATGTTATGCCCGCAAAAGTGGCCCATGCCCTTGGACTTACTTTGACTAAGTCATATGGACGGTGCTATTCCATGGAAACTAAACAAGTCCCTCTGATTGGTCAAATCAAGGACGCACAGTTTGCATTTGTTGCCTTCCCTGAGAAGAGAGTGAAAATGACTATTCTGGTTGCTGATATCCCTGCGGCTTATGGTATCCTCTTGGGTAGAGGATTTTGTAAAGATGTCGGAGGAGAGATTAGTATGGATTGGACCAAAGCCAAGATCCCAGTCAAAGGGGTTCAACAGGTTCTTCATCCTGAACCACAGGCAAAGTATTTGGTGACCAAATCAGATGATCCTAAGGCTCAGATTCTTTTCGAAGATGCTAGCTTCGGGAATTATTTCATGACTTCCGAGATACCCATTGTAGATGTTGAAGAGGAAGATCCCAATGCTATTTGGACGCTCGAATTTGATGGTAGCTGCTCAACCTCTGGATCAGGCGCTGGTGTTGTTCTCATATCTCCTAGCTCTGAGATTTTCCCATCAGCTTATAAGTTGCAATTTGATAATACCGACAACACGGCCGAATATGAAGCCTCGTTATTAGGATTAGAATTGGCAGAACGATGAAGGGAATCAGAATCTCAAGGTTCGAGGGGATGCGGAGCTGATTGTTAATCAGTCAGGGGTATATATCAGGTAAAAAACGATCGGTTGAGGCATTACAGGAACAAAGTTTGGGATAGTATAGAATGCTTTGATGCATTTTCTATTAAGGCAGTTTTAAGAGATTATAATGACAAGGCTGATTCTTTGGCCGTGTCTGCATCTCTTCTTCTTCCTCATCCTCAGTTCAAGCAAGACACATACTCTATCGAGATTGTGTACCGTCCCAGTGTCCCAGATAATGCAACTCACTGGCAAGTGTTTAACGATGATCAACAGGTGTTGGCTTTCCTAGAAAAGGCTGACAATTTCAGTGAGCTATATTTTGAAGGTTCGGAATCAGCCTTTCGTGAAACTATTTCAGAGCCATATCATGAGGTTGATGGTGAATTTATCTAGCTGAAAGGCAACAAGATACCAAAAGGTCTGGTTTCCCTGGAGGGTCTGTTTGACAAGCATGATCGCTTTATCCAAAACAAAAGGCAAGTTGAAGGAGCTTCTTCCTCTGAAGTAGATCAAATCAATCTAGGTTCATCTGATCAACCTCGGATGGTGAATATCGGTAAATGTTGTTCTCCTGAAGAGAAGGTAAGATTCATTTCGCTTTTGAAGAAATACATCGATGTGTTGGCCTGGTCTTATGCAGATTTGAAATCCTTCAAGCCCAAAGATGTACAGCACAGTATCCCTTTGAAGCCTGATGTCAAGCCGTATAGACAGAAGCAAAGACATTACAATCCGAAGATTTCAGGGACTATCCTGGCAGAAATCCAGAAAATGTTAGATGCCAGAATTATTTTCCCAATCCATCACTCCACTTGGATTGCAAACATTGTCTCTGTCAGGAAGAAGAATGGCGAGATCCGGATTTGTGTTGACTTCCGTAACTTAAATCAGTCCTCGCTGAAGGATAACTATCCCTTGCCTATCATGGATCAGGTATTACAAACTGTAACTGGATCGGAAATGTTATCCATGCTCGACGGGTTTTCAGGATATAATCAAGTCGAGGTAACCACAGAAGATCAACACAAGACAGCTTTCACGACCCCATGGGGTACCTTTGCTTACAGGAGGATGCCATTCGGCTTGATCAACGCCGGAGCTACTTTTCAGAGAGCTATGGACCTGGCATTCAGAGATCTGATGGGCAAGGTCATAGTCGTGTATTTGGATGACTTGACCGTCTTTTCTAAAAAACGGAGTGATCATTATGATCATTTAGAACAAGTACTTCTGAGATGCAGACGTCACGGGATTTCGTTGAATCCTAAGAAGTCCATGTTCGGGGTTACAGAAGGAAAGCTGCTGGGTCATATTGTGACTAAAGAAGGAACTAAAATTGACCCAGAAAGGGTAAAGGCTATTCAGAGCCTTACCTTGCCCACAAGTAAAACAGGAGTTCATTCTTTCTTCGGAAAGGTTAATTTCTTGAGAAGATTTGTACCCGATTTCGCTGACAAAACCAAGGATATCCTTGGAATGATGAAAGGTAAAATTCCATTTCGATGGAGTACAGAAGGGAAGCTGGCATTTGAAGAAATCAAAAAGGCAGTTGCTTGTGCTCCTGTCTTAGTATGTCCAGACTTCAAGAAAGATTTCATCATGTATAGCTATGCTTCTGCCCACACAGTGTCAGCGATCCTGATGCAAGAAAATGGAGAAGGCATCAAGCTCCTATCACATTCATGAGTTGCCCGTTGAAGGAACATGAGTTGAAGATGTCACAGATTGAAAAACATGCTTATGCAGTGGTGCGAGCGGTGAAGCATTTCAGGTACTATGTGCTGAATTCTCATACTCGCGTTCTCGTTCCTGATACTGCTGTTAAATCCATTCTAACTCAACAAGAGCTGGGAAGCCAACGAGGTACTTGGATAGCTAAGGTTCAGGAGTATGACTTGGACATCAAACCTACCAAGTTGGTACGAGGAAGAGGCCTGTGTCAATTGATTGCAGAGAATCATGCTGAAGCAGAGTGTGAAAAGACTCAAGATACTTCTTCGTAAGCGCCTATGGTGCTTTTTGTGAGTACGACCGATGAATGGTACACGGACATTGCTTTCTTCCTAACTTATGGTGAATGCCCTCCGCATTTAAATCAAAAGGAGAAGAGGACCGTCAAGTTGAGATCTGCGAGATACCTTTTGTGGAATAATGCAATATACAAGAAAGGTATTGATGGTGTCTTCTTGCGTTGCGTTGATAAATCACAACAGGAAAAGTTATTAGAATCCTTTCATAGCCTAAACATGCGGAGGACATTTTTCGTAAATCTCTGCACAACAGAGTATAAGATCTTACGGGCTAGGTATTATTGGCCTACTCTTTTCCGGGATTCAGCAGAATGGGTGTCTAAATGTGAAGCTTGTCAACATTTCGTTGGTCGTCCCAAGCTAGCAGCTCTTCCTCTGAAGCCTGTGGTGATTGAAGAACCTTTTCGCCAATGGGGGATTGATTTTATCGGAACATTGAATCCTGCTTCCAGTGCTGGACACAACTATGTGCTGACTGCTACAGACTATTTTACCAAGTGGGTAGAAGCCGCACCAATCAAGCAAGCAACTTCTGAAGCTGTTTGCAAGTTTCTTAAAGAGAATATAATCGCCGATTCGTGTGCCTCATAAAATTGTATGATAATGCTTCTAACTTCTCATCACATGAGTTGGAGTGCACTTGCTATGGATTCGGCATTACTCTGGCTCATTCATCTGACTATTATCCCCAGGGCAATGGGCAAGCTGAGTCCAGCAATAAGAATCTGGTTACTATAATCAGGAAACTAGTAGATGAAAATTAGAGGACATGGCACAAAGCATTGTATGATGCGTTGTGGGCTGATCAGATCACTCCAAAGCGAGCCATAGGGATGTCCCCTTTTCAGTTGCTATACGGGATTGATGCTGAAATTCCTATCTCAGAGAATTGCCGGCCTTACAAATTGGTAAAGCGGTTGAAGATGTAGCTTTTAATTCTATCGAAAAGAGGGTTATGTACCTAACCAGTGCAGAAGAAGAGTGAATCAAGGTGGTTGATCTTATATCAGATCATCGAGCAGGGTGAAGAAGATTTTCGATAAAAATCAAAGCAGCGTAACTTTCAGATTGGAGATTTGGTGCTACTTTGGGATAAAAGGAGAGAACAAAAAGGAATGCATGGGAAGTTTGATTCTTTGTGGAAAGGACCTTTCAAAATTCATCAGCTGAATGGCGAAAATAGTTTCCTACTATCATACCTGGATGGAGGACTACTTCCGTTGCCTTTCAGTGGACAACATCTAAAGCGGTTCCACCATTAATGCAAGATGCTCTCTTAGGCATTGTACATATTTCATCTTGTTTGTTGTGTGATTGCTTTTGGTTTTCTTTCTTTCTTTCTTCGTTTTGTTTTGTTTTGGTTTTCTCCTTGACCCCGTAGCCTAATGAATAAGACAGAGATTCTCGAGTTCTCTTCCTTTGGTATTACAAAGAAAGTCCCCAACCTGGAGCCAATGTTATCCCGTTTTGAGTTCACGACAAACGATCGGATAACCTCTACAAAATTTTCAAGTGATTTTGCATTTTGGCCTCTTTTAAAGAAAATCGGGTTTTCGGGTGTTACCAACAGCTCGACATAAGTTTTAAACCTGCTTTGTGTCGTGTGACTTCCGAAACCCGAGACCCGCCTTGTATTGAGAAAATCCTTTGAATTCGGGTTTTCGGAACCCCAAAGCATCGGAACATCCATGATCCAAAACATGTTTTGTGCTCCATGCTTTCCGATTCACGAAGTCCGCTCAATCCTTTGTATTCAGGTTTTCGGGGCTATGTAGCATCTAAGCACCTCATGTTTTGTGCTCTATGTTTTCCGAAACCCGAAACCCGAATTGCACTAAATCTCCTCGTGTCGGGTTTTCGGACCTCTCCAACATGCTGACATGGCATTCATGCCGAGTGGTCGGTGAGTTGGCACGTGCCGAGCTGAAGTGTATTAATTACCAATTTTCTTATAAATACGTGGATTTCCACGTCATTCTTACCATTCATATTTTTAATTCGTGGATTATTCGCGCATGCTCTTCCGTTTTCAAAACCCGCAAACTCGCATTGCCCGATTGGATCGTTTGTTTTCGATCTTACATTTCTCGAATTGAAGGTATTTTTCTTTCCTTCTTTATTCTTGATTTTTATGGATCGATTGCGCGTATTTTCTTCCCAATTTCTTGCCAGTTGTTGAAGGTTTTCTTTCCTTCTTCTTTCTGTGTTGTTTTGGAAAGGGTTTTGGGTTTTTAGGGTTTATCTCTTTTTGAGACTATCAATTGGTGTTGTTTCTTCCAAATTCTAATTGCACGTATGATGCATGGGTAACAAAAAAGTAAAAGGAAGTTGTATGTTTGGAATTCAAGAAAGACTCTATTTTTGCTTCTCGGTTTTGAAGACTGTTTTGCAGATTCAAAGGTCCGAAGTATATTGGAAGCTTGAAGTGTCGGGGTTTCTCAACGTTCCGACCTCAAAAGCAAGTGCCGGGTATCTCTGAGTTTCCGTCATTAACAACAGTGGGTGCCGGGTTTCCTCCCGTTTCCGTCATTGACAGTGAGTGTCGGGAATCTCCGAGTTTCCGTCATCAAAAGCAAGTGTCGGGATTTGCCAAAGTTCCGACATATCAAACTTGTCGGGTTCTCAGGGTTTTCCGACATCCTCTTCTGTTCCTGTCAGACTTTTCTATTCTTCCAGCGTATTCAGTCAATCGGGATTTTCAGTATAGACAACATCTCCTAAGTTTCAAGCCTTTCTCCCTCCAACATTCTTCATGTCGGACCCTGGTCCATCTCAGGAGAAGGCCGAGAAGTCTAGCAGGATGAAGTATAAGTTCAAGAAGCCAGAATCCCCATCATACATCGATTGCAATTATGATATCAGGGACACTGAACTTGGCAATATAGATATGGATGACTTCTGGAATAGGGTGAAGAGTTCCTCTCAAACCCCATGGATGACAGCTTTAGCTAACAGTGGCTTGCCCCTTGCAGCAGGCTTTCCCATGTCCGCCCAATGTCTAGAATTTGTTTTGGCTTGTGCATCTAGTTATGACTCGGCTTCTCGTTCCGTGAGGAATCAGGCTGATGAGGTAGTGATCAGGCTAGATGGAGCTTATTTTGATGATCTCCTGAAACTACCTAATTTCGAAGAGTATGGGGACCTAAACATCAAGTCGGCTCAGAAGGCCTGGGACAGTAATCAGGAAGACTGCATTAAGGATGTCAACAAGAAGTTCCTGGTCAAGGCTAAACCAGCAGTATCTAGATTTCCAAGGACTATCCCTAGATGTGATTTCATACAAGAAATCAATGATATTATCACCCCGAGGTGGGTTTTGGTTTGCTGAATCAAATTTATTTCATGGATGGATGTATCAGTTTATGGTCACCATCAAGAAGAACCAGCAAGGGATTGACTGGGGGACCCTTATCAGCAATGAAATTGATTCTCAGATGACGATGGTCTTATCAACCGGAAAGTTTTATATGTTTTCATATGTGGCTTATGCAGCAGCCGGGATGAGGAACTATCCCGGGCTGGATACTAAGGGAAGCAGAACGACAAACCCAGTTTATAAATATTTCCCTCAAATAACAAAGAAGGGGTCCAAAGAACATTTTAGAAGGGTAAATGATGCCTTCTTCTACGAGAATATCTGCCGGCTGAACCCAGGGCTAAGAAAGACAAGAGTCTCAGACGAGGCTTGGACTGAAGTATCCAAATGGGGGTGTATCTTCTTGCAATTCAAGAAGTTTACATATCTTCGAACAGTCATGTACTCGGGAGAGCCTTTCCGTCTGCCTCGCTATCCAGGGGATAGATTGATATTGATAGAATTGGTCAGACAGCTGTTGGATTTTCACAAATTCCAACAAAGCAAGCATAAGGCAGCTGTATCCTTCCCAATTTCTATTGGGAGATATACTTGCTCGACCAAGTGCAAAGGCCAAAAATGTTGAATGTGAACTTCAGGAAAAATTAAAGAAGCATATGAAGTCTCGGATGGTTTGACATCCGAGGAGTACTTAGAGCCTATGGAGCCCAACATCCGCATTGTGCGACATTGAGGATATATGGGTTGATCTCGTCAGAACGTGAAGTTCATGTTCGCGAGAAAAGATAATAGTAGGTTGACTATTAATGAGATTCGATACGGAGCTTTCTCGATTTGCTAGATGGCATGACCGACAATGAAAGTGTGTTGGATATGTTCTATGATGGGCTTAATGAGGATCAATACGTTTTCCCACCTATTGATTGGTCACCAAATAAAAATCCTCTATTACGATAGGTCGGCTCATTCTTGCTGCTCGCACCAAAAATGGCTTTCCTCTTGGGAATGAATTTTAAAGAAGACAAGTTTCCAAAGTTGGCTGCTTCGGAGGTGGGGCCCTCCAAAAAGAAAAAGGACAAAGAATCTACTGGGGGCCTATAAAAATCAGGATTCCCAAGAAGAGGAAAGAAAGACAAATCTCTTCAATTATTTCTCCAGCTCAAATGGTGGTTGTCCTAATCACCAACACCACCAGAAATAGGAGAAATTAATTTGGAAGAAGGAGGAAGCCAGCTTCTGTCTTCACCATTTGCTGATTGCTCAACTGGAGAGACCTTATCTCTTGCATTCAAGGCTTTGGAGTCTGAATCTGCACCTCCTCCCTCACAGCCACTTCTACCTCCTCATTCTCCATCTACTTCTGCAACCATGGCCAGTATTTTCTCTGGGCTTTCACCCCTCTCCGCTGGAACCCAAGTGATCATCAGCACGCCTCCTCCTGTGCCTCTTTTTGTTGCATCTACTACCACGTTGGCGTTTCCTCCTCCAATAGTAGAATCTTCTCCCTTGAGAGTAGAATACCACATTATTAACATTGGCGCTTCTCCGATATGCCACAATGGCTACTCGAGAAACCCGAGGAAGAGGAAAGTGATTGTACCCTACCAAGACCTTTGATTTCAGCTCACTCAAGGCTTCTTTCATGAAATCATCCAAGAAACCCAAAATAGTTTCAAGGGTTTTGGTGGATGCTTCAGGAGATAAGTTCGCAGAGATCGCCACTCCCTCACCGACAAAACTAGAGATGATATAACACCTGCTGATTACCATGTAACCTGTGGTGGCTCTAGGAAAGTAACAAAGAGAAGGGGCGCTAATAAGATGCACGGGATTCCATAGACGTGTTGTGCCAAAAGTTGAAAGAAACAAAGGACAACATGAAATGAGCTTAAGGAAAAAGTGGAGCGGTTGATGAGATTTCGAGTAAACTCTCAAAACCCCTTGAATCCATACCACCTTCTTTTGTTCTCGCCGGACTCGATTTCTCATCGGTGCCTACAATTGAGAAGATTGCTAAAAAGGAAGGGTGGTTGATGAATGGATCCAAAAGTTGCTTCAATAGGGGAAGGAAGTAATTCAAGACGTGGTGAAAGTTCATCGGTCTTTGGGGAGATTCGAGAAGGAAGGAGAGAAGATGGATGAGGAATTCACTCGAAGAAATTAGACATCTTGATTTGACTTGTGAAGCTCTCCAAGTATTAAGGCAAATACTACACATCTCTTGGTAGAAGAAGGCGTTCTTCCACATACAGATAAACACTTCCAGTGACCAAGGCCATCAAGTTCAGAGTAAAGATCTCGGCGGAGCTCCGCAGCAAGTTGAGAGAATCGAGGATAAACTAATTGATGGGAAAAGTGATTTAGAAGAAGAGTTGTCAAGATTTGTCCAAAGGTGTCGGCTTGGGAACTCAAGTATCCTATCACCGGTAGATGATCTCTTCAAACAAGTCCAAGAACTGTCAAGATGAACCATACACGGATTTGACCTTGAAGTCATCGGGTCGGGTTTGTAAGGATTGAACATACATTGGAGGCCTTAAGAAAGCTCAAAGAAAAGGATTGAAAAAGCTTCCTGAAATGCCGTGATATTCATGAGACCTCGTAAATGTGGAATGATCATTCCACTCGCACTGATGAAAATGAAATGCAAGGCATTATTCGGAAGTTCCAGGAATTTCAGAACAAACAGTCTCAGCTGGAGGAAGAGAAAGAGGAAGGAGCAAAAGATGATGATTCGGATTAAGTCCCAACATCCCATGTCATTTCTATTTTTAGATTGACATGTCTTTTTATTTCCGTTTTGTCATATTTTTGATTCATGTTTTGACTTGATCTCCCTGCGTGAGAGTCATGCAAAAAATAAACTCTTATTAACATGCTATTTTTTAGATCTCGTCTGCTTTTATCTCTAGTTCCTTTTCTTATAAATAAGGGATGCCTGTGCATTCAAAAGGGTCGAGAATTTTTGGAATATTGAGAGGCTATTGGAAAGGAGAAAAACTTTGTGTTTTCTTTCAATCATTTTGAAGAATAGGAATTGATATCGTTTTACAGACTTTGTGTTGTGGAATATATCTTACTTAAGACAGTGTTCTTATGTTCATGATCTTAAGCTATTCTTTGCATAGCATCTTAGTGTTTCTGACTATTTCGAACATTATATTTGTGATCTAAAACTTGTATGATTATTTCGTGCTCTGCGTTTACTCGAAAGAAAATACGTTTCTCCCATTTCCTTTCTACTCTTGTGCTTCTTTCATCATGAATAATTTCTAACCTATTTCATTTACGAAAGTAATATCCTTGAATCGTGTGAATGTGGATTTTGGGATTTCATCCCAACCCCCAATGGTTAGATTAGTGTGAATACTATATATATTGTTTATCGTGTTTTAGATTAGCAATAAACAGCAAATTTCACCTTTTTTTGAGGAGGATTTAATCTCATGCACTATGGTTGAACTCATATTTTGGTTTGACAAAATATCCAACCAACAATGATTAAGTTGCAGATTTAAACCTGAAATAATGGATAATTGAATTACATATAGATGTTAATAAATTTCATGCATATGGTTATTTTGGACATTTTAACACGGCCTAAAGGCCGAAGGAGGTATTTTCGCATTTTGTAGGAAACACAACATGATCGCAACCTAAAGGGGGATTGGGAACCAAACACAACAGGATGTCGGGTGGTTCAACATTTGGTCCCCATTCAAGGCAACTAGTGAATTGTATTGTGTTACTTTTATTTTTTTATGTTGTTAAGAAAAATTTCCATGAGGGGAAATTTTCTAATGTGACAAGGCCCACCACCGTAGGCCTTAGCGAATGAGTTTAGATAATTCCACATAGGTAAGAATTTTATTTACTTGTTTTAACTTATTTTAGTAGGTGATTTCATTTGTGATGTCTCCTTTTAAATTACTTTTGCTAAGTATGTTTATATTAATTTAGCATCTTGTTTAACATATTTTAAGTTTTGGATGGAAGTCTAGTAGGTGTAATTAATTTTGATGGTTGGCTCCTCGAGCCTTGTGTTTCCACTTGCATTGAATGTTTGTTTTGAGTGTTGACCACTCCAAATCCTTTGAATCTCGAATTTGAGATTTAGGGCAATTTTGGGGGACTACGTGGGACAAGTGAACATGTTCCACACTTCCCAAAACCCCTTACCAACCATATCATGGGTTGGGAAGCCAAAATGGGATTATTTATTGTTTTGGGAAGGGAAATGTGACTTTGGAGTGCACTTTTCTTCCATTTGCATTTATTTGTGCCTTAAGACACATGGGAAGGGATGGATGTGAAAAAGAGATGTCATTCAACCCAACCACCCATTTATTGTGTTTTGGGAGTTGAGATAAGGATTCTGACTATGGGAGGTGGTTTGAGGATGTGTGATGTGGCATCCTAAACATGGAGCCACATCATCCTCATTTCCCTTTGTCAATTTATGGAAATTTCTCTCTTGTTGAGGGGGTTGGAGTTTTTTTTTTTGTGGAAGAGTTCTTTTTTTATTTTCTTTTGAGAGAGAAAAGAATTGGAGGAAAATAAAAGAAGGAGCTTGACTTGCATGCTTGGATTGTTTTTGGAGGAGCTTGGACAAAGTTTCTTGGTTTAGGCTTCTCCAATGGAGAGGTAGGAAACCTTCTCCTTGTTTCTTTCTTAAATTGTTGCTTCTATGCTTAGAATTGTAGATAATGTATGGTTATTTTTGTGTATTGTGGAAAAATGGATAGAATGCTTATGTGTAGTGTAGGAGAGGTTTATGGGAAAACTCATGAGTGAGGCATAAGAGTAGAATAGGAAATTGTGGAGGGAGTTTGAGAGGGATGCCCATCTTGGGTAAGAATGTTCACATTCTTACCTTGTCCTTGAGGGAGCCATAAGAGGAGGGAGGTATAAGAGTATGGGAGAAAAAGGGGTACTTGAGGGATGCATAAGAGTCATAGGGGCTTGAGTTTTATTGTGGAGGGTTTGGATGGGCATCTCATCTCAATGGGGAGGCATAAGGAAAACTTTCCCATAGTTCCTTCTTTGTTGGCTTGGATGAAAGCCTTGTTGTGAAATGTTTTGTGTTATTTGTGTGTCTTTTTTTGTTTCTTTTATTTTAGCCTTGAATGTTGTGAAGAAATAACTAATTGTGGAAGCAAGTGTTTTTACCTTGAGTTGGAGACCACCCTTTCATGGTGTTTTGTTTGGGGTTTGATGGGTCAATGGAGGAGATTGCTTCTCTTCTCCATTGAGTTTTGGTTGGGAGGAGAGTGTTGCCTCTCCCCTATCTTGGTTGTTATTTGAGCTACTTGGAACTTGGAGCATGGATGAAGAACACCTTGGAGCTTGTGAAGACTCTTTCCATTTCCCTTATATACATTATTTTGTTGTAAATTTGTATGAGAAAGAAAGTTGTATCATCTTGTTTTCATTTCAAAAATAAAGGACATTGTAATCTATATTTGCACCAAAAGTCACATGGTTGAATGCAAATTTTACTTGAAAGATGTTTACATTATTGAAAAGATTGTAAGGAAATAAAGAAATGATATGTAAAAAGGCTTGTGATAATCTTGTAAATATACTAATGGGGAAAATGGTTGTAAATACCTTCTTGTGAAATGTTGGTTTTATTTCATTGTATTAATCAAATGATATGTGTAGTAAAAGCTAGTTTCCTTCTTGTTGATAGATAGAAATTTGAAATACAATTACTTCTACTTTGGACAACAAGTAGACTAAATATTAAATGGTAGTAAGAGTTCTTATTTGAATCTATTACAAAATTATTGCAAATTAGTAAAGGAAAGGATATCAAATAAAATTGAAGTCCCATACAATGCCCCAATTAAATTGGTAAAAAAAAGAGATTTTAATACAAAGTTCTAGCTTAATAAGTTCATTAGCACATTTCATTAATAAGGTAAACTGACATTTTAAATATAATTCATATTAAAGTATTATTAAACTTAATGGAATTACTATTAGTAAATTTTTAATATACCAATATACTGATTTTATTCTTATATAGGTTAACAAAGTATATTAATAATTATATATATATATATATATATATATATATATATATATATATATATATATTCAAATAATTCACTATTGACATGGTTACATGTAATTTGTGCCTACACTTAATTACGCTAAAAGTACCATTCCTTTTTATATCCTTTGCAAGACACAAATCGGGCTTCATGAATATCTTTGCCATGGAAATGCACTCACCTCTACATAGGAGGCATTCCATAGAATCAGCTAGGAAGGAATAAGCTAAAATACTTAAAAAAATCATCCATTCATGTTATATATAAAACAATTAATAGGATGCTAGGTCTCAGTATAATCCTTGTATATTAAGATAGAATAATAAAATAATACACGCTGAAATATTCTTGTAATAGCAAAACAAATTTCACTCCTGAAGTATATGCCGAAGGTAAAAGATCCACTTCTAAGAGGCTCCTTCCACGCCATTCCGATCAGAAGGATTGATGCACCCACCTCTATGAGATATTTTTGCCATGGGATATATACTAGCTTTAGTATGGTCGCATTAGAGAATCAATGCAATAAACTCTTAGGAAGAGAAACACCTTCACCGCCCCCAAAGTGATTTTTTGATACACTTTCAACATTCATGGTGATTTTTTATGAATTCTTTGAAGGCGGATAAGTTTTTTTTTTTTTTTTTTTGAGGATGACATCCGACACTAGTGCCAAAATAGCACAAAATAGTTGGAACTATATACCGCTTAGACACAAAACGAACACACAAACAACCCTAATCGTAAACAAGTACCGTGATCCCCGCCATGCACACACCTTGTATTAACTACCCAATGAAAGTGGAGGTAACTCCCTCTCGTGCGCCAAGTCCCTGAACCTTAGAATTACAGACACCATTTCCAGACCCCTCCTCACGTGTCTGTGACAACAACAAAAAATAAAAATAAAAATGAATCCACAGGAACGCTGCTAAACTCACTCAATTCCGTCATTGTCTTCACGCGGTAGACTCGGTGAAGAAGAGAACGTCGGGGGGCCCGTGGAAGTGTTTTCATGTCTAAAATAAAGTGTTTCAATGTTTTAGGAAATCGGTTGAAGGGAGTGTACACGCAAGGTGAGGGAAAGAAAGTCTTAATGGTTTACATAGTTCCATTGAACCACCGCCCCAACCATAGTATTTAGTAATAGTTGAAAATGCTATATTTAACAAGTTATTCACAAAATGGGGATAACTAAGTTGGGTAGTTGAGTATTAAATACTATATTAGGTAATAGTGGTATGATATGTAATAAAAAATTTCATACAATAATTACACTAGATATAAATGAGGTAATATGTATACCTAAACATATAAAATCATAAATGCAATAAAATAGATTAGTGCCAAAGTATGTATATCGTAAAGTGTGACTCCTTTCATATATATATATATATTATATATATACATATATATATATATATTATAATGTAATAAATTTTGAAATAGCGTAATATAACTTAATAATAAAGTAAAAATAAAATTGAAGTGGTCTGACTTGTATTCACTTCGAAATAAATTATATCATACTCCTGATGGTTACCATTCATATATTCATATGCGTGACATTATCGACCTTAGACTAATTAACTCGTATGACGACTGCTAGATATTTATCCATAGTGGAAACATCGAATGAGATAAATTCATATATCTCCGACCTTAAGCATTATCGTGACTTGTAGTTTCGAGTCTATTATATGTGGGCATACCTAATTTAAAAATATATTTGTCGATTTTCGGTCGAAGAAGACAATATTAACTGCATACCACGTCATCATCATATTGGAGCCAAGTGCCTTTTCTTTTTCCGGTTTTACATTTTGGTATCGAGCCGTTGGGTTCAAGCTTGGACCCTTGGGCACACGATAGAACACAAAACAAGAACCTATAACTTATAAGAGTTGATTCTTTTAAAATATAAAACCAAAATGTTGATAATTATAGTAAACAAAAATTTAGAAAACCGACACAAGACCTAGAACAATGAACTAACTCGCCTTGATCTCAGGCAGAGGTGCGGATTGGGCGAGGGTCTCTTCATATAGACCTAGACATACCACCGCCAGAGCAGGCCATGCAGCTCTCCTACCTCGTGATCTTGCAGTACACTCCAGATGTCACTGATACGCTATACGCGGAGAGACCTTGGGAGGATGACTTGCTAGACATAGTTTGGAGCCACCGGTAGATGCCTGTGTATCCCCTCGACATAGCCGAAGGGCATAGGCGAGAACTTCGCATGGAGTCGGCTAGGGCAGAGTCACCACAAGAGAGGACATGGGGACAGGATCTCAGAGATAGGGACAGTCTCGAGCCCTAGACAAAGAGAGGAACTCGCAGATAGACCTAGGATTCATCATACATCGCCTGCATCATATCTGTGAGATCCTGAAGCCGCGGCCATCTCACTATTCAGTGATACGGTGGTTTTCAGAAAAGGCTCGGTTGGTGAGCTTGAGTGGATGCTTCAAGCTCGCTTGTACTAGCAACACGAAAGCTCGTGTTGCAATCCATCTTTCAGAAGGATGGAGCAGAGTCTAAGCGGAGGACCAAGGAGCAGTAAGCCCATGTTGACTGGAGACGATTACCAGGGAGCTGTTTGAGGAGCGTTTCAGAGCGTGTATTTACCTCAGGAGATTTATACAACAGCCGCATAGACGCAAGTTTCATGACCTCCGCTGCATCGATGACAAAGCAGTGGCCGTAGTATGAGAGTCAATTTCTGGACCTACCCAAAGACATCGACTATATGCGGGATGAGCAAGTATGGATTCACGTGTTCATCCGGGGCCTCGAATTTGGATTTAGGTGGCGCAAGGCATATTCACCGCCTACGACATTAGCAAGCAGAGGCCGTGGAGAAGGCCTATATTGCAGAGGAGACACAGGGAAGACATAGCAAAGTGCTGAGACGAGTTCGAGCCGTATCCAAAGCAGATGCAGGGATGGTAGGTCGAAGGCCGGTCGGATTCCTCCTCCACGGGGTGGACGGAGTTCAGTAGGCAAGCTTCATTCAAAGCCATGACAAAGCAGGAGCAGAAGAAGAGTGCACTCCGCCCACCTTACCGACCTCCTCCGAGAGATTTTATGCGAGAGAGGACATAGTATGGGCCTCCTCCAGGGGTCCCATCAGACACAGGTGCACCAAGAGCTCGCCACAGAGCTCGCTGCCATCCATAGCTCGGATCGTGATCTCAGATCTCGATCATCTAGAGTACCAACGACTAGAGCTTCTTCCCACCGGAGAGGACCAGCATTTGTTATGGTTGTGGTGTTGTTGGACATCAATGGATATATTTCCCACGTAACCCTACCAAGGGTAAGCATACGTGAGCTCGAGCCTACACAGTTGGAGATATGGTACGGAGTCATCGATCTACGCAAAATGCGGTCGAGAACCGCCAGCCGTGAGCATCGAGTACCGTGATTGAGATTACAGTAGTATTGGTGGTATTTCCACCTCTATATTATTTGATTCTCGGTTCTTCTGTTCTTTTATGCACCATCCTTAGTTGAGCGCCAGAGGTCAGTGGCGCTTAGGCAGGCGGCGTAGTTGGGACGCTGAGATGGCTTTACGGAGCCAAAATTTACTGTAGACTCCTTAGTTAAGGAGTGTGTAGTGGATTTGGCCCCTTCACCACTACTTCGACCTTCTGATCCTTCCATTAGGTCTTATGGCATCATTTTAGGCATGGATTGGTTGTCCGCTCATAGAGCTAGAGTGGATTGTTACCATAAGACTATTTCTTGCATAGATGATCTTGGAGTAGAGCCAAGAATATCAAGAGTTAGGAGGGCCATGTCCATTCGCACCATCTCCGCTATGCAGCTTAAGCGGTGTGCGCGATGGTGGGTTGTCGGCTATTTGCTATTACGGTCCATGATGATTAGAGGACGCAGTCGAGAGGACCTTCCCTCGATGGTCATCCCATCTTATCATATTTTTCGATGTGTTCCCTGTGGAGCTAATGGGATTACCTCCCACGTGAGATTAACTTCCATATAGATCCTCGGTTCCCCTGGCCAGAGCCTATCTCACGAGCACCCTATCGGATGACTACACTGAGTTATGTGAGCTCAAGTTACACTGAGGGCCTTCTCGGAGAAAGGCCTAATTCATCCTAGTGTATCCCTTTGGGGTGCACCAGTCATCTTCATGAAGAAGAAGGATGGATCTCTTCAGATTTGTGTATTGACTACCGTCAATTTGCATAAAGTAACGATCAAGAATCGTTACCCCTTCCACGCATTGATGATTTATTTGATCGAGATGAAGGGGGCTACAGATTTTTCTAAGATAGATCTTAAGTCGATACCATCAGCTGGGGATTGCGAAGACAAAGATATCCACAAGACAGCCTTTCCATACGAGATATGGCCACTACGAGTTCACAAAGTGGTACCTTTCGGCCTGGCCGAATGCGCCTGAAGTGTTTATGAGTTTAATGAATGGGGTATTCAGGACCTTCCTCGACCGCTCAACCGTGCTCATCTTCCTTGATGACATTCTAATTTACTCACACACATGTGAGGAGCATGAGGAGTACCTTCGCCTGTGTTCTTCAATTGTCTTCATGAGCAGCGCCTTTACGGGAACTTGGAGAAGTGTGCGTTCTTCTCGGCGAGGTGCGATGATTTGGGCCACATCATTTCTGGGGAAGGTATCGCAGTCGATCCTTCCAAGATTCGAGCCATCATGGATTGGCCAGCACCCACTAGTGTGACCGAGGTGCGTAGTTTCATGGGTCTAGCAGGGTACTACAGGAGGTTTGTTCAGGACTTTTCTCGGATTGCGCACCCTATCACTTCTCTTCAGCGGAAAGGGAAGAAGTTTTTATGGTCAGATAGATGTGAGCAGGCCTTCAGTACACTGAAGGAATGCCTTACGAGAGCACCTATTCTTGCAGTGCCAGATCCTCATGGAGAGTTTTACGTATGCACAGATGCTTCCTTGGCAGGACTTGGAGGAGTGCTAATGCAGGAGGGTAGAGTAGTTGCCTTTGAGTCTCGCAAACTCAAAGATTATGAGCTCAATTATCCGACCCATGACCTTGAGCTTGCAGCTTGTGCATGCCTTAGTGTGGCGGAGACATTTCCTTCTTGGCCGAGATTTACACTGGGATCGATCACTTGAGTCTTCGCCACCTCTTCATGCACCAATCTCAATGCTCATCGGCGGCGTTGGATGGAGTTACTCGTGAGTATGACATGGAGATAGAGCATGTGAAAGGGAAGGAGAATGTGGTTGTAGATGCCTTGAGTAGGCGTGAGACATATGGCTATGGCCACCCAAGTGGGCACAGATTTGCGGAGTAGGATCTTACAAGTAGCTTCCTCAGATAGTTTCTACCTTATGCACCGCAGTAGAGATTGAGTCTTAGAGACCCTTGAGGGAGATTTGCTGGATTTTCACTAGAGGCAGATGGTCTTCTCGAGATACGAGAGGTTGAATTTATGTTCCCAGAGATGGAGGCTTGAGACATGACATTTTGACAGAGGCTCATCGTGCACCTTACTCAGCCCATCCCGGGGTGAAGAAGATGCACGCCACCCTGAGACAGTTGTATTTTTGGAGAGGACTTCGGAGAGATGTAGCTTCATTTGTGTCACGCTGTTTAGAGTGCCAGAGGGTGAAGGCCGAGCACCAACATCCAGCTGGCCTCCTCTATCCTCACGCCATACCAGAGTGGAAGTGGGACACCATTTCTATGGATTTCATTGTTGGGTTGCCGACGTCGAGATACCACCACGACGCCATCATGGTCACGGTGGATAAATTGACGAAGGTAGCTCATTTTTCCCCAGTGAAGACTACCTATACGGCTAGTGCGGTGGCACGAGTATATCTTGATGAGATTGTCAGACTACATGGGTTTCTCGGAAGATCATTTGGGACCGCAACCCTTTATACACCTCCCATTTCCTCGGACTACCATGCAAAGATGCCCCTCGGGACGAGGATTAATTTCAGCATGACTTATCACCCCGAGACAGATGGGATGGCAGAGAGGGTGAATGAGATTTTGGAGGATATGCTCGGGATGTACGTGATGGATCATCGGCCGAGATGGGAGGAGTATTCAGTATTGGTTGGATTTTACCTACAATAATAGTTTCCGAGTTCTATAGGCATGGTTCCTTTTCAGCATTATAGGCAGAGAGTGTAGGACACCTCTTTTTGGGGACAGGATTGAGGGATGTGGTTTCCCTTGGGCCAAAGCATTATTACAGGACATGGAGGAGCAAGGTTACCTTTATCGACCGAGATTGCAGGAGGCACAGGATGTAGATGTAAGAAGTATGCAGACCAGCAAGATAGACGATTGGGAGTTTTGAGGTAGGCACGAAGATGTTTCTTCATGTCGACCGCATAAGAGCCCTATCCGTTATGGAAAAGGTTCTAAGCTTGCTCCTAGATTTGTGGGTCCCTTTGAGATCTTGGAGTGCCTCGGTCCCTTGGCCTATCGTCTAGCATTACCACCTAGCTTATCGCGCGTCCATGATGTGTTTCACGTTTACGTGCTTAGGAGATATATTTCGATCCTTCTCATGTGCTGTAGATTGACCGCATTGCAGTACAGGATCGGGGCAAGGTGATGGTGGAGCCGTGAGCATTTTAGATCACAGGACCCGGGCCTTCGCGCCGAGAGATTGATCAGTGTTCGGGTCCAATGGGATAGGTACAATGAGACCTGCCCTACTGGGAGGATGCTACATCATTTCGACTCGGTTTTCACACTTATTTTAGTGACTTCGGAGGAAGTCTAGTCTAAGGGGGGGATGTAATGCCCACTTCCCTATGACACTTAGTTGATTATCATTTGAGTTATGCGAGACTTTTGGATATGGACATGACTTTTACTTACGTTGATTAGCATGATGTTTCTTTGTGAGTAGATGCAATTGGGTTATGATTGGATTTTGTTTTCAGTAAGATGATCTACACCGACTCATGGGACAGTACTATTGATACTGGATATTACTTTTATATGGATATATTGCATGTGTTCTAACATTGGATTTCTTTGCCATGATAAGTAGAATGTAGTTTTTGAATTTACATTACTATAACTTTGGATAATGATGGAATGCATGATTAAGTTGCGATTTAAACCTTGAAATAATGGATAATTGAATTACATATAGATGTTAATAAATTTCGTGCATATGGTTGTTTTGGACATTTTAACACGGCCGCAAGGCCGAAGGAGGTATTTTGCATTTGCAGGAAACACAACATGATCACAACCTAAAGGGGGATTGGGAACCAAACACAACAGGATGTCGGTGGTTACAACATTTGGTCGTCAAGGAAACTAGTGAATGTATTGTGTTACTTTTGTTTTTTTATGTTGTTAAGAAAAATTTCCATGAGGGAAATTTTCTAATGTGACCAAGGGGTTAAGAATTTTATTTACTTGTTTTAACTTATTTTAGTAGGTGATTTCATTTGTGATGTCTCCTTTTAAATTACTTTTGCTAAGTATGTTTAGATTAATTTAGCATCTTGTTTAATTTTTAAGTTTTGGAGGGAAGTCTAGTAGGTGTAATTAATTTTGATGGTTGGCTCCTCGAGCCTTGTGTTTCCTCTTGCATTGAATGTTTGTTTTGAGTGTTGACCACTCCAAATCCTTTCAATCTCGAATTTGAGATTTAGGCAATTTTCAGGGGACTCGTGGGACAAGTTGAACATGTTCCACACTTCCCAAAACCCCCTTACCAACCATATCTATGGGTTGGGAAGCCAAAAATGGGATTATTTATTGTTTTGGGAATGGAAATGTGACTTTGGAGTGCACTTTTCTTCCATTTGCATTTATTTGTGCCTTAAGACACATGGGAAGGGATGGATGTGGAAAAGAGATGTCATTCAACCCAACCACCCATTTATTGTGTTTTGGGAGTTGAGTTGACTATGGGAGGTGGTTTGAGGATGTGTGATGTGGCATCCTACATGGAGCCACATCATCCTCACCCTTCCCTTTTGTCTATTTATGGAAATTTCCTCTCTTGTTGAGGGGGTTGGAGTTTTTTTTTTTTTTTTGTGGAAGAGTTCTTTTTTTATTTTCTTTTGGAGAGAGAAAAGAATTGGGAGAAAGAAAAAGAAGGAGCTTGGACTTGCATGCTTGGATTGTTTTTGGAGGGAGCTTGGACAAAGTTTCTTGGTTTAGGCTTCTCCAATGGAGAGGTAGGAAACCTTCTCCCTTGTTGCTTTCTTTATTATTTGTTGCTTCTATGCTTAGAATTGTAGATAATGTATGGTTACTTTTG